>OV725081.1:2873862-3473862 GCA_928085145.1 Nezara viridula
ACATACGGATTAAAATATCTCAGAAACTAAAAATTGGGCCTGTATACAATAAGCGAAGAAATTATCCAGCATTTACATCCTCTCTGTTATAGGATATAATTCAAAATAGTATCTCAACGCGACGCTGTGTCAGGGGACCGAATAGGAAAAAGTAGTATCGAAATTCAAATGATAACGAGGTGAGATGAACATATGGATTAAAATATTTCAGATACTAAAAATCGGGCCTGTATATTGTAAGCGGGGGAAATGTTCAGCATTTCATCTTCTTTGTAATGAGCTATTATTTATAATTTATATTTCATATTATTAATCTCGCTTTGATGATGTTTTCATTTATATCGTATGGTCTAAAGCACACACCTTAGTTTTTTACTTTCCTACCTATACTAGGTAAGGAAAGTATTACAATCGGGTCAAATTTCCGACATGCGGTTTTCGACGGATCTATACGTTTCAGAGCCTCCTGAGTCCGAAAAACATATTTTTAGCCATTGGTCTGTCTGTCTGCTGCCAAGATTTTCTCGGAAACTACTGAACCGATTTAGTTGCTTCTTTTTTTTTTTTTTTTTTGTAGGGTTTTGACTACTGATGCCTGTGCCTGAAATTCGGTACTCCATGTGCAATAGCTTGCACGCAATAAATGAAAAACATGTTTTTCTATAGCCTGTAGCGCAAAAACGGCTCTAACGATTTTGTTGAAACTTTCCTATAATGTTCTAATCATTATTCTCTAATTTTCGTATATAGACTAAATTCCTGAAAAATTTTAGAAAAAAAAGTTATAAAGAAAAGAAAAATTTTATGGGGCCTAACTCTTGAAAGGTAATTAAATTACCAACAAAAAAAAAAAAAAAAAATCATCGGAATCGAACCAGTATTAGCGATGATACAGCTTATTCTATTTTTTACACATTTTTTTTTTTAATTTATTACTTTCCTAGCTATACTAGATAAGGAAAGTATTGCAATCTGGTCAAATTTCCGACATGCGGTTTTCGACGGATCTATACGTTTCAGAACCTCTTGAGTCAGAAAAACATATTTTTTTAATATACATTTTGACCGTTCATTGACACCGTGGTTGGCCGTTCTAAAGGGGTTTCACTGCAATATTTTTTTTCTTTTGCTCTGAATAATATAGTCGTCATTAATTTCTACTTTATTGATTAATGACGTTGCATCGAACCGATTTAGTAGGGCGTTTCGGTAGGTGCTTTCGAAGGACCCTTCCTGATTGGACGGTATTCAACAAGTACAATTACGGTGGACTGTCCCCAATAACACGCCCTCCGCCGCGATATCGATGTAACGCAGACATTACAGCGTAAGGCATTGACTAATGACGCCGACTCGGAAGTCTGCCGTGGCGCAGCACGCGTTCAACGACACAAGGCACAAAAAAATCACGTCTGGGCCGGAGCAGACAGGTTAGGGTTCTTGCGCAAGGGATGGGAAAGGTCGTGGTACGTTGAAGGGGAGCGATCCTTTGTACTGTCCTGTATCTCAATGTATCCATACATCGCTTACATTGTCTGCCCTACATTGCTGTCTGAGGCGACGTTAAGGCGCTTTCGGATGTTGCCCCAACGCCGATGAACCAAAGAGAAACTAAAAACTTACAAACAGCTGCATTTATAACATTTTGTCCCTAAGATCATCTTATATTTTAAACAGAAAAAATCGTAAATCAACGACTTCCTGTCCTACAGTTTCCTTTAACTAAATACTCCACTTATCCCTGTTGAGCAAATCCGATACCTAGGACTCCACCTGGACAAACGACTAACTTGGAATCCTCATACTAGACGACAAGAAACCGCTCGACGTTTCCGATTACTTCAGCACTTACTAGACAAACGCTCTAAACTTCCCATTAATTACAAAAGACTCATATACTTGACTATAATAAGACCTATTTGGACTTACTGAGTTGAGCTATGGGGCTCCACTAAACCATCGAATTCCTCTCGCATCCAATCCTTACAATCCAAAATCCTTCGTAAAATCCTCAATGCTCCTTACTTTGTCACTAATAAAATTATCCATAAAGATATTAATGTTCCTTATGTTTCAGATCTGGCCCAATCCAGATACCTATCCTTCCATAATAAACTTCAGAATCATCCCAACCCTCTCGTTTCTAACCTTGCTTCCTCTTCAATTCCTGATAACCCTCAGAGGCGTCTGAAAAGAAGATGGCCCCGTGATCTCCTAATGTAGTCATATCATTAGAGTGCTACCATTGGGTAGTTACTCAGCAAGTGTATTCATGTCATTATATCAATTATGTCCAAATTTACTTGATGTATTTATGTAATACAGTTGTAAATGTCATAAAGAAATAAAAAAAAAAAAAAACAGAAAAAATGATCAGATAGACGAATATATGTTCACTTTTAAGCTACAATGGCGATTTTCGCATGTTTTCTGTGAATTGTTTTCAAAAATTGACCGTATAGTTACCAATATACCATTAGCGAGCTAAATCAATTACCTCGTCCTCTTGTCATAGTTTGGGAAACGTGTAAACATGGTTTATAATATTTAATATCACGTCGAGAATCAATAGCGGATCCAGGATTTAATTTTGGGGGTGCTTCAGCTCGAAAGCTTTTTTTTTTTCATAAAAATGACAATATTTGAAGGAAGTTAGTCGACTGTTCTACATATCATGGGTGATAAATATTCAGGTGGCACTCTTTTTTAATTTTTTTTTTATATTTGCCAACGTTTCAACCCAAACATGTGGGTCATCTTCAGGGTGTGGTTTGAGCACTGAGGGTATTCAAGTACTCAAGTTCAGTACTTGAGACTGCCTCCTGAATATTTATCAGCCATAAAAAATAACGATAATTACTTTGGAAAAAAAGAAAGAAACTAACTACCTGTATGAAATGGTGTTTAAATGATTTCTAAAGCCTTTTTAAATGTAATTAAACCAACAATAATACTTTGAGAGATAATTTTTTATATTTTTTTTTTCGAAAAAACATGATTATATTTTCCCATTTTGGGGGGAGGGGGCTTCAGCCCGAAAGCCCTTCTCGTAGATCCGCCCGTATCGATAATTATTTGCAGGAAATCAAGGAAGCTTTCAAATAATGATAGGTATTATAAAACAAAAATTGTGTACTTTTTGAGTTATTCGCAAATATAATTCTTAACCCAATTTTTTTTAAATTGTTTTTTCGGAGAAGGATGTTATATACAAAAATTAAAATGGCTTCAAGGAGAAGACTTTAGCTAAGTTTTATTAAAGTCGTTACAGTCGTTTAGGCGCTACAGTCTATAACAACACAGGACTCGATGGTAATTAAATGCATATAAAAACACTCCTAAATCCGATAGAAACATTATGTCAATATTTCAAAGCAATCTGTGAAGAAGTTTCGGAGATTAGCGGTTTTGAACAAGGGAACATTTATGTTTTTATTGGTATAGATAATATACAAAAAAATTAGTGATAATAGTGCATTTTTTACCCTTGTTTTAATGTTATTGTACATACGGGATGTGGGTATGAAGAAGAAAAAAAATGCTTTAAGTATTACTTGAAATACTATAGACTGTTTAAAATCGATGTATTGAAGTTATCTTTACAGTTATCGAATTGAAAGGCCCCCCCCCCCTCACTTCGAGAGCCGGAGCCCCCAAAAATGTTATACAAAAAGGAACGGCTTGAGCTGATGAACGAGTCCTGGTCCCGGAGATCTTGCACAATTCTCTAGATCTCCCCTCCAACATGGCCGCCGAGTACACTGTTTTTTTTCAATGTCTTTTTTTTTCTTAACAAGGTGTCTTATCCCAGTTTGTGAGCTTACCCTTATACCAATGGCGTCCCCTCCGTAAAAGGTAGGCTGAGAAAAATATGCAAATAAAGTGATGTTAGTATGCAAGCTATTTGCATAGAATACGTTCTATAGCCACTTGTGGAGGTTTGTTTGAATATTCCATCACAGAGGCAGGTATGCCTTAATTGGGACTTAGTTCAAAGTAGGCTGAGAAAGATTCACTTACGCATACTTATTTATATATGTACACATATAAATGGTTGCCATGGGATCCTTAACACTTGTTAATTTTTAAAAAATCAAATTTAGACCACATGATAGAAGTGAAAACATCAACATTAACTACTACTACAAAATGACATACATACCCGAACTTACTAACAAAATTAAAGACGTGTTAAAAAATTATGACATAACAGAAATTAAACTTGGACAATATAATAATAAGAAACTGAATCACCGATACAAAGGATAAAATAGACCCAATAAACAAGAAAAATGTAATATATAAATTAAATTGTCAAAACTGCCCCGAAATTTACATTGGTGAAAAATCCAAGCAATTAGGGACCAGAATTTCACAACATATTACTAACTGTAAAAATACAAAAAACATAAACACAACAACTTCAGCACATCACAGCTTAAATTTTACTTCAATAAACCACAGATAATAGCAACAGAACCAAAAAACACCAATAGGAAATTACTTGAAGCAATACACATCACAAAAAACAATAGAACAACAGTAAACTATAAAACAGACACTAAACATTTAGGAACTCGTTATACGGACATATTAAACAAAATTAAAATTTAATAGAAATGAGATTTCAGATACATAAAATAAACATTAACAACAATAGTATAAAAATAAACAGTCAGATCCGAAGGTCAACTGTATTCAATATGGCAGACACCCAATAATTAGTCTAAAAGCAAGACGTTGCTCTAGATATTATATAAATAATAATAAAAGGCTTAGCGAACCCGAAGGTTCGATGCCGACACCACCAATCGTTTATTACACACCTCCCTCCACCGTTCGCCGTCCAAACCCAGTCCCTTCAGATCGGCTTTAATGTAATCTTCCCACCTTCGCTTCGATCTACCCCTCGGACGCTTACCATTCGGCACAGCAAATATTAACCTTTTAGGAATTCTCTCGTTACTAAGCCCAATAACTTTACAAGCCCATTTGATTCGCCGCGATGAAATTACCTCAATTATATTACCCGCAGACAGCTCACGCAATTCGGCGTTGTGTAACCGTCTGAACTCTCCGGTTAACTCATCCTTCGGTCCGAATATTCTACGAAATACTTTATTTTCAAAAACCTTAAGACGCTGCTCATCCCTTAATGTCAAGTTTGGCATCCATAAAGAACTGTAGGCAAGATAATTGTTTTATAGATTCTAATTTTTAAGTTCCGGGACAGGATGCGCGAACTGAGTAGTTTTGTCACAGAAAAATAACAAGCATTTCCCGCCTTCAGTCCAACCTTAATCTCTTCTTCAATTTCGTTTTTTCTAGTTATCGTGGAACCTAGATACCTAAATTTCTCTACCTGTTCAAACATATTACCATCTATATCGATATCACCAGTAGTATCGCCATTTTTGCAGCTAACCATATATTTTGTTTTATCCACGTTTATTTCCAGTCCTAGTTCTTTACCGGCTTTCATTAACGTTGTCGTATTTAATCTTATAGTTTCAACGTCTTCGCTTAACAGAGATATATAATATAAAAATAAAAAATATATATATATATATTATATACAGATATATACCCTACAGATTAAATTTCTGTAAAATCGTTGATAAAGGATCGCTTTATGCTGGTCAGCTGTTGGAAGGTGGAGGTCAGTATGTAGAGTTTTGTTAGTCACGTACCAAGGTGACTATATATATATCTGTATATACAGATATATATATATATATATTTAAAATTGTTGTTGTATTCGGACTGTTGCGAACAGCTGGATTGGGACCCGTGTTGTTGCAGGTGTAATGGCGGTGCCCTAGATAGAGCAGGGGGAATCGGAACAGGGAAATAGCTCGGAATTGGGTTCCCACAGTGCGCCCCCCAACCAGGGTCGCGATGGGTTCTTATCTAATAGGCAACTGTCGATGGGTCTTGGGTATTGGGTCTATCGGGCCCACTTGGGTACGCGGGAACAGGGAATAACAACCGATTCCAAAAATCCCACGCCGTCTAACATTTAATGAAGTTTGAATAGTGAAGCGTCCCGAGGACGGTTTTAATTCCCGGGAAAAGATTAAAAAAAAAAAAAAACATTTTAAGGATTTTGTGGGAAATAAAAATATATCTTTATTTAATATTTGTAAGAAACAAAACAACTGTAAATTACTTCTAATTCAACAATTATCTCATTAAAAACAATTAATTAAAAAATATCTTGGACTCACCTTCGATAGAAGGATGACATGGGGTCCGCATGTTAAGACACTTAACTAACGACTCAAACTACTTTACTAAATCTTCAAAACTAAAACCCAAACTGAATACATATACATACTTACTTAAGCCCATATGGACGTACTCAACACAAATATACGGCATCGCTAAAAAGACCCACCTAAAAAAACTTCAAACGTTCCAATCAAAATTATTGCGACTCATAACAAAAGCACCTTGGTACGTGACTAACAAAACTCTACATACTGACATCCACTTTCCAACAGTTGACCAACATATAGCGATCTTTTATCAACGATTTTACACAAATTTAAATGTTTTTTTTTTTAATCTGGAGGGGGGGCAAACATTGTCTATTTAATTAGCTACTAAAAACTCGTTTGCCTTCCACCCGAATCATAAGATAATTTGATCACCAAAACGATAAAAATGTAGCCTACAAAAATATTGGGCCGTTTTTCCTAAATAACGTCGTTATTTTGATAATTTAGGGATGTAGTTCACACCAAACGGTTCAATATTTTTGAAAGCCACCTTTTTTGTCGATTTTGTGATCAAATTATCTTACGATTCAGGTGGAAAGCAAATGCGTATTTACGAGTTTTTAGTAGCTAATTAAATAGACAAACTTTGTCCATATTAAAAAAGCCCTAATTCCAAGAGTTTTCGTAAATAAAATATTTTTAGGCTACGATGAGATGTAGTTATTTGCGAAATTTCAGGCAGATGTTAATAATTCGATAAAAAGGGGTCTGTACCACGGGCTATAACAATCACAATGAGGCGAAAAATCTTGTTGCAAAATCACGCGTAATTAGAAAAACAGTATACCTATAAGATATAGAAAAGTAACCGGACTATATATCTCTCCCTCAATGAGATTATAGACCGCAACTTAGAAGATTGTCCCGGAGAATGGAAGAAACACCGAACGGGTAGGAAACCTCTTTCGCCGATTTCTCTAGGGTCGTCCATATTGCATTATCCAAGGGAGTCTGGTAGTATTTTGCCGGTGATGTAGTGAGCTGTCTTCTAGCCATGTTTCTTTCACCGTTTACTTTCCCAACCCTTTTTCATTACTTATTCACCCATCCATTCAAGACGTTGTCATAATTACTCATAATTAGCAATAACAGTTTCATGAGGAATGAAAAAGTTCAAATCCTCAGTCCTTATTAACATTATATTTATGTTGACTAACAATAGCTACTCATGATTGGCGTGCTTAAGAAAAGCAACTAACTCTCGAGTCAATGTAACAATTAATCTCAACTAACAATTTTGTGTCTTATCTTAGCCGCGGTCCTTATCAACAGGCCTGGTAAGATCCTTAACACAATTCAGCGCAGCTATGTCTATTCTCTAAAATTATTTCCTCAATTTCTTTTCTAGGAAAGCCCAGGCTCTGAGACAGAATAATTGTTTGTTCGCTCCAAAGAAGTCTGAAATATCACTGCGATGGCTCCCAACCAATATGCTATAGGTGTGGCCAAAAACAAATTCGCTCTTTGCGATAGCGAAGAAGAGCTTGATCCTCATGAGTTGCTGAAGAAGCAGGAAAAGCAAAAGGAGGAAAAGAAAAAGGCGAAGGTCGTGGAAAAGAACACTTCTAAGCCAGTAAAGAATGCTAAATCCAGCGGCCAAGTATCCAAAGCATCCAGCAACTTCAAGCAGGGTCAAGACGCGAGGTCGCAAAATGACGGTGGCAGGCCCAGGGCCCTACCGCCGGCAGCCAAGAGGAATGTCAACTTCAATGAAAGGAATCAGTCCGTGCCCAAGCAGGATCGAGATGAGTCATCCATCGCGGAGCGCGACAGAAATGCGGATTATAAAGCGGATGGAAGCTCAGGATCAGAGAGCGGGGCACCTGACAGAGTAAAGGGTGAGAGACGCGGCTTCTCGAGGGTGTTTGTCCGAGGTGGCGGGCGAGGAGGAAGAGGAGGGTTCGACAACGGCCGCAAGAGGGAGTTTGACAGGCGTTCGGGGTCGGACAAGACCGGCGTCAAGCCTGTGGACAAGAGGAGGGCCAGCGGTTCCTTCAACTGGGGCAATCCAGGGGACGAGGTCTTCGACGTGAAAGTTCCGCAAGAGGAGCCCAAATCTCCCGAGGGATCCCAAACCGTAGAGCAATCCGACAAAGTGGAAACTAACGAGGCTGGGAAGGAGGAAGAGGCTCAGGTCGTGTCGACGGAGACTCAAGCGCTGACTCTGGATGAATGGAAGGCTCTGAAGAGTTCTCGGCCGAAGCCCAGCTACAATATCAGAAAGCCTGGAGAGGGCGAGGACCTGACCCGCTGGAAGGACATGATCGTGCTGTCGAAGAAGGCCACCGACGAAGAGGAAGATGAGGAGTTGGAGTACGGAGAGTACCCGCAGCGGGTGGGGCGGCAGAAGAGGCTGGAGATCGACGTGCGCTTCTACGACCGCCGCGGGAGGGGAGGCCGCGGCCGCGGAGCCGCAAGGGGACCCCCCAACGGCCCCCTCAACGCGCCGCACGGCTCCGACCAGCATCGCTCCGACCAGCACCGCTCCACTCCCGCTCCGGCCCCGAGGGTCGACGACGAGGCCGACTTCCCCTCTTTGCTCAAGGCCAAGTGACAAGTCTTCTCTTATTCTGGTCTGCTCGGTTAAACAAAATCTTTTTTATCTTAATGAATAAACAAAATTGTGCTTTTTATATAACAAACAGTTCCTGGATAAACTATTATCTCTTCTAAATATTTTTTTTTTAGTTTTGTAAGGAAATTTGCTAAAGCATTGTAGTTACGAGGTTAGTACAATAGAATAGTGTCGAAAATTATGTGATTATTCGCTACTATGAAAATATGTCATATATTTTAAAACTTTTTTTTTGAATTGATATACTGTTGTTATTGATATAATTAAAATTTCCATACAAAAAGCTCAGAAATAGAGTTTCTAATTGTGAAGTATTACTTAAAAAGTACTTAGTATTTAATTTTTTGTGTTCTTTTTTAACGTTAGTTTTTTTTTTTTGAGCCATCGCCCAAGGTTACCCGATGAGAGACTGTTAACATCTATGGCAATTATTATAACTATCTAAAAAAAAGTACTAACAGCTGATTTTATAATAAAAAATCTAAAGCTTCATTCATGTTGTTCATGTACGATTTGTAAGCTATATGATTGGACGAATACTAAATTCTGTATAAACATTTTTAATAAAAAAAACAAAAAAAAAATATTGTATTATGTTAAAACATATTTAAGATTGTTCATAAAGAGACTAGGAACTTTAAAAATACTTTTTTCTGCACACAAAATATAATTTTCTTCCCTTTATTTTATAAATAATCTCATAAATATGTGCAGATAAATCTAAACACAAACACAAAAAAAAATATATATATGTATAATGTGTAAAATTTGTTAAAACTTTTTTAAGCTGATTAACTATTGTGATAATTTTTAGATAATAACTTGTAACTTAATGTAATTTAAATGTTCCTATTTTACACATTTCGATTTGTATGTTTGTAAGTGACATGAATTTATAATGAATAATTATCGGTCACATTATGTTGTCAAAAAAGTTCATTTCTTTTCTCTTTTTCAATTGTATTTAATTAATTTAAGTAATTCATATTTTGTTCGATTTAATGTTCATTTTATCAAACTTTTGTGTGTTATCAGTTGAATAATAAAGGCAATTTTGTTCCGAATTTTATTCTTTCTATTTATTTATTTTTTTTTACTCATCTTCTTCAGTAGAAAATAATAAATAATTTCAAATTAACTTCTAACCATTTCTACTCCCTTATCGCCCAATTTCCTCCCACCAATCCTTATCAGTTAACATTCTCCATTTTGTGTCAAAGCGCACAGGTGTACTGGAAGGACAGGTGACTGGTATCAAAGTATTCTTCACAAGTAGGCTTTATCACATCTTACAGTAGATTCAGTATTTTGTTTTTATTTTTAGCATGCTAGTTTTTTGAATATTTTTTTTTGGTTTATTTTTCAAATTTTAATAAGTTAAATATTTTGTAAATCATATACTCAATATATATTAATTATCTATAATGAAAAAAAATAAAGTTCTGATCTGAACTTATCCAGATAATAGTTTAAGATAAAAAAATATTTTAAATAAAAACTGATTCTGAAAGGTTTAATCACTTATTAGAGTAGATAAAATATCTTTTATTTTTTGCATGCTAGTTATATGTATGTTTTTTTTTTTAATTTGATAAGTTAGATATATATTAAGTTCAAATTCAAACTTATCCAGATGTTAATTTAGACAGGTAAAAAATGATTAAAAATGAAAACAATCGAATTGGTTGTATCAGGGTAGTAAAAATATTAGAAGAAACTAATAGCTGTTAAAAATTACGTAAGAGGAGTATTATTAAATCAAATGTTTAATTATTATTAACCTATTCACAGCCATAATACTTGTAATAACAGGAAAAAAAAAAAAAAAAAAAAAAAATTTACACGTATTTTCTTATTTTGTATTTAAAATCTTAATAATAATTAAGTAGATGGAGGATATCCCCTCGATAGTTTGAAAATTCAAACTAATTTCATCAATGGAATTTAGGAATCAATTGCATCCAGTACCAATGGATGACTATTTATGCTGAATTTAGGAACGAACTGCTGGATTCCAGCTGAAGGTTACAACCCACAGGAATAATATAAGGAAACTATCTTCTGAATAGTTAAATTTCAAACAAAATAGATATAGATTAAAAGTAAGCTAAATATATTTTTTTTAATTAAATATAAAAATAATAACACTGAGAATAAAATAATGATACATCCAGTGCATGTGAACCGCTGATAGATTTAATCGATGAATAAAGGAACTCATTCAATTCCATTATTGAGTTTAGTGTTTGATAGATTTATAGTGCAATCGATGAGCTCAGCGTTCAATTTAGGAATTTGCTCTTATTTCAAACTGCGAAGTTCGTCGCATAAAATATTACTTTCTGTGATAAAAAAAAAAATAAATAAATAATTATAAAACTAAATAAAATACAAATAACTTTTAAGTCAAGAGTTCAAGATTTTATAGATACAACATGAAAGTGATTACATTCGCAGCAGGTAAGTGGATAGTTTAAAGCCTAAAGAGGTTAGAACATTTATTTATTTTTGTACGAAGTAAATACTCTGTATGGATATAAAAATTAATTTGAAAATTTTTATATCCTCTGGTATGTCAAAATAGGTGAAAATATTAAACTATATTTATACACATATACATATACATACTGAGTGGAATATGAGTAGATATACATAATTTGGCCTTCTACGTGGTATTTTGCCTACTATTGAGACATTCGTTGCTTTGTAAAAGCTTATGGATTATGCGGGCTATATGCCCCATCCATCTTAACTTTCTTGCCTTGACATCATAAGATATTGATTGACCAGTTTCTGCAAGCAGTTTTTTATTGGTCTTTCTCCCCCATGCGTTAGTAGTCTGATACAAGATCGCTCCGGTTATCATACGGGGGATTTTTTTCTTAAATGTTATAATATTTTTTTCTTGCGACTTTATCATAGCATTGTACATCGTTTATCTGAAATTTGCAATAATGAATTACCTTTTGAGAGAAGAAAGCTCTGTTTGGACTTGTTATACGCTGGTCTATTTCTGATTGTTCGTTATTAAAAAAAAAAATATATATATATATATATATATATATGTATATATTATTTTTTACTGAAATCTCCCAACGGATTTTTCTACTATGTATAATGGTATACGAAGAGTACAATTGGCAATTATTAATCCAATTAGACTGATGGCGGTTTGGTTGGGCTGTGCTTTCATTCCTAGCGGCACTAATGCCCTCACGGTCTGTTGACGAAAGCGTCTAATGATATCTTGTCCTTAATTGAAGACAACAACTGCTGCGAACTTGACTGACCCGCCCACACTCTTCACTGAACGGGGCCTGAATGAATGACATTCTGACTGATTGCGTGAGGTTAAGATGATTTGATGGGCTGGATTGACGGATTTCCAGAAATCCAAGCTTCAATCACAAGAAATGGAGGTGAGACTATTATTCATTCTTGTACTAGATCTCGCAACCAGTTTATATTCCTATTTTTTTATTTGAGCAATAAATTTAAAAAAAAAATAATATTGTTCTCTTTGATGGGTCTATCAGTATTTTAAAATAACGTCCTTTATTAGCTTCTATAATGTTTTATTTAAAATACTGATTTACATTTCGAGAACCGTCCACATGTGCAGAATATGACTTATTTAATCAAGAACATTATTAATAAAAAATATAATAAATAGAAATAGAAAATGAATCTTTATTCTGGGACAAGATCCATTAGGAATATTAATATTTTAATACAAATTATCAATAAATCTGGCTAAAAGACCTATTACAATAAATAATAACTAAAATATAAGTATATACATAGCTATTAAGATATATTAACGAAAGCAGATGGGTAATAGGGTTACAATATTACAGTATTGGTGCTAAGACAATAAATAAATGGAATTAGAATAGAACTATAAATACATTTTATAGGTCAAAATCCATTGTAGATTTGCATCTGTTCCTTGAGAAGTTTAATTGAATACCCATACAGATTTAGATACCTTCAATAAGAATTAGTATTTTAAATTAAAAAAATATAAAATTTAATAATAAACGTTATTTAAAAATCAAGTTAAATAATTATAGTAATAAAAAAATTAAATAAACAATACAAAATAAAATACACAGTGAAGATATTTTCCAATTAGGGAATAATACAATTATAATATTCAATTACACTATTGTTCCTGGAATGGAACTATAAATACATTTTATAGGCAAAAACCACTGTAGATTTACATCTGTTCCTTGAGAAGTATAAGTGAGTACTCATAAATATTTAGATGCTTTCATTAAGAATTAGTATTTAAAATAAAAAATTATAGAATTTAATAATAAATGTTATTTAAAAATGCCAATACAATACAAAATAAAATACACAGTGAAGAAATTTCCAATTAGGCAATAATACAACTATAATATTCAATTACACTATTGTTCCTATATCCTCTGATAATACATAAAAATTAGAAAAAAATCAAACCCAAAGCCTTAAGTCTCTGCAGTTGCAGTTAAAGAACATTCATCGACTGAGGCATAAAACAATCGATGATATATACAACACTTCTCTTCAACAACCAAACATATAATGTGTTTTTTTTTTTTTAATTACATTTCTGGGAGAGAGTAAAGCATACTTAACTACTGGATTCGAGTCCGACAATGGCAAACAATTATTTATTCTGTTATATCAACTGTAGATCGACACTGGAATCAAGAGATTCATTATACAGTCTGGTGCACACCTAGACTGTATAATGAATCACCTCTTTATCGTTGGTCTAACCACCTTTCAACTTCTGGTATTATCTATATTTTTTTTTTACACAATTGAAAAAATCTATATATTCCAAGAATAATTATTTTAATGAAGAAAAATATATACATAATTACAACTTCTGTAAATTTTCTTTACGGCGGATGGAAGAATGTGGACATCGATTGGTGGTATCGGCATCGAACCTCTGGGTTCCCTAAGCCTTATTATTACTATAAAATATCTCTATCCATTACAATATAAATGTTTTCATCGTTCCCTTGAAAACTTGTTCGGTTGAGTTCTCCTCCAACGGCTTCACTATCAACAATCTAGACAGCTCTATTATGACGTCCAGGAAATCCGATGTGGATGTTCTTGGAGTAATTCGACCAAGAGGACACTGCGATAACAATCGGAGGACAGTTTCCCACACTGCTTAACAACTTCCCTAGGGGTCACCTAATTCCTCCATTTTACAGCTGACCTGGGTCAAACCATCGGAACACTCAGCAAATACTTCTACATCTACAGCCATCTTATATTTCGAAAAGAAAACAAATAATAAACAACAGAACTGGAGAGTAATTCTTGTGTATTTTTGACGATTTGATGGCTAATATATGGTCTCAAGTCATAGATAGTTTATTCCACAGAAAATTGGATCTTATAGATGGTTATATTTTTTGAAAATTATGATACAATGAGTGTACAATTAGGATTTTTAGTCTATATTTAAATTAGGTCCTAGCCTAGATAGAAACTTGGACTAGAGATGGGATATCGGACTATAACTATGGATACCATCAAAATATAGGACATTAAATATCGATAGTTGATATTTTAAACATTTTTGAAATATGCATATTAATATAAATATTGATTCTCTAGCACATAGGCGGAACAAAAAATATGTTATTGTCCTCTTTAAAATAATTAATGGAAATATCAATTCTTCTACTCTTCAGAGTAAAATTAATTTTTACTTTCACATACGTATATGTGTAATATATAGTAAGGGTAAGTATTGCGATCGAGAAAATTTTTGAATCTGAGTTTTCAACGGAAATACACATTTTGAGGTATCCTGAGTCGAAATGACCAAGTCCCGAAAAAAGGTCTGTGTGTTTGTATGTTAGCAGTCTAGCTCAAAAACGAAAAGTCCTACGAAACTGTTATTACGCATTTAAGATAGGTATATGCCTTAGATGTGACAGCAACTTAAAATCAACGCTGAAACACATTTTCACAGTTTTCTCAAAAACGGCTCTAACACGATTCTGATTAAACTCGGTCTATCATTGTATAATTAAGCGGTTTTTAATATTAATTAGGTCTTATCCCCATTGATGTCACTTTACAGGGCTTAAATGCCCAATGTTCATGTACGTCTTCCTCCAGAGTACCTTTAATATGGTTTATTTTAAGAAGTTAATCATTTCACATTATTCAAAGTTACGAAAAAATGCTAAATATAACTTTTGAAAGAATTTGATAAGTTAATAAAGGAGAAAAAAAAATGCAGAAAAACCTGCGTTGCTATAGACTGTAGCGCCTAAACGAATGTACCGATTTCAATGAAACTTCGCTAGTCATTTTTTCGACACCCTTTAAATGTATTATAGAACATACTTCAACGAAACGAAGATGGAAAAAAAGTTACGAGGGATGGTAAAATTAAATTCCGAATAACTCAAAAAGTATGCACTTTTTTGGGGATATGGTGATAAGATGTTTCAAAGGAATTTAAATTTCCTAAAAAATGAAGGAAGTTTCATCGAAATCAAAGCACTATTAGCAGAGATTATTTTTAATAATCAACCATTGTGATCGACCAAAAAATTTAAAAACTTAACCCCCTCTCAAAGTTTGAGGTTTCACGTTTTTCTATTGGTTTTAAAAAGTTTATAACTGTTTTTGTGTATGACTCATCATTATTTAATACCACTTAAATATCCGGTCGAAGACATAAACTATTCAAGCTTGTGATTTTTTTATGATTTCTTCTATTTATAGGATGAGGAGTCATTATTATTATTATAGTTTTATTTAAATGAAAGAGACAATATTAAAGACTTGGAGCATATTATTTTGAATACACTAGGTTATTTCCAAACTAACCTCAATCCTTGCCAAAGAGATTAACGATTCGGGCGGACTAAGAGGTCACAAAGTGAACTATGCAAAGAGGTAAGAGGCCCAGCTGCGGCACGAGCTATAAGGTATCGAGTTGCACTTCGTGGGCGTGGCTTCTCCTCAAAGCTGAATATAGCAGCCACAATGAGCCTCCGGTTACCCTCGCCTCCCTGGCCCGTTATCCAGGGGGGGGGGGACAAAGCGTCTTGGAAGAAAGAGGTCAGGGGATAATAGGGTGCGGTCGCAGTCCATGTCACCATTAATTATTGTTCCAGTCATGGCAAATCTTGCTTCCTTCTTATTTGTCGGAATGCTCCATTCACGTCTGAACTAATCCTTTTATGAATTAATTATACAGGAAGCATAGGATCGCATTACTATTACTATTCTACTATGAAGGCAATTTTTTATTAATCAATAATAATAATAAAAAGCACATTCATCGTTAGTCCAAGATCTCATTATCATAAATAGATTCCCGAGAATGACCGAAAGAAGGCGGACGTGGCTGAACCGTCTGGTAAGGCCTCGAGCTCTGAAAAGAATCCGTTGGGGGGTTGTTTATTCTTTTTGAACGAGCGGAAATAGAAAGCAGCGATGTAATTTAAGCTAATTAACGACTGAACTTTGACTGAAAAGGATCTGGTGGGAATTTGCCTAAATCCTAATTTGTGATTTAAATTAAGGAATGTTAAAACTGTGTAATATCTAAATCTCATTTATATCGTGAACATGGGATCTTGAACCCCTGGTACCAAAAAATACTTTAGCTTAAAACTTTTTCAAAAGCTTTATTTTGCATAATTGATTAAAGAATAATAAATTGGTATTACTTAACAAGTTTTATTCGACTTTATTGGCCAAAATCTCGTGATCACACTATATCACTCTGCACCTAGTATCGTTACAAAACCAGGATTACTTCCATCCAAAAACAAAGTTGATCGTTAACACTAAAAGCTATTGTCTTGGTTGTTATATTTTGATGTATAGTAGGAATCTAGTGAAACCTCTATTGGCTCTCCACATAATAACTAATTTATTTGCCTAAACAGGAGCAAAAAAAAAAAAAAATAATAAACGGTTTGTTATGAATAAAAATTATGGCAAAATAATTAAGAGGACAATTTCAAAGTATTGTAAAGATACTTTTTGTTGGACTCAACACTTTCTCTGTCAGTATACCTTATGCTCATATCTCTTTGTTTGTTTTAAGATTTAAAATAACATGTTTTTTATTGGTTGAAATTTACAAATGTATTACATGATAAATAGAACAAGTAAATATGAAACAAGTAACATGCCATATACAACATGAAGAGAAACTACCCATTGGTCGCACTTCAATTATATTTCTATATTAGAAGGTCCCGAGGCCATCTTCTTCTCAGGCCTCGGAGGGTTATCAGGAATAGAAGAGGAAGCAAGGTTTGAAACGAAAGGGTACGGATGGTTCAAAAGTTTATTATAGGATAGGTGTCTGGATTGAGCTAAATCGGAAACATATGGTACAGTAAGTTCGTTATGGATGATTTTATTTGTGACAAAGTAGGAAGGATTGAGAATTTTACGAAGGATTTTGGATCATAAGAATTGAATATGAGAGGAATTTGATGGTTTAGTAGAGCCCCATAGCTCAAGTTCGTAAGTCCAAATAGGCCTTATTATAGTAATATATATGAGTCTTTCGTAAATAGTTGGAAGTTTAAAGCGTTTGTTTATTAATTGCTGCAGTAGTCGAAAGTTTTTTTAGTGGTATGAGGGTTACAAGTGAGTCGTTTGTCCAGATTGAGTCCTAGCTATCAGATTTGTTCAACAGGTATCAGTGGGGTCTAGTTAAAGGATACTGAAGGATAGGAACTCATAGGTTTGCGACGAAGAGTAAAGATAATTTGATGGGATTTTTTGGAATTTATTTTAATCCTCCAGTTTTGACACCTTTTTTCAAGGCTTGTGATGTGTGATTGAAGAGTTTGGAATGCAATAGATGGATCGTTATTAACTGATAAGATACACCTGTCATCAGTACGTGTTTAATAAATTATAATAAGCAAATAGGTAATTGCATAGACCAACGACAGAAAATGCCTTTTTTTGAACTCACAAAGCCCTCAAAAGTTAAGATCTGATCTAAAAAACTACTCATCGAATGTATGGTCCAAATATATAATATTTCATTAACCTTTTAGGCTATACGGGATTTTCCCGGGCCGGGGGATGAGGGCGGGGAAATTTAAAATCCCCTCCGGCACCGGGACGCGAACTCGTACTTTTTATATCATCTCAAATCTCTGTTATCCGGTTGCCAGGCAACTAGCGGTGCTGTTACACACGCTTTAGCCTATTCGGCCACCCCGCCCCCAATTAACCTATTAGCCGTAGGAGAGCGAAAAATACGAATAATAAAATACTTTTAGGAAGTAGTTCTTTGTTAGAGAGAGCTTACAAGTTAACTGGGTCCTCCCATTCCTAAGAACGAGGGTCGGGTCATTGAATGGATGGCTTGAATAAAATACATAAGACAAAATCATAGCTCAATCTATTATTAGGAGATCCTGCTGATCGCGGAACAAAGGACGCGTCCAGATAGAGCGATCGCCCGTTGCGAGTTCGCACACTCTTCCAGCTCCCATCTCTTCTTGTTCGTCAGAGGCAATTACGAAGAAGGCCGCCTGGACGGGGTCGAGACCCTAGGGTATCGAGCTCACAGCAGCCGGCAAAACAAACTCTTTATTCGCCAATCAAGATCTCATCAGAGATATCTAAGCAGCTGCGCAGCGGGACTCTATTATCTTTTGTTTGTTTTCGGAGCGGGTTTCATTCCACGCCACAGTTCGAGCTCTCTCGACCGCGAACGATCTCGTATTGAAAGCGATCCTTCGATTGGTCCTGGCTCTCTTCTTGTGTGGAATTAATGAATCCCTCTGAGGTAATTGGTCCTGACTTCTGCTCTTCTGACAAAGGAGAACTCTGCAGGCCATAACCTTCATCTATACCTCACATTATTTATCCTAAGGTTTCGTTAGCCATTGTTCACGTTGATTGCTCTATATTGTTCCTCGCATCTAAATATCCATCAATATACTTCAATGAACAAACTCACCCTAATTGAATGAACAACTACCAACATATGAGTGGCTTAATACCAATAAAGGACATCTGCCATTTTTTTTTTTTATTTTTTTTTTTTTATTGATAAATATTATAATCTGTCTCAATAAAGGACATTTATAATTTCTGAGAGCACATTCACACCATATTTACAAATTAAAAAAAAAATAGATAAATAAAAAAAATAAGCTAACTTCAAATAATATAAAGCTACAAAAGAACAAAATAAAATATCATAGTGAGAAAAATAAATAAATAAATAAAAAAAAAAAGTAATGAAAATAAACATCTTAGACGCAGGCATACCTATTACACTATTTACAGTCGGCCATAGGAACTCCGAACCATACTTATCCCCCCACATGTGGAGGGAAAGCAAGGCTTCAGGAGATTCCTGCGCTTCTTGCTCAACCATTTCACTGGCATTGAAAGCCAGCGGAGATTGAGTAAGAGCGCTACAACGACGGACACTCATGACTTGAGTGGAGAATCTGGCCATTGCCAGAACTCCAGTATATACATGTTACAAAAGGTCACGGGGCCACTGCCGTTTCAGCCTGCGAGGAGGATTGTAGGGATGAGTGGTGTTAGAGACATAGAAGGGAGCATCGACTAACTGCCATTTAAAAAAAAAAAAAAAAAAAATGAGAACAAGCCAGTTATTTGTGAGATGGCATCGATTTAAACTACAGGCGGATCTAGAGGGGGGGGAGGGGGAGAGAGTCTTTAAGTTTGAAGCCCACTCCAAATTGTAAAATATATCCATGTCTTACGAAAAAAATCTTATCTCTAAAAACATTTAATAGGACCTTAAGAATCACTTGAACGCTATTTCTTATAGGTGGTTAATTTCTTTCTTTTTGTTCCAAAGTAATTATCGTTTTATATATATAAAAGCTTTCGGGCTGAAGCCCCTTCCAATCCCTCAAAATTGTAAAATATAATCATGTTTTATAGAAAAAAGTATTAAAAACTCTTAAAGTATTCTTGTTCGTGTAATTACTTTCAAAAGGACTTCAAGAACCACTTAACACCATTTCATATACGTAGTTTAATTTCTTTATTTTTTTTTCATATTAATTATCGTTATATATATATATGAATAAAAAATCTTTCGGACTGAAGCCCCCCTCCAAAATTAAATCCTGGATCCGCAAGTGGCGAACAATAATACTTTTAGAGATAATTTTTTTCATAACACATGATCATATTTTACCATTTTGGGGGAGCTTCAATCCGAAAATCTCTCCCCCCCCTTTATATTCACCTGTGCAGTTACAAATATATTGCAAAATAAATTAAAAACATTATTTATCTTGTTTCGAAGCAAATTTGAAGAGTAATTTTCAAATTTTCTGGTATCAATTTCATCAATCTTCATTTAGCAATTGAAATTTATGAACATTTAAGACTATAATGGCTGTTTTTTTTTTTTGTTTTTTTTTTTTTCTTTTTTTTTGTTCTTCCCTACCTCGCCTTTTAGGCTATACGGGATTTTCCCGGGCCGGAGGGTGAGGGCGGGGAATTTTAAAATCCCCTCCGGCACCGGGACGCGAACTCGTACTTTTTATATAATCTCAAATCTCTGTTATCCGGTTGCCAGGCAACTAGCGGTGCTGTGCTCACGCTTTAGCCTATTCGGCCACCCCGCCCCCATTTTTTAAACTTAACTTAGTGTTTTTATTGGATTATTCTATTCAGCATTAAATGAAAATATGATCTTAGTAAAAGTTATTTCTTCTCCCACCACCTACCTCCCCCTCCCCCCCAAAAAAGTACATTTTCTTGGGCAGCCACTAAAAACGACGAGGAAGCTATATCTTCAAAAGATTTTCTTCTGGTTTGGCTCGAAGTCAAATTAAACAACAGTTCACAGTGAAAGAAAAGCCCCTTTTGTGAAACTGTTAAAAAAGAATATAAATCTCACGAAGTTGGAAATTTTTTGTGAATTAACCGAGGTAGGAGGGAGGTAACAAGCACTCGATTAAACACCGAGGTCTTTGTTCTTCGACAACAATAGCCTTTCATTAAGCCCTCGAGAGAGCGCCATGCCGCGATGTTGCGGAGTACGTGGATCTTGGAAGTTACTTTACTGTTGAAGCTAGAAGAAAAAGTTAACAAAAAATAATAATAACAATTATTGCGCGCATAACACAACTTTTACTTATCTCCCCCGCTCTTCTTAGAAAAAATAAGTATTTTTAGGCAAAGGGAAAGTGAACGTAAAAATTATATGATATATATGAAATATTATTAAAAACAATTAATTACCATATGTTTTTCGTAGCCGTCTAATGTTTTATATTTATTTTGTTTGACACCATTTCCTATAACTATATATTTCAATTATTTATTTGATTATAATAAATAATTAAGTACCACGATTGATATTTTTATTGACACTGATAAAGAAGGCAGCTATATTTATTTATATTTCATTGTGGGTATTACGCCCTTGGCGTAAACAATAAAATACTATTTTGATATATATTATTCATTTGACCGTACCCCCCGACCAACTCCTCATATTATCATTACGATCAAACATCTCTACACAATTTCAGTATTATATTTAAACATAATTATTTAATTGGAAATTAGTTCTCTTAATAATTGTTCAATAAACTACAAAATGTTCATTGGTCCTACTGTTTATTCGACGCTTCGATCCTTTTTCTTTTTACTTTCACTTACGTATATATGTAATATATAGTAAGGGTAACTATTGTGATCGTGAAAATTTTCGAATTTCAGTTTTCATGTTTTGAGGTCCCCTGAGTTCAAATAACCAAGTGTCGCAAAATGGTCTGTACGTGTGTATTAACAGTCTAGCTCATAAACGAAAAGTCGTACGAAACTGATATAAAGTATTTAAGGTTTGTATATGGGCCGGATGTGACAGCAATTTTTTCGTTAAAATCGGCTAACCGGAAGTGCCACATTATATGAACGCTGAAAATCATGTTTTTTTTTTAAATTTTATGGAATTTCCTAAAAAAAAAACAAAAAAAAAATCGTTAAAATCGGACAATTAGGAGGAAAGATATGGTCTCTAGTTTTTTTTTCCCTGAAGAAGTGGAAATTTGGATAAATTTAATATATTTTTTTAATTGTTGAGACCAAAAAAACCTTTTTTCTACAGATATTTAATAAAGTGTCTTTCCTCAGAACATCTTTCATAAGAAAGTAGTACCTAAATTTATACTTTTATTCTAAGTTCTATATTTCAACACTGCAATCACCACCTCTGGAATCAACTCACTCATATTCTTCATAGATAAGTTTTTCAACTAAAAATATCACTAAAATGACATCACTCAAAAATTTTGAAATTGGAGTTAGTCATTCTGTGGTTTATAAAAGCAAAGAAAGTTGTGTGGTTTATAAAAGCAGATAGAGTGGATAGATTTTTATTGCCTGTCGTCGATATATTAAATAGACATTTTTTAATTAGAATGGTCTTAATGACTTGTTATCTGTAAGTTTTAAGCTTTAGCTCCGTTTAAAATGCACTTCAAAAAAATTGATAATGGCCCAGCATTGCCAGAAAATAATTTCTATTCATAGTAGATCGGTAAGTGAAAGTTGTGTGTTGCGCGCACCAGATTTTTATAGTTAACAATGGGATCCTCTTCAATGTTTTAAGATAGAACCTCGATACCTGAGGCCAGGGACATACCGACAGCCTCAGCACCGTCCACTAGCACAGATATTAAGCTACTATATATATATATATATATATATATATATATATATATATATATATATGTTTTATATCAAAGTATTATATATTTGGTGATATAACAGATACGGTATAGACCAGCAGGGAACTAAAACTGATCGGTCCGTTGCTTCTCATTAAGCTAATCTGCAATTCATTTCTGGTTCCTGGTTCGGCTGTATCACTTGTTACACGCAACTGATAAGCTACCATATAATCCACTTCAGAATATTTTGTAGATCTAATGTTTACATTATTATAATTTTTTATAAGCAGGTGTGATAATTCGGTCATTACTGTTGGATAAATTAATCAACTATTGAAAATCTGGTCGCTGATCAAAAAATAAATCAAGAATTTATAGTGTCGAACACTCTTGACTCTATCTCTGTAGAATAATATAAAAATATAAAGTACTTCATATAATAATAAAGTATTACTAAGTACAATACAAGTGATGTTTGCGTGGTTCAGACTTGGCCTACATGGCAAAAAAAAAAAAAATTGTGATAATTTCAATATGATAGAAGTATAAATACATACCATGAAATACATAAATTAGCATAGTCACTTAATAAGACAACTGATAAAAATAAATAAATAAAAAATAATAAAGATTAAATTATTAACTGTAATAAAATTAATAATTATAAAAAACGAAATAGGAGATGCTTTAACAATCGTATGGAAATAAAAATATTATAGTTATATGTAAGTTATACATATCATAAACCTTTTTTCAATACATACGTGTCCACCATTTTAATGATGGAATAAATTCTGAAAGTGATATAGTATGATTAAATTGATACTTAAAAAAAAAAAAAAAATTCTCAATTCAAAATGAGATAGAAACTAAATCTGCCTACTTAATCAAAAATAATCAGTTCATACTTCTCAGAAATATATGTTATAACTCTATCAAAGTTATTGGCTCCTTCAACAAATACGAAAATGTGACATGATGTTCTTTTCTTCCGGAGTACAGATTTATTAACTTAAAAACAATTTTTAATAGTTTAAAGTTATGAAACATTTTCTCCTTTTATCTCAGGGTTACAGAACTAAAAAAACAAATCAAAGGCAATATAAAAAAGTTTCTAATAAAACCAGCTGTACTCGTAAAGCAATCAACATCCCTATAGATATACAGAACTCTTTACCAGCCATTTAATAACGTACCGCAAAAAATGCGGGTTGAGAGACCTGCTGGATGCTAACCTTCTGCGTATATAGATATATCATTATATTTTACATTTATGGATGAATGGAAAAATAATTTTATTCTGAGACTACAGTCCCCTAAGAATAATAACAGAGTTATATAACTATGAACATTAGTCTGGCTTAGATGAATACAAAATTATGCATAATTAACTGTTGATTGTTATTAATTGTGCAGTTGATTGAATTAAACAGTTCAGACTCAAGTAAATTTTATATGTTTGAATTTGGATAAGGTGGTGAGGAGTTGTTTGAAGGAATTTGTGGACGAGCATTGGCGTATGAAGGTAGGAAGAGAGTTCCAAAAGGAGGTAGCATGAATGACGAAGGATTAAGCAGTTTTATGGAAGGGGATTTATAAATCTATAGATTAAGACCTGGTATTGAGAGAGTGGATAGAGGAACGTAGAATAAGGAGTTCCATGTTAGAGGGAGGATTTTTGGTTCTGAGGACTTGAAAAAGGAAAACACCAAGGAGGAATTGTCGTCGGGAAGTAGGATAAAGCCGAAGTGGGGGAATATAAAGGAGGTTACAAGGTATGCAATAATGATAATCTTTTATTTATTCTGGGACGAATCCCTTTAGAATAATTAACAAGGATAAAACTGTGAGATTTTGAGCCTCAGATATATATAAATGTATTTACAAGGTAACTAATAGATATAATAGTGAAAAAAAAGTTATCTTCTAGATTAAATCGATTAAAAATAAATGAAATGAAAATAAACTAATAATACATATATATTCATATTTACAGAGTTTCTATTTACAATTTTAGAGGGACTGGATGGAAAGAAACTGATTGAACAGGCGGGATTTAAAAGTAGGGAGAGTATTGCAGCGATGGATGTCGGGAGGGATGGAGTTCCAAAGGGATGATGATCGAATAATAAAAGATTCATCGAAAGTTCGGTGGGCCATTATATATAAATCTGAAGACGGGTATTGCAGGAGTGGACAGAGGATTTAAAATGTAGTGTCATGTGAACAGATATAACAAGATAAGTAAGGCACTATGCTCCTATTCTCAAGATCTTGAATCCGGCTGTGGCAGGTAATTATTTTGTGTAATAGGAAAACCTCTCTGCATTACTGCTATTTTAGAAACAACTCTTTCTTAAAGAATACCCTGAGTAGGGTCTGGAGGAGGTATTCTCAATGTTCAGTTAAAAAAGTTCGTTAGGACTACTGTTAAACTCTATATTCTATTAATAGTATACTGATAATTTAATATTTTTTTGATGCTATTAATCGTCCATTAAGAATCCATTTTTTTTTTTTCATTAGCGATAAATTCTCGCTAGCAGACAGATGAGCTAATAACCCAGCGGAAGCCAGCTCCCGCTCTAGGTACCCACTTTACTCTTCCTCCCTTAACTCAACAAGACCTGTTAGATGACACTTAAGACCTGGAAGGCTATTAAGGATTTGGGCGGCTAATGGAGGGCGAACAGTTGGCAAGTGAGGAGCAGGGCATTGGGCAAGAGCAGGTTTGTGAGATCTGGAAGGTGGAAAGTGGACGGAGACAGGTGTAAGCACAGGTGGGGGAGTTTAACGTACCTTCATCACCAGTACTTTACAGACCACCGTAAAGTCGATTCGATTTAGCTTCAGATATTCCAACTATCTTCTATGTATAATAAGGAAGAATAGGAAGTTAGTCGACTGATCTACAACTCATGTCTGATAAAGAGTCAAGACGCAGTCAGGTTTTCAGATTTTTATTTTTATTTTAATGAAATTTACAACTGTATTACATGGAAAATACAACAAGTTAATTTGACATTGGTAACACGAAATGCACAACATGAAGAGAAACTACCCATTGGTAGAACTCAAATTAAAGTTCTATATTAGAAGATCCCGAGGCCATCTTCTTTTCAGACGCCTCGGAGGGTTATCAGGGATCGAAGAGGAAGCAAGGTTTGAAACGAAAGGATTCGGATGTTTGTTATGGAAGGATAGGTATCTGGATTGGGCCAAATCGGTGACATATGGAACATTGGGGTCTTTATGGATGATTTTATTTGTGACAAAGTAAGGAGCAGTAAGGATTTTACGAAGGATTTTAAATTGTAAGGATTGGATACGAGAGGGATTCGATGGTTTAGTGGAGCCTCAAAGCTCAATTCCGTAAGTCCAAATAGGTCTTATTATTGTCATATATATGAGTCGTTTATAATTGATTGAAAGCTTAGAGCGTTTGTCTAGTAAGTGCTGCAGTAGTCGAAAACGTCCGGCGGTTTCTAGTCGTTTCAGTCTGGTATGGGGGTTCCAACTGAGTCGTTTGTCAAGGTGGAGTCCTAAGTATCGGATTTGTTATAAGAGGGCTATTGTTGAAGGATACTGTAGGATAGGAAGTCATAGGTTTACGACGAAGAGTTAAGGTAATTTGATGGGATTTATTTTAATCCTCCAGTTTTGACACCATTTTTCAAGACAGGTGATGTGTGATTGAAGAGTTTGGGATGCAATAGATGGATCGTTATTAACTGATAGGATACACGTGTCATCGGCATAGATGGTGATGACAGTGTTGGATTGGGTTGGGATGTCAGCTGTATAAACTGTGTAAAGTACCTAGGATACTACCTTGAGGAACACCGAAAATTAAAACAGAATCTGAACACCTTCATTTATCTACTAAAGCCTATGTGAACCTACGTTTCTCTAATATACGGAATAGCCAAAACGATCCACATACGGAAACTACAAACATTTCAGTCACTTTTAGTACTTTAATTAACGCTGTGTAAGTACGTCACAAACATTACGTTACATAAAGATCTAAAAATGTCAACAGTTAACGACCACATACGGACACACTACAAAAAAATTCGCAATAACTTACATGGACATACTAACACACTGATACAAGAGGATTTCCTTACCTAAAAATACACAGAATTCAAGTTAAGAAGAGATGCCGCTGGGCATTCCTTTCCCTCACACCGATCAAGCCACTATTAGTACTTTACAGCAGACTCGCTAATTGTCAGTACTTCTGACACATAAAGTTTTAAAAAAAGTTAGCAATGAAAACTTCTATTATTACCTATCATAGTTATATTTCACCAAAAGTGCCCAGAAGGGAGTTCCAAAAAATTTTTGTTGGGGCCATATTTTTACGAGGTTTTGATTGTTAAAGGAAAGCAAATTTCTTCGGCGTTGTGAATTTCTGAAATGAAAAAATCCAGGACACAAAAGAAAAAACATGAACCAGATTACAGCAAGTTCAAATTTTTTATTGTTGCAGGAGTATTGTGTGGAATATAACTATGATATGTAATAATGGAAATTTTCAAATGTTTCTTAGCTAATCCTTCTCTATAGAAATATAATTAGTGTTCTCAGCTAAAAGTATTGTTAGATACTATTGAAAGGTAATCAGGCTTATGAAACCAACTCAACCATAATTAGAACAAATATTAACAGAATATTAAATAAATATAAACAACAGGATAAACATTGCAAAGCTCATCTTATAATGAACATTTAAAACTTTTTCTCAATAATGATCAGATCACCCAGTATTTTTCGTTACTGAATAAATTTCAAATATACGAAACTATTAATGCAGATCCGTCTCTCGGAAAAATATATGATCAAAATTTCTATTAATAATAAAATTACTCTACAACACTAAAGAAAACGAAATTCTTCATCATATATTATTTAAGTGCTCAATTTACAGTAGTTTAATGTTAAGAATTTACCAGGCCATGAGAAATCTTGATGGGATAGGAATATTTTAGTCAACCACTGCAGAAGTTATGAGAAAATTGTGTTTTTTTTATCTGAAATATATCAAATTATAGAGAATTATTACGGTAATCTGGAATATTGTCCTCCGCATATTATGACAAAAATTCAATATTGTACATCGACATGTAATCTGTCCGGGTCGTTTTTTTAAGTTGTTCTCTTAGGAATAGGGGTAATCTTTTAATTTAATTTTAAAACATAGTTTAATATTAATATTTTTAAAAAATGAATTTATTGTTGTTGTATGTATATTGTTGACAATTTTAGATTCTATAATTATTTGATAATTAGAACTATTTTAACCGTTTGATTTTTACCGAATATGATTTTTAATTTATCCTTAAGAGTGTGGTAATATTTCTAATGTAGAACAAGTTTTATCGTGGCATTGTGCCTTCATTGCAAAAACACCTTAATTTGAGATTTGTCGAGATTTCAATACCTTTGAAAGGGAGAGGAAACAAGATGAAGTATTTGGATTTGTTCGGAAACAATTTACTTTATATGCAAATATTTTTATTTTGTTGGAATTTTCGGATAATTATATATTTTGTTTTAACTTCCATTATTTGTTAGCAGATTTTATCTACTTTTCTTATCAGAGTTCTACTAGCTAGTTTTTTCTCAATTTTCTCTTGGACGCTTCCATGGACAGCTTATGTTCCTATGATATATATATATATATATATATATATATATATATATATATATATATACTATATATATATATATATATATATATATATATATATATTGCACTAATAAAGTTATAAAATTATACATAATGGCTTTATGAAAACTGTTGAAAAAGACGTTAAGAAGTTTCCCAAGCAGTGCAGTAGACCATATTGTTTCCACAGGTAGGGGTGCATGTAATTAACCTGCTCTCCCTATTGTGCGTCTAGAGTCGAGGCAAAAAATATCCCCATTATTTATAAGGCTAGAGCTTGACTTATCCATTCCAGGAAGTATTTTAAAAATATATTCCACTTTTTTTTCTCTTTTAGAAAAAGAAATGCTTAAGATTTTTAAATGATACTGAATTATAAAACACATTCACACACCTTTTTACTTTGCTGCTTATACTTGGTAAGGAAAGTATTGCAAACGGGTCAAATTTGCGACATGCTGTTTTTGACTGGTCTATACGTTTCAGAGCCCCTGATTTCGAAAAACACATTTTTCGCCATCTGTCTGTCTGTGCCAAGTTTTTTTCGGAAACTACTGAACCGATTTTGTTGCTTTTTTTTTATTTTGTAAGGTTTTGACTACTGATGCCTGTGACACAAATTGGATACTCCATGCGCAATAGCAGCTGCGTAATAAATTAAAAAAATGTTTTTCTATTGACTGTAGCGCAAAAACGGCTCTAACGATTTTGATGAAACTTTCCTTTAATGTTCTAATAATTGTCCTTTCAATTATATGGACTAAATTCCCGAGAAAATTCAGGAAAAAAAGTTATAAAAAAAAGAAAAATTTGTTGGGGCCTAACTCGCCAAGCATTGTATGGTAAAATTTATAATATAACTTTTGAAAGGTAATTAAATTACCTCTGTGGATCTACACGTTTCAGAGCCGGTTTACATTGTTTTAGTTTATCGAATAAATCGTACTCAAATTATTTATTTGATCATCTTTCGGGAAAATATATCTAATTATTTTTTTTTTTTTTGAAATAGTTAGGAAAGTCGTGTGAGTGGACACACCACATTTTTTTAATCGATTTGTATACTCATTTTATTCATTCGTTTTGCTTAATTATTACAGATTTTATTTATTTTAAACTCAAATTATTGGGGGGGGGGGAGACGAAACGATATTCTCGCCGTCTCAACATTTTTATTGGTGACCCTCCAATCGAATCGGTTATGCATTCAATTACCCAGATGAATTGTATTTTTTCAAGCACGCCTTTTTTTTCAGGTACTTCTTGGTCGATTTTACTCTAAACTGGGGGAAATTTGTAGATTGGTGAAATAAAAGAGCCTACATAAATTTTATTCATTACTTCTTCAATAAGCCCAATCATATTTCCTTGACACGCCTATACCTCCTATATATGGATACACAAATACATTGATTTGACGACAGACAATCACGAAAACAGAATCCTTGATATTCCTATTCCTTGATGTCTAAAACGTGAAAATTTTCAATTTTGAAAACAAACATTTTGTTAACCTCCTTCAGGAATACAAAGCTTCCTTACCTTGGGTAATGAGGAAAATTAATTACAAAAATATTAGACCAAACCGCAGACGAAGAAAGAGTTGCAGACCCCTGCAGAGGGGCCTATATCGATTGGACGTTAACCTCAGCTCCCATCGGTGATTACCTTAGGGGAGGTTTATTAAATTAGGAGTCGGAGACCCCTGTTTTCGATTTTGAAGATGGTCAGTAACGAGGAAACGAGGTCGTCATATCTTCACTGCGAAATAGTTTAACATGCAACTACTAAATTAATTTGGATTGATGCGTTATTGAAGTGAAAACATGTTTAGGTGCGTTTTGTACTTTTTTCGGAGAGTGTGAATAAGATTAAGCCGTCAGATATCCGATGTGTAACGCTCAGGTAAAGTCAGCTAGAGTCAATTAATTAAAGTGTTGATCTAAGTGAATTAAAATATCTAAAAAACTAAAAAATCAGACCTGCATATTATTGGCGAGAGAAATGTTTAACATTTCATACTGTTTGTAATGAGCTATTATTCAAAATTGTATCTTAACGCAAAAATATTGAGGCGAAAAGGGAATATATAGTATCGAAAAACAAATTATAACGAGTTTTATTGCTGATATGGATTAAAATATCTCAGAAATTAAAATTGGACCTGCATACTATGATCGAGGGAATTGTTCATCATTTCATCCTCTTTATAATGAGCTATTATTTAATTTAATTTATATTTCTTATTATTAATCTCATCTTGTTGATGTTTTCAGTTCTATCGTGTCGTCTAAAGCACAGACTTTAGTTTTTAAAATTTAAATGTTACTTATCCTCATACCAGACTGAAACGACAATAACCGTTTCCGATTACTCCAGCACTTACTAGACAAACGCTCTAAACTTCCAATTAATTACAAAAGACTCATAAACATGACTATAGGCCTATTTGGACTTACGGAATTGAGCTATGGGGCTCCACCAAACCATCGAATTCCTCTGGTATCCAATCCAAAATCCTTCGTAAAATCCTCAATGCTCCCTACTTTGTTACAAATAAAACCATCCATAATGTTTCTTATATTTTTCAGATCTGGCCCAATCCAGATACCTATCGTTCCATAATAAACTTCAGAATCATCCCAACCCTCTCGTTTCTAACCTTGCTTCCTCTTCAATTCCTAATAACCCTCCGAGGCGTCTGAAAAGAAGATGGCCCCGTGATCTCTTAATGTAGTCATATCATCAAAGTGCTACCATTGAGTAGTTCACCTCATTATATTCATAGGTTCAAATTTACTAAATTTCTTTTATAGAGTTGTAAATATCATTAAGAAATAAAAAAAAAATATATATATTACTTCTTCACTATTATGTACTAGCTTTGCATTCATACAGAAAGTTTTATCCTTAGAATCGAAAATGTCGTGTTTTACTTCTGTAGTCTAATCGATGTGGCGAACATAATACCATAAAAGTCTCTTATCAATTTTATAATCATTCATCTGCTACTTTTGGTTTATGCATGCGTAAACGTATATTCTTTAACTCGATTATATTTTGTTCTAATCTACCATAAGTTAGAGGAAACTTTAGGAGTATTGTAAGATAGTTTAGTATCAATTTTACAAATAGGTCTTAAGAGAGTTAACTAATGGATTAGTATTAGTTGAAGACAGTTTCGGATAATGTTATTCCATGACTTGCAGATTTACCACTCACACCTTTCCACACCCCAATCCTCCTAGATAAACCAAAACAGTTGCCAACCACAACAACTGCAGTTATTGTTGTTGACCGCAGAAGCTACACACAGTTCGGGACAGCTGTACCCGCATTGTCGGGAATCCCGCCCCCTCCGATGATGGGGGTATCCACTCCAAACCCTGGTATCGTGTACCCAGGTCGCTAACGAGGGCTGTTGTACCTTGTTCGACTGCAGCCGGAGGGAGGATAATCACCATTCGATGAACGATGTCAATACGAATGGATAGCGATCAACAAAGAATGAATTTTTATTAACAGTCAGCTGTACCACAACTTGTTTAAGAAAATTCTCAGAAATGGAGGCTTTTTAATCTGAGAAGATCAGTTAATTTTGTCTATTTAGTGAAGTATTACAACACATGAACACTCTGTTGAATCCTTAGATAATTTGATCACAAATTCGAGAAAAGCAAGATGACCTACAAAATATTGGGTCATTTGGTGTGACCTCCCAACATGCCAAAATAACAACGTTACATAGACCAAACGACTCAATATTATTGTACGCCACCTTTTTTCTCTATTTGTTTATTAAATTATCTCATTATTAAAGTTGTCCAAATGTGGGACCAGGAGGAATCTTGGTGTTTTCCAAGAGTCTCGCAACAGTCTTGCAGTTATCTATTAGCTTATTACTATATAGATATTACTGTATTTTTTTAGATAGGAGAAATCTAACTAACGCCGAATTTAAAATTAGAAGAATTAAATACAAAAGTATATTCGTTATACCAATTCTTTACATACATTAACTAAAACTGTCAAGTATTAGTAACTATTTTGCCTTAATTTTTATTCAAAAGATCGATTTTTTTTTTTCAAATCTTGGTCTTACAAAGTGCAAGACCAAAACCGATTTTGGGCATCACGATTCAAATGGAAACAATGAATATTTAGTAACTGTTAAATTGAAATGTTTACTATAGATTGAAAACGCCTCATTTCTAGTAATTTTCGTAGATAAGAAAATGTTTTAGACGAGTATTCATGATTCGATATAAAGCCGTCTGAACCATGGACTATAAGATACATTTTATAATATACGTATTCTCTGATATTTTTGATTTAAGAAATGTAGAAATAATAAACGTAGCTCACATTGCTATCTATGATTATGCTGTATTTCTAAATGTAAATCCCATATAGCACTGTAGTTTTAACGTCTCCAATCCAGGTTTAAGTTTAACTATATGTGATCACATAAAAAACGATATTCCTTACTTTTTTACGCAACTACTTACAGAAAGGACAGAATACTGTTTTTAAATGGAATTAAATGTCTAGAAATTGTCGAAGGATGTCCATATCAAAATATATATATTTTTTTTTTCAATTTCAAGGCTGCTCTCTGATAGTAGCGATATGAATTATCACAAGAAAACATGATTACTTATCAGATTGTTACATCATATCTTACTGTTATGACGCCTGCAAATACGAAATCTCACTAGTTAATACCATGAGGTCTCATGATATTAATGACGTAAAAACGAGAAATCTGTGCGTTTTAATACATTTTTTTTACTAATGTTTTTTTTGTGGAGGGAGGGATATTTAAAAGGAATACTAACATTTATAACTTGATCTACAAATTACTTGAAGGGAACAATACACCAAGTTTTGCCTTTTCTTAAAACTTGCATGAAAATTAAAATCTGAACTGAGTTATCGACGCAATAATCAGTTAAGTACCTGACATTTAATATATTATCAGTATCAAGTGTTGTACTGATAAAAGAACATGAACTTATCTAATTGGAGTCGAATCAAAACCTATTTGTCCAATACGAAATCGAATGCAATTGGAAAAAGGAGTAATCATGTTCTATTTTTAACAATTGTTTAAAGAGTTTTTTTTTTAAATTATATTCACTGTGGTAAATTATTCGAGGTTGGTGCCTCAAGAAAAAATAATAATAATCATACTATATATTCTTGTACAAGTCAATTTATAATTATGTTAATAGTAACATGGACATTCGAGTCTTAGAGTAATACAGAATATGAAGAAGAAAATTAAGAATCAACTTTATTCTGAGACAAAGTCCCTTAAGAATAATAATTATGTTCATAAAAATCAACATTAAATCTGGCTAAAAGAATTATGACAATAAAAGAAAAACTAAAACATATGTAATAAGAAAGGTTAGCTATAACGTTATTTTAAAAAAGATAAGGTCACAATACTGCAAAATAGCTGCTAAAAAGCAATAAAGTTAAAAATAACTAAATGAAATTGGAAAAGAACGATAAATTACTTTTGTAGGCAAGCCATTGTAGGAATGAAAAAAAGTAGAAAAATATATACAATAAATGATTTACATGTGTTCATTAATATGTTTAAATTAGTTCTTATAATGGTATTGTAAAAATCAGAAAAGTCTTATAATCCATATACTAAGACAGATTGATAGGAGAAAACAAAGAAATAAGGTATACATATAAAGGAGTGCGTTCAATATTAGTAAAAAATTAAATATATTTCAAAGACTTAAAACTTATGAATAGTAAAAAAACAAAAAGCAATTCTTTGTGAAAAGTGACTTCAAATCTTTTCCATATTCATAAAAGAAAAAAATAAAATAAATAATGCACAAAGAAAGATGAAAACTTCTTACATAATAAATAACTACCCAGTGTATCATTGAATTATAAGGAGGCATTGAGAGAGAATCACTTTACTATCATAAAATGGTGCTGCCCAATTACATTGGGTTGCTAAAAATACAGCATTCTTATTAATCACTACAGACAATTTTTAAAATAATATACAATTATACAGGATTAACAATATTTATGAGCATAGTATGCAATATTTATATATATATATATATATATATATATATATATATATATATATATATATATATAATATATATATATATATATATATACTGTAATGAGAAAATATTGATTGAAGTTTGACAACACTTAGAATTGATAGTGTGATGCCCATATCAGAATAATTCGATTTCCTCCTACTAGAGATAATATTAATTTCTTATCAGTTAATTTCAGGTAAATGACATGAATGGCTGTAATATTTTTTAAGTACGAAGATAGCCTTGAGATGAACCGCTAAAACTATCCCGGAACAATCGTAAAGGATGAAATAAACGTTTGAAAAAGTTAACGAGGCTGAGAAGAAAGTTGAAGACAAAGAGCTCAAAGAAGTCGTTCCTGATTGCCCCGTTACAATTAGCTCTCTGCAACCGAGGCTCTTCTGAGGCGCTCTCTAAAGAGTATCAACCATTTAGTCTGTCTAGCTTCAACGTCTCTTAATCCTCGAGATATATTTATAATTTTTGAAGTGAAAACTTGTTTAAGCGCGTTTTGTACTTAATAAATTAGATCTATCGGTCAGATCTCGGATGTGTAACGCTCTTTACAGTCGACTAATTGAAGTGTTTTTGCATATGGATTAAAATATCTGAAAAACTAAAAGTCAGACTTGCAAACTGTAAGAGAGAGAGAGAGAAATGTTCACCGTTTCTTCCTCTTTGTAATGAGCAGTTATTCAAATTTGTATCTTAACGCGACGCCGTGTTAGAGAGGCGAAAAGAGAAAAATAAGTGTCGAAAATCAGGCGATAACGAGTTTTATTGAATATATGGATTCGAATATCTCAGAAACTAAAAATCGGACCTGCATACTGTAAGCGAGAGAAACGTTTCATCATTTCATCCTCTTTGTAATGAGCAGTTATTCAAAATTGTATCTTAACGCGATGCCGTGTTAGAGAGGCGAAAAGAGAAAAATAAGTGTCGATAATCAGATGATAACGAGTTTTATTCAAGATAGGGATTCAAATATCTCAAGAACTGAAAATCTGATCTGCATACTGTAAGCGAGGAAATTGTTAAGCATTTCATCCTCTTTATAATGAACTATTATTCATAATTGTATCTGAACGCGACGCCGTGTTAGAGAGGTGAAAAGAGAAAAATAAGTGTCGAAAAACAAATGATAACGAGTTTTATTGAAGATATGGATTCGAATATCTCAGAAACTAAAAATCGGACCTGCATACTGTAAGCGAGAGAAATGTTCAGCATTTCATCCTCTTTGTAATGACCTATTATTCAAAATTGTATCGCAGTGTTAGAGAGGCGAAAAGAGAAAAATAAGTGTCGGAAAACTAATTATAACGAGTTTTATTCAAGATAGGGATTCGAATATCTCAGAAACTAAAAATCGGACCTGCATAACGTAAGCGAGAGAAACGTTCATCATTTCATCCTCTTTGTAATGAGCAGTTATTCAAAATTGTATCTTAACGCGACGCCGTGTTAGAGAGGCGAAAAGAGAAAAATAAGTGTCGGAAAATCAAATGATAACGAGTTTTATTCAAGATAGGGATTCAAATATCTCAAGAATTAAAAATCGGACCTGCATACTGTACGCGAGAGAAACGTTCATCATTTCATCCTCTTTGTAATGAGCAGTTATTCAAAATTGTATCTTAACGCGATGCCGTGTTAGAGAGGCGAAAAGAGAAAAATAAGTGTCGAAAATCAGATGATAACGAGTTTTATTGAAGATATGGATTCGAATATCTCAGAAACTAAAAATCGGACCTACATAATGTAATCAAGAGAAACTTTCATCATTTCATCCACTTTGTAATGAACCGTTTTTCAAGATTATATCTTAAGGCAAAGCCGCGTTAGGGAGACGAAAAGAGAAAAATAAGTGTCGAAAATCAGATGATAATGAATATTATTGAATATATGGATTAGAATATCTCAGAAACTAAAAATCGGACCTGCATAGTGTAAGCTAAGAGAAATGTTCATCATTTCATCCTCTCTGTAATGAGCTATTGTATCAAAATTGTATCTTAACGCAACGCCGTGTTAGAAGAGGCGAAAAGAGAAAAATATGTGGCGAAAATCAGATGATAACGAGTTTTATTCAAGATAGGGATTCAAATATCTCAAGAATTAAAAATCGGACCTGCATACTGTAAGCGAGAGAAACGTTCATCATTTCATCCTCTTTGTAATGAGCAGTTATTCAAAATTGTATCTTAATACAACACTGTGTTAAAGAGGCGAAAAGAGAAAAATAAGTGGCGAAAATCAGGCGATAACGAGTTTTATTGAATATATGGATTCGAATATCTCAGAAACTAAAAATCGGACCTGCATACTGTAAGCGAGGAAATTGTTCAGCATTTCATCCTCTTTGTAATGAACTATTATTTAGTAGAGATATGTAATCCGTAGAGTGTAGGGTGTAGGGTGACAAGTACTAATGATCGACAGCCACCAGCTCGCCCATGGGGGTAGATTTAATCTCTACATTAGTTACGGTGGCACGCAGCATGGGACGCCCACATATTGCATCCATTAGTCCAAACACCTGGCCTCAGCAAACACCAACAAACTCTAGTCTATACCAGCCTTAAAGGTATTATTTCGCTGTTACTGCTCACGGCAAAATAGAAATAGCCAGGGCCCAAAAATCTACCTGATCGTAGCCGGAGATTTGATTGTAAATTACGAAAGTGTATGTTATTCTGAGTAAAAAGAACATCGTCTGCCGTTCCGGAGCCGCTGCTTTCAAAAATGGCGACTGATTTAAAAAATAGTATGCCAATAATTTGAGGATCGGAATGGGAAATCCATTGCGAAAAATGTGAGAAAAGTTTTTATTTTTTTAACTTTTATATATGGGTTTAGACATTTAAAAAACAAAATTGCTAAAGCGAGCCACCAAGGGAAAACTTTTTACAACCAAAAAACTCAGATTTTTTCTGAGTTTTTCACCTATAACTTCCTATAAACAACGCATCAAAGCGAAAAATGTATTCTTTTATAAATTAAAGAACGGTCAATTTTGCGTTAAACGAGTACAGAAACTTTAAAATTCGGTTACTCGGTAAGGTATAAAACTACGGTCAACCAACGTTGAGTTTTACCAAATTTGTCAAAAACTGAGACAAATTACTATTAATGGTCCTGTAACTTGGAAATGAGTCCCCTAAGAGGAAAAACCCATAGAATCAAAGTTGTAGAGCATCAAATTTTGCGTATAGTGCGTACTGACATTTTTATTGTCCGCACTTACAAAGACGGGATACTGGATACTGGATACGAGATACGAGATACTGGATGACAAGACAAGAGGGCAGTATGAGCTGTGATCAATACGGTAGGCCTCGAGCCGCCAACCGGGCACCCGGAGTAGTCTGTCTTCGAGATCATCTTCGATATCCCCACTCCAGGCACGATATTTCATTTAATTATTTAAAAATATTTTAAGTTTCATTTCATTAAAGTTAATTCATAATTAAATTAAGTAAGTCATATTATCATTATGATAAGTAGGTTTCTTATTATTAATACTTATTGCTGATTTACTGCAAAGTTACTGAGTACATTTTTGATACTATTTGATATACTTGAAGCAAAATTTTTAAAAAGATTTTATAAATTTCAATCATTTTTATCGATACGAAAATCTATGATTATATATCAAATATAGTTACACGATCATGATCGTGTTCCAATGGGAAGTAGCACAGACGGATTTACGAGGGGGGGGGGCTTTCGGGCTGAAGCCCCCCCAAAATGGTAGAATGTAACCATGTTTTATGGTAAAAAATATAAAAAAATTAGGTCTTAAAGTATTATTGCTCGTTTAATTACATTTAGTAGTTCTTCAAGAATCGCTTAAACACCATTTCATATATGTAGTTAGTTTCTTTCTGTTTTTCCAACTTAATTATCGTTATATATATGGAAAAAAAAGCTTCCGGACTGAAGCCCCCCTCAAAATTAAATCCTAGATCCGCTAGTGGGAAGTAGTCAAGAAGATATCGAGAGACTCTAATAAGGGAAGCAGAGAAAATCTGCCTATAAGTAAATGAAGATAAAACAAAATATATGATAACGAGAAAAACAAAAAAACATGTTTAGAAACAACTATATAGCGCGTCTACTCAGCCTCCATTTAATTCCAGTGAGAGACGCTGGGATCTCTTCAAGTCCTGCTTTTTCCTCCACATGTGGAGAGGAAATCTGGTCTTGGAGTTCCCCTATACGAATGTTTGTATACACGTATGCCTTTATTTAATTTGTTATTTTGATTATTTATTATTAATATTATTATTTCACTGTTATTATAATTAATTCATAGTGCATATGGTGCAAATGAACTCCTGTATCACTATTACCAGTTCCTTTAATTGTGACAAAATTTAATAAAATTCAATGAATACATTTTTAAAAAGTTGCCGAAAGGAACTGGCGGATCCTGTAGTCTTGAACAAATAGAAAAAATGAACATTTTTTTTTTTAAGAGAATGTTGGTTGGGGTGATCAGTCAAAATAAAATAGTAAAAATAAATGATGTAGAGATGGTTGACCGTTGATAAATTATGAGGAGTTAATTGGAGGGGGGCGGTCAAATAAATACTTAATTAAAATATAGTATTTATTTAATTTTTGCCGACGTTTCGACCCACTTTGCAGGTCGTCTTCAGGGCTACAAAAGATACAAAACATGTTGAAAATAAAAAAATAAATATAAATAGATATAAAATAACTATATACAGACGTTGTCAGATACAGAAATAAAAAGATGATATCAGAGATATAGTGGGTTACAATGTAGTTAAAATATTAAGAATTATAATATAGAAGATACAAACAAATTGAAAATAAGTATTTTTATTTCTGTATCTGACAACTTCTTCTTATTTTATATCTATTTATATTTATTTTTTATTTTCAACATGTTTTGTATCTTTTGTAGGCCTGAAGACGACCTACAAAGTGGGTCCAAACGTCGGCAAAAATTAAATAAATACTATATTTTAATTTAGTATTTATTTGACCGCCTCCAATTAACTCCTCATAGTAAAAATAAATAATTGTGTTTATTTTCACATTCGCCGACGTTTCCGTCCTTCAGACCTTCATCAGGGCTAAGAATAGAGCAAGATAACAATAGGTATAAGAAACTATAAACATTGAATAATAAATAATTAAAATTTTAAAAAAGTGAAAGGTATTAACTAAAAATTTAGGTAGAAAAACCTAACGTAAAATGAAGTAGATAGAGTGAATATTAAAGTAGGTAGAATAATAACAATAACAGAGAATTAAGAAATAAATAATAATAACGGTAACAAAGCACGGACCAATGAAATAAACATAATCAAAATAAGATAACATAAGAAATGAAAAATGGTAATCATAGATTAAAGTATAAAACAGAGAAAAGATATATGAAGTTATATAAGAAAATAATAGATATAAATAGAAAATTAAGAATTTTTTTTTTATGGGCCCCTTGTAAAAATAGCAGAGTTCAAAAAATACTAAGGAAAATACAAATATATATACGAAAACACTAAGTATAATACACTGAGATATAAATAATTAAATAAAAATAAAATAGCTCTTATCAATTAACTGATAGGGAGTAACTATAGTTACATAGCCTAAAATTTCTTAAATGCTTGCGGAAAATTTAATGTGTACAAGGTGGTGGGATAATAGTTGTTGGAGTATTTAGTGGACGTGGTTTGACAAATGGAGATAGGAGTCGCAAAAGCATATACAGCTGCTAAATGTAAGCAAATATTTTTAAAAAATACAAGAAATTTATCTCAATATATTTTTTTTGTTTGCCTTCAAGGACTTATCGTCATTTCATACAGCTAGTTTATTTCTAGAGCGATTACAGACAAAAAAATAAATAAATTCTTGATCTACTACTGACGTAAGAAGTGCTATTTTTGGTTTTAATTTATTTGAACTATTCTATTATCTGATCATGGCTCAGTTTGCTAAACATCAACTTATATTTTCTAGTGTTTAAGAACCTTGAGGCTTTGTTTTTCTACAACGATATTCATAATAATATAGATACTTTCGTGCATCAGATGTCATTATAAATGAAAATGTTAATGTTCGTTGGTTCAAAACCCCTAATCTACAAAACTTCTTCACCGATTGCTTTGAAATTTTGACATAACGTTCTATTGGATTTAGGAGTACTTTTATATATTTAACTGCCATCCGGCCTTTAGTTTTGGAAAGGCGGCTGAAAAACGCCTGTCGCTATAGATCGTAACTCCTAAACGGCTGTAACGATTTTAAATAAATTTGGATAAAGTATTCTCCTTGAAGTCCTTTTAATTTATATATGTATCCGGCTGACGAAGGGCGGCCAAAAAAAAATTTATTCGTTTTTCGACTTCTGCGTATCCTGAAACGTAAAAACATTTTGAGAATGGGTTAAGTTGTTGAATATTTTGTTCGATTACTATGGTTCATTATTGAAAATATTTTAAAATCGCGATATATTTACTAATCGAGCTCTGATTTCGATGAAACTTTCTTCATTTTTTAGGAAATTTACCTTTGAAAGATCTTACCACAATATCCACATCAAGTGTATACTTTTTGAGTTATTCGGAATTTTATTTTACCATCCCTCGTAAATTTTTTTTCCAGCTTCTTTTCGTTGACGTATCTTATATAGATAAATTTAAAGGGCGTCGAGAAGAAAATTTAATCCAATTTTCATTGAAATCGGTACATTCCTTTTTTTTCGGCCACCATCTTGAAAAGAATAGACGGATAGTAATGTCAATGAAGGAGGATCATCCTCTGATTTAAATCTAAATTAAAAAAAAAAAAAAAAACGGTCCAGTAGTTCCGGAGAAAATGCGCGGACGCCGTATGACGAACGTACAAAACAAATGTTATTGCATTTTCGAATTTTACGTATCCTGAAACGTAAAACCTCCAATTTTGAGAGGGGATAAAATTTTTGAATTTTTCGGTCGATTATAAAGGTTCATTATTCAAAATAATAAAACAAAAAATTAATTAAAATCGGACGATTTGGTGCAGAGATATAATGTTTTAAAGATTTAATGATGTTTCTTCGAAGATTTAGAGACGGATTGCTTCTCACATAGACAGTTATATGTTGCGTATTCTAGAGTTAGAAAACCATATAATCTCTATATCTGTACAAAGAATGGGTGGTGGTGGAACAACAAAAATTTTCGCTTATCCACACTTATTGTGAAATAAAATATATTAGAAACAGCTGATTTCTTTTTCTATTGAACCAGACTGCGCCATAGTAAGACGTGGCTAGTTTATAATAAATTCGCTAGTCGGTTTATTCGTTTCACAATAACTCTATCAGCCCGAAAGGTCCCCGATCGGTAAGGTATTTGTCAGCAATTAACGGGAGCAACGACTGGACTGTTTTGGAGTCAAGCAACGACTGTAACAACTGCCCTAGATCACGCGATGGGCAGGTGTCAGGTTTTTACTGAATTAATATAGATGATTCAGTCGAAATCGATCTATCGAGTTCATTCTTCTCGATTAGTTGCCATCGATTCAAAGGGCTACCAGGATATAATTACTCAGCCACTGGCCGATCTAGGAGGAGGTTTTTTTTTGGCTGAAGTCCCCCAAATGGAATTTTTTTTTTATTGGTCTATAGTTTATAGAGTTATCTGAGCGAAATACTTCAAAACTTCTGCCAAGTAAGGTCAGTATAGCTTCGTCACCAAATTCACCGACATTTTCCATCAGTTAAAACAAAAGAAATATAATAATATGAATGAAGTTTACAAAATACGGAAAATGAAGGCATATACATATTTAAAACTCATCGATGCTTACATCCTAACCTTCAATTATAAATAATTAAAAAAATATTTGAAATAAAGTACATTACCATTTCGAAGTTTGAGAGGGAAATCGAAACCAGGAACAGTTGATTGAACTTCAAAAGAAACAGAGAAACTCGCAAATATGCCATTATTTTTTACAGTCTGTGCAAAATTTTATTTAAATATACAAATATAAAACTTTTTATAATGAGCTATTATTTATAATTTATATTTCATGCATGAAATGAAAATAGATTTTTATTAACCTGGGACTGTTGTCCCTTTAGGACAAATTATAGATATAGAGGAAATGCCTGTGTGGCCATAAAATTAAATTAAATATTTACAATTATCATTAAAATTAAAATATTGAAAGAAAAATAAAACATAAATACATACAGATATATACAGATATATATAATAGAAATATATGAAAATAAAATACATAAGTAAACAAAATCGTTTCTGGAAGAACTTAAAAAGTTCTCTTATCTACTTTTCATGATCAATCGGGTTGGAAAATAAGTAAGTGCTTACAAAGAAGAGATTTAGACTGATTGTGCATGTCGGATATCGGGAGGGATGGTATTCCAGGTGGAGAGGGCTTGAATTATAAAGGATTTGTCAAACGCAGCAGTTCGGTGAGAAGGTGGATGGAGGTCAGAAGTACGGTATTATTAATCTCGCTTCACTTCTATCGTGTGGTCTAAAGCGCACAAAATAGTCATTTTTAGACCTTGTAAATCTGTTACCATTTTAACCAGGCCTCTGCCTTGTATTTTCAGCGCTCTGCATGCAGCTCTATTGCATCTTTGTTGAATCGGTTTATACATCTTTTTTTTGGCCTTCATCTACTATTGAGGCATTCATTGTTGTATGAGAGAGCTTTCTTGTCTTGGGATTATTCCGAGTTTCATGCCTTGCACACCTTGCCTTCATATCATGAACTGTTGATTTAAGAGTTGTTTCAAGTAATTCTTTATTGGTCTTCCTTCTCCATGCGTTTGTACTCTGATCTCAGATCGCCCCGGTATCTAAAAATAAAGAATTTTTATTTTTTTGCATGTCTTTATGTGTTTGTAATTTTCACTAATCGCTTTATTTTTCTGGAATAATGATATATTTTTTAAATTTAATTTTCACCCCCATACCAGACTGAAACGACTAGAAACCGCCCGACGTTTTCGACTAAGCAGCACTTACTAGACAAACGCTGTAAGCTTTCAATCAATTACAAACGACTCATATATATGACAATAATAAGACCTATTTGGACTTACGGAATTGAGCTTTGGGGCTCCACAAAACCATCGAATTCCTCTCGCATCCAATCCTTACAATCCAAAATCCTTCGTAAAATTCTCAATACACCTTACTTTGTTACAAATAAAATCATCTTCCTTAGCTACCTTAATGTTCCATATGTTTCCAAATTGGTCCAATCCAGATACCTATCCTTCCATAATAAACTTCATGACCATCCCAATCCTCTTGTTTCTAACTTTGCTTCCTCCTCGATCCCTGATAACTCTCCGAGGCGTCTGAAAAGAAGATGGCCTCGGGACCTTCTAATATAGAACTTTAATTTGAGTTCTACCAATGGGTAGTTTCTCTTCATGTTGTACATGTCATGTTACCAATGTCACATTTATTTGTTGTATTTTTCATGCAATACAGTTGTGAATTTCATTAATAAAAAAAAAAAAATTTAATTTTCAAAATATATTTTAGAAACAAAATGTCTTCCTGTTGTTTGATAAATATCATTATAATTTTTCTTGTTGTCTTGCAGGTGATGCTGAAGTGGGCAGTGGGTCAGCGGAGGTCGGATTGCGCCCCCCCTCCTCGCAAAACTCGCCGCTGCTCTGTTGGAAAAGAAAACTCAAACGTGAGCCATCATAACATAGTAAGTACTTGAAGATTTAAAAGTTGTAAATTAATTTTACGCTTATATATTTGCTAAGTATTTGACTGATGAGTTATAAGAATGAAACAAAATTGTCAGGAATTTCAGTCAAAATTTCATTTATGAGTTAACCGATGTTTCGACCCAAACATATATAAAATAACATTAATAAAATAATAAATATATAGACGTGTTTTTATTCTTTAAATCATATTTGCTCCTCATAAATGTTGATAATAAATCTGGAGAGAGCAGCTAAACAAAAAGAAATCATTTATCCAGTACAAGTGAAAATAAAAAAAATAAAAAAATGAATAGGAAAGGCAGAGAAAGAGAAGTTGTAAAACTGAAAGAAGGGAACAGCTATTCTCTTCCTCATTCCTTTGTCGGTAGCTGGGGTCGACTGAAGAATGGTCATAACACAAAGCTAGGGGGCAAGGCCGAATTCACTCAAACCAAAAATAAGAATAATAATAATAATGGATATAGGTACAATTCAATTTGTATTTATTTAAATTGTATTTTAAAACATATTCTTTATTTTTATCATTTAACCGAAAAACAGGAATCTAAGAGTTGGAAAAATTATTGTACGGTTTTGAAAATCGATTTATATTATTTTCAACCATGGAGTTTTCTAATGGATACATAAAAAAAAAAAAAGTCTCCCTCCCCTCAAAAGTTGTAAATTTGTGTAAAATACAAATATATATATTTTTTTTAAAATTCCAGTTTTATATTTTTGATTAGGTCATATTTAAACTGGGTTATGAATTTATCGAGGAAACCATGTTCTATAAAATTGCCAGCTTTAACATTCTCGTGTTTAGCGGAGGCGTTTCAAATCCGGTCTGAGTGGGTTGAAACTTTTTCGTAGCAGATCCAAGAAAAGAATCTAGACCTTCCCACTTCGAATTTGTTTGGTTGTACCTCTTGACCAACCCTCTTCTCTATGTGACTGAACTGGCAAAAAAAAAAAAAAAAAAAAAAAAAAAAAAGAACCGGACCACAGCAAGTGTCACTATATTTACATTACAATTTGCATAATTCTACTTTCACTTGCACCGTTTTTAAGAATACGAGAGCAATAAGATTTCTTGGGTGCGGGTTTGCGTCATCAACTCTGCAGACGTGGTATTAATATATATTCTTGTTCAATTGTATATAGATATGAATGTGTGTATAGTTTGAAGACATCGAGTACTAACACATAATAGGGGCATTGATGCAACCAGTGCTAAGTATGTAAATCTCTTAAATGTGTAAAATCGAGAAAGTTATTTACGAAATGTGTATTAATCTCGTACTCTCGACTTTAACGCAGTCTGGGATCCTGTATAGCAGACCCTACACGGTAATTCATGAATGAACGTCACAAGAAGTGCCAAGATTGCCCGCTATCGCTTTGATAATGAAGACCCTTACACGTTCAATCATTACTGATCATTACTTATGTGAAGTTTCCCCTTTTTTATCTCTCCAATTTATGGCCTACTTGACTATTTAAAGAAAAAATAGTTGAAAATGGTTAATAATAATATAGACTAGGAATATAAACAACTATTTACTTTTATGAAATTATTTACTTAATAACGAGACCTAGGTAAACTAACCTATCTAGTAGTAAGATTAATCTCATAGAAAATAGTTTTGACAAAAGTTAGTAAAATATAAGTCTTCTACTTATAAAAATTAAGGAAAGGTATTGCGAAAATAATAAATTTGATGAGCAAAATGGGAAAAGAACTGATAAATATACACAACGATAAAGTTTTTTTTTTTTTTCCTAAAGTAAATTGTGAAGTTTCCTCATTTTTTTTTTTTTAATTTGTTGCCCACTTGACTATTTAAAAGAAATAGTTGAAGATGGTTTAAAATTATAAACAAGGGATATGAAAAATTATTTAACTATTTACATATAATGAAAATCAGAAATTTATAATGGTTGTGAGGCCTAGGTAACCTAACCTATCCAGCAGTATGGTTAGCTCCCCCACTACTTTTACCTCAGTCCTCCCTCCACTTCTCGTGAATGAACCTTCGATTTCCGGATGTTCGGAAATCCGCAGCGCACCACCATCAGTACTTCATTCACTACCTTACACGACAATTCGGAACGTCATTAGTGCAATTCCGATTGACCGTGTAGGGTCCCCTTTACTTCGTAAACCCACGGAGAAGGCTATTGTAAGGTTTTAATGTGTTCGATTCATTGTTCTTTGTTTGTTAAAGAGAGGTAGCATTTCATCAAGTCTTTTCCCTGCGTACATTACTGATAACACATTTATAAATAGTCCATCAACTCAGTCTTTTCACTTCGCTTTGCCATTTTAAAAATAAATCAAAACTTTAGTAGATCAATTAAGAGCTCAAAGCTTTGTTTACAGTACAGGCATAACCTTACTATAACTGATAACACTTTAGCACAGACAGGTTATTTATCATTCATTCAAAATTTGTGCTGACTGCTCAGCATGATAGCACATTAAGCATTTACAACAAATGCATGAATACTTGTAATACTTGCTCTTGAGTTCGGCAGATTTTATTTTTATCAATCAATTGAGGTGAACCATTCGTCTGACAAATTAAACAGAGTCACCTACCTGAAACTCTGAGGATATAATAATGATTTTCATTCATACAATTAATTTCTTATTCATGAATCACTTTCTACAACAATATGTAACTGTTTCAGGAATGGGATGGCAGCAGAGAGACCCTGTTCACTAGGCTGGAGCCGACCGCCTTGAGGGACGTCAGCAACTACCATCGTCTTGGAGAGACTCCACCCCGAACACCTGAGAGGAGGACGAGTCTCAAGAGGCCGAGGTGAGCAAAAATCTTAGAAGAACTTGAAGTATTATTATATTATATGTATATATATTCGGAGAGGCGGCATGGGCCATATAGATTCTTGGCCGCTTAACATTATCCTTTTACAAGGCATGTTTTGCTTGCGAGGGTTCAGAGAGCCTAAAGGGGGTAACTCAAACTCACAACGCTACGAACCAACGGTAGGCCATCCATTCCTGCATAAATGATTCCTTTGGGGCCACATTGACAAATCGAACTTGGCCCATGTCTGCTTAAAGTAAGCAGGCGCACGAAGATGTACATTTTTTCCCCCTGTGACAGACATAGCGGAAAACCACATCGCAATCCTGACTAAAGTAGGGAAGGATCATCTTACGACCGGTCTGAGTGAGTTGCCTCCAGTAGACTGATAGGTCTCACATGCCCGGTGGGAATCTCAGATGGTGTGGGTTTCCTTATTTAACCCGAATCGAGCGTTTACCCAAGTACTTAACTCGCTCGACATAGCTGACCTTAGATTATCTGTGACATTTGTGTATAGTGTATTAAATGCAAAAATCATAAATACATATCATTTTATTCATGATATTTACAACTGTATTAAGAAAAAACAAATCTAGTAAATGTGAATAATGAATATGGTGACATGATATCACTTGTGGAGAAACTAGCCACTGGTGTAATTGAACGCGCTAATTTCAGAAACTATAATATGAAATATTAATTTTATATTACTTAGGATCTTAATTGAGAAAGACTTAAGGCTTTTTACTTCACTTTACTACTTATAAGGAAATAGCTGTAACCATAAACGTCGATTTAGGAACAGCAAAGGACAAGGATGTCCAGATGGAGATTTCAAGTTGCGCCATCACAATTTTTCAGGGGGGCACCTTTCGATGGGTTTATGAATTTTGGAATGAAAAGATACAAACCAAAAGACAAGAAAGCATAGAATAAACTGCAGGGAATACAATTGTTTCTAATTCCACTTTCGCTTGCATTGTTTTTTGAGAAGAGGTGAGCAATGAAATATATTGGAGGAGGGGAAGAGATGCGCCATTGACCTTTGGGGGAATGGGGCACCCCTGGCAAAAGGGACATTTGCTCCGGGCTGCAAAATTTATAGGACGACAAATTTCAGGAGATTTTTTTTTTTTCTCGTTTTGGGATTTATTGACCTTAATTCAGTCAATAAAATGGAATAATATTTTATGTGACGATGATTTCTTTTTCGAAATATCATCATCATGATCTGTTTTAATTTCCATCTTTACCACCTTGGACCAGGTGGACTTCACTTCCATTCCAGCTCTCGCTTCTGGAACGCATCTCGCACGCCTTCTTCTAGGATATTCGGAGGTCTTCCTCTCGATATTCTTTCCTGGACGCGAGTCTCCAGGTCTTCCTTGCGACTTTACTCCGATCCATACATAGAAGGTGCCCATACCACCTTAACTTATGTTCTTCTGGATAGAGTTTCGACTGCTTGGACATCTAGATAGGCTCGGATGGTTGTATTGTGAATCCTGTCCCGCCTAGTCTTTTTCTCCACCTTTCGCTGGATCTGGCTCCAGAAATATATCACCTAAAATATGGCTATAAAGTGTTGATTTTATTGGGGGCGGTAGAAGATGGAAGATGGGTTTAAAATTCTGCTTGTTTAAGCATATAGGTCGACTTAAGAAAAGACAATTTTGCCTAATGGTAACTATATTTTGCCGAATATAAATCAGTATACAGAAAAGAATAGTAAATACAATACATATATATATATATATATATATATATATAATTCTGACAGCAAGCATATTTAATTTGATCAAACTGAAGACGATCTCATTTCATCATAATTTATTAATTTTTTTTTAAAATGATCAGTCTTTTTATTTTTCCACACAAACTCATCATGGCTTAGCTAATTACATCATTTATTCATCAATGTGTATGATATAATCATGAATAATGTATGATGAAAATATAGTAAGGGTTAAACCATAAGACACTGCTAATAATAAAATATTATTGTTAAGTTCATTTTTATTTTATATTGTTTCCATAAAAATAAAAGTTCAAATATATAATTCTTACGATGGATTATATATCTAAATATCCGAAATGAAGGAATAAATGAATTATCGAAAATTAAAAACAGATAGAAGTAAAATAAAATGAGAAAAAAAGTTATTGAATGGAAATTGAAAAGTGGTTATTAAAACTGGTTGAATAGGGTTTTGTGAATGGTCGGCGGAAGAGGCTTTCAAATATTGCCGCGTACAATGCCTTCTATATTCAGAGCCACCGCTCCCCCAGATATATATATATTACATATATATTTGGGTTGTCATCAGCCCGAAATCCCCTTCTTAAATAAGTCTGCGACTTGTAATTTTTCCACTTTTCATTGAACGCTAGTCTTAAGTGACATTAATTTTCCTATCAAAGTCATTTTGTTATTCATAAGCAATGCCTTATCAATCGGATTTTTTCCCGATTTGGTTAAGTTTTAAATACATTTAAAACGATAATTTTTGAAACATCTACTCAGAATTTGATATTTTTATGTTACTCAAAATATAACTATCTACGAGACTTACTCATTCGATTTTTTTAAAGATATAAATACACACGTACAAATACAACCCATGATGGGTTTAACATTTAACTAAAAGTACCTAGTTTATAGAGGCTGAGCTATACCACAGGAAGAGTCTACACACTCTAGGGTCGATCTTTGGCTGATGAAAAATCATTTCAGCTTAGCACGACAGTGCCTAACTCACTGTGTTGCTCTACTCTCATTTTAAAGATATAAATTCAAATAATTACTTTGCATTATCCCAACATATATTATAACAGTAAGGCTCGAAATCGGTTTTATACCAAATATAAGCTCCTGTCATGCTCAAATACCATGAATGGGGTACCGTTGGATTCAGAATATCACGGGGGGTTTGCGAATCGTATTCTCTTCTTTTGTTTTTTTTTTCTAAAATAAATAAATTCGATACAAACATTTTGCTAGGTTTTAATACTGGAACGGTGGTAGGTCTGTAGATCGATACGGGACAAATTAGATCTTGAAGATTTTGGTGCGTACAACAAGACCCGGATAGTTCATCCGAAACTATCGGATCTCGCGTTTTAAGCCCCAAAACGTACTATTTTGGAGATAACGCAAGGCATGAGTTTCGCATCCACACAACCTTACATTAATTGTTGTACTGTCATTGAATACACGTCTCATTTCGTCGACTTGAGGCCTCGAGAGAGGACTTTATATTATTTATCGATGGTGATTTTCATCACCATGCCATATCATCGTTAATTTTTCACCAAATCTCAAGATTGAGCCACCAATTTCGAAGGCTTCCTTCTCCTTCAGGAGAGTAAAATAGTGTAATCACCGCCATTATGGCTCATTATGCATATGAGTATTTGAAAGCTAACTAAATTCCCTACAAAATAAAAAAAAAAAATCATCGAAATCGGACAATTTTTAGCAAAGATACAGTTTCCTGAAATTTGTCGGTTCCAAACAAAAATAAAGATTTAAATTAATTTTAGTTTCCTTTGTCGATTATATTTATCGATAAATTAACATTTGATTTCTTTATCTTTTGATACGTTGCATTATTTTATTTTCTTATTAATTTGGCATTATTTTAATATGATAATAATATGCTGTGCGAATTTTTCGCACGGACCTACTAGTATATAAGTAATATGAATACTCCTGAAAAGTACCAAACCTCATCATCATTCCTTTTGTTATCGTAATAAATTAATTGTCATATTGTCATACTATCAGATCAGAAAGGAGAAAAAGTAGATATAAATCTCCATTGTCCATGTAAAAGAACTTTCTCCACTCCACTGAAACAATATGGCGATTGTTTGTTACAATAGTCCTCAGTCAGCTTTGGACGATGACTGCTGGTGGGTGTACTGACGTCACTGTTATGACGTCAAGAACCCAGAGAACAATTGCCGAGCGTAGGCCAGACTTAAAAAATAAAATAAAAGTCAATATGTTTTCTACAAGTTTCTTATTAAGTTGATTTAAACTTTATTCATTAAATTGATTTCGTTTTAATTAAAAAATAAAATTATTACCATCGTGTTCTTAAGATATTGAATAACACACCATGAATCGAACGGCAATGTTATATTTCTTTATTGAGTTTCCTGACCACATTATGACAGATGATTTATTTCTGTTTTAACCGCATTAACAATATTTTATTTTTACATTTTTTTCATTTTGCTTTAGTTTATAAAATTCAATAATATCAAACTTCTTTGATAGCCACTCTTCATAATTTAGATATGCCGGTATTACAGTAAATAATAATGGATACATTTTTTAAAATATAATAAAATATTTAATAATAAATGTTTAATAGAGAATTTTCTGAATATAAAATACCAAAATAAATGCGTTCTGTTCATACTTAACACGCACTAACAATAATTCGCCTTTGATGTACCTTTGATGAAGTGAAAGTAAAAATGACTAAGTTCATTCGCAAATCTCTTCTAAAAATTTCTGATTGGACCGAACTTATAAAAGAGAACATATGTTTCAAAACCTAACCGTTTTCTATAGTTTGATCAATGTGAACTTGACTTAGATCCTACAACGAGTTAATTAAATATCAATGGGGTGATGGGATCCTAGCTGACATAGGATTTTGATTGGACTATTTCAAGTGTAATATTCCTACAGCATTGACCAGAAGCCATATTATTAGAAGTAAACTAAATCTAGATATTTCTATTATTGTTGGTCATTATTTTTATATTTTTAGTCACATCAATGAAACCTTGAAAGTAAAATAATATTTTGACTTTTACTTACCTGGAATGTATAATAAGAAAAAGTATTGCGATTGTCCGAGTTTCCTCTGAAACACTAGAGGATTCAGGATTTCATTTTGGTTGGGGGGGCTTCAGCCCGAAAGTTTTTTTTCATGTATATATATATATATATATATATATATATATATATATATAGAGAGAGAGAGAGAGAGAGAGAGAGAGAGAGAGAGCAACACCGAGCGTGGTGACCGTCCTGCATGGAAGCCACGCTGCCCGAGATTCCTCCCTCCCCCGGGTATGTGAGATCCGCTAGGCTACTGGAGGCAACTCACACCGACCGGGCGTAGGATTGATGACCCTACACTGTACTTTAAATCGGGAATTGGGTTGTGGTCTACGAGACCACACTCGCGGTCAAAGATCTTCATAGTATGTAGCACCAACCGGATATAAATCGATTGTAGCTTGATGTGATAAGGTGTCAATTTGTGTTTATGCCAATTATTTTGTATTATTGTGTTCTATTATTAGTTTAAGTGTTTATATTTGTGTTGTTTATCGTTTTTGTCGTTATTATTTATAGTTTTCGTTAGTTTACAGTTATGATTTATTGTTTTTAATTGGATTTTTGTGATAAGAAGAACTTTGTAGGTTAGGTAACCAAGTGGTTATCAACGAAGTGTTTAACGCCTAAAGTATAGAATACTACAGACAATTCGGGAAATACTATAAACGGGCTTCAGGTAAGACTGTATATTCGTTTATATAAGTAGATTGTGCAATAACATTTTTCCCACCGTATCAAATTTATTTAGGTTAATTGAATATTGAAATATTATTATATTTCAAATAGTCGACGTATGATGGACAGTAAAAGTTCCAAAATGGAAGAAGTGTCTATCGAAGGAAGTACAAACCAGGATCATCGGTCGTCGGCCAAACGACCAAGAAACAGATCGACTGACACCGACGAGGAAACGGAAGAAGGGAGTAAAAGGAGCTTCTTGCATGAGGCAAGAAGCATTCAAAGCAACCTAAAAACGTTCCTCAAGAATTTTGACAAAAAAATGAATAACACAACGAGGAATTATATTAATGATAAAATCGGAAAATTAGTTGGTATTATTGAGGATACTTACAATACAGCCAAGGAACTTAGAGATCAATACAAAGAAGATACAATCACAACACTAGTCCAAAAAGTGGTTAAACAAACATTGGAATCTCCATATGTACTTGAACTCATCAGTAGCCAAATTTTGGAAAAACCGAAAACAAGGCTACCGGAGGAAGATAAGCCAATCCAGCATCCGCCTGCAGCCATAGCCGGAACTTCCAAGGAGGCAAACAATGTTTATTCTTGTAATCTAGACCAGACGGAAAACAAAACCTTCGAAGTCGTTCAAAGCAAAAGAAGCAAGAGGAAATCTAAATTGCAGCAAAGAAGAAAAGACGAAATTCAGGATCAAGAAAATAAAGATGAGACTCCAGTGCTTGGAAACATTCCTAAAAAAGATAAGCCAAGGACGATGGCAGATATCGTAAAATCACTGCCTACGAAGCCGACCCTGACAACAAAACCAACATATCTTACAATTAGTGGTTCGGGTAAAAGCCCAGCAGACATAATTAATGGACTTCCGTCACCTAATGACATAGGTGTAAATGCATCTATTGTTCGGGCAACTAAAGCAGGCTCAGTTTTGGTCCGCATAGAGGACAGCTCTCATGCAACCAGAGTGATAGGATGGCAGGGCCTGCGGGAGAACGGGTTACAGGCAAAGTTAGCACTGAGGAAAAAGCCTAAGATGGAGGTGAGGGGTGTACCCCACTCCTGGGGCGCAGATGAACTTTCAAAATTTCTTTGGGAAAGAATACCCGAGAAGTCGGTCCCAACACCATTGATTAATGACGACATCCGACCTCTTTTTTCCTCTACTGCTAAAAACGGTTTTACTAAGAATTGGGTGCTGGAGGTGCACCCAATGGTTCGGTTCCAGTTTTTAGACATAGGTAGTTTGAATGGAGGGTGGTGGTCTTTAACATTTAAGGACTACCTCGACGCCCCTCGGTGCACAAAGTGTCAGGGCTACGACCACACAAAGGCCACATGCACGGCAGATGCTGTTGTATGTATTTGGTGTTCGAATAGTGGTCATATGATAAATGATTGTCCAAAGAAAAAGGCAATGGCTGACCCGACTTGTATTAACTGTGTGCGGGCGAACACCCATCCCAGCCAAATGAAGCACAAGTCGGGAAGCCGGGAGTGCCCTGTGCACTTAACGTGGTGCAAGGAGGTGGCTAAAAGGACATATTATGATTAAGATCAACATCCTCCAGTTAAACATGGGCCGGCGAAGAGTTGTGGCAGATGAGCTTCGTGCTCTTTCCCAACGATATGATATCATGGCGGTCCAGGAACCGACCTGCCGTGGGAACGTGGTCACAGGTTTTGGTCTCACGTCGAGGGTTATAGCTCTAGGCAGTGGAGAGAGGAGGCCTAGGGCTGCTATTGTGATAAACAATCCTAACCTCGACGTGATGGATCTGAGGCAATACTCTATGGCAGATAGTGTGGCATGTTATGTTAAATGGGGTAATGTATCTTTTACCCTGGTTTCGGCCTATCTTCCTAACGGAAGAGATATTGAAGAAGACATATCTGCCATGGAAGTTATCACAGCTCACTCTAGAAATGTGATTATTTGCTCAGACACCAACTCCTGGAACACGGTCTGGGGGTCCAATCGAACAGACAGGAGAGGTGCTAAACTCAACGAGTTTATTTCTAGAGGCCAGCTAGTCGTCATAAACGATGTCTCTGCCCCACCTACGTTCTCTGGAGGTATGGGTGAGAGCTGGATTGACGTCACGCTGGCCTCGCCGACACTTATAGGGCACATTGTCGATTGGACTACCAGATCTGAAACGAGTTCCGACCACAAAGTATTGGCATTCAGCCTGGTTCAGTACTCAGAAGGTTCCCACGGTATCAACACTGGTTACATAACCCGCAGAAATGACTGGACTGCTTTCCGTTGCATGTTGGAGGGAGAACTCGCCGATGAAGATTGGGAAGTAGCAGAATCGGAGATCACAGATAACCTGGACTACAGGGTATCCCTGGTCACCAATGCTATCCTCGATGCCGCTGAAAACTCCCTCCAACATCGGAAAGCGAGAGCTCGAGCAGTTCCATGGTGGACGCCCGCCTTAACAACAATGAAGAGAGAGCTCTACAAGGCACGGCGGTCGTACCAGAAGTGCAGATGTGACGAGAGGCGCGCTGCACTTCGCAACGAGTATAAGTCCAAAGCCAAAGTATACCGAAGAGAGGTACGTTCACGAAAGCGTAGGTCCTGGGATGAATTTATTGCAGAAGAATCCTCGAAGAATCCTTGGGGTATCCCATACAGAGTCGCTATGGGTAAGTTCAACCCTCCGCAGACAATAGCAGCTCTTAAGTATGGAGATGCGCAGGCAACCACCTTCGAGGAAGCGGCTAACATCTTCATAAAGGCGACATACCCCAGAGATGATCCATCCCAGGACAATGAGGAGGAAGCTTTCGTGCGACGTTCTACGTTATATCCTCCTGGCACGGACTTATGCCCACCGTGGGACATACATGATCTACGTATTGCCGTGGAAAAGCAGAGAACAGGACGTGCTCCAGGACTCGATTCAATAGATGCGGCGATCTTGAAGAACAGTATCCCCTACATTGATGAGCGATTATTGAGGATTTTCAATGATTGCCTGGATCGGGGATACTTTCCAAAAATGTGGAAGATCGCCGATTTGAGACTCCTCTACAAGGGAGGAGGCAGGGATAAGCAGCTCCCAAAGTCATATAGACCTATATGTCTCCTCCCTATAATGAGCAAGGTCCTGGAGAATCTCATCTTAACCAGCCTACGACCAGTTCTCGCAAGGGCTAGCCATCCGCGGCAATACGGTAGTACCAAGGGAAAGGGAACCGCTGATGCCCTGCTTCGAGTACAAGCGGACGTTAAACAGAAGGCTGAGCGGTATGTCATGTTGCTGCTTTTTGACATATCCTCCGCCTTCGATAGTGTCTGGTGGCCGCGAGCACTTCAGCAGTTACAGAAGTACGATGCCCCCAGCAATCTATACGCCCTCATAAGTAGTTATCTCCAGGACAGATTTGTTAAGGTCAGAGGTAGCTCTTATGAAACTGAAGCTTCCATAGAGAGGGGATGCCCTCAGGGATCAGTCCTTGGTCCGACTCTATGGAAGCTAGTGTTTGATGAGTTGCTGGGTGTGCTCGAAAATGAGCGGTTCCCTGCTACGGCTTACGTCGATGACTTGGCGGCAGTAGTAGCGTCAAACAGCAGAGCCGGAATAAAGCTACAAGCAGAGCGGTGCGCCAATCTGGTCGGGCAATGGTGTGAGGGGATGAAGTTACGAATGGCCGCATCAAAGACCCAGGCGATCCTGCTGAAGGGAAAGACGGATAGGGCACACCCTATAAATCTGTGTATACAGGGAACGAGAATACGTCCAAGTGAGGTGGTCACCTACCTTGGCATAAGGTTTGGAAGAGGATTTAATATGACCCCTCATTTGGACTACTTAGGAAGTAGGGTGGCCCTAGCCTTGAATGGACTTAGTCGCCTAGGGGGTGCATTTTGGGGCCTCAGATACCCAGCTACGAGGATCATTTACGATGGAATGATAGTGGGTATTCTGAGGTACGCCTCTCCTGCGTGGTCTCAGAATCTCTCACACCGTCAGAAACGCAGATTGGCGACAATTCAACGTACGGCTCTGTTGCGAGTCACAAAATCATACCGAAGTGTGTCTCACGAGGCGGTGCAGATCTTAGCAGGAGGGGTACCTCTCGACCTTCTCCTGCGAGAAGACTCGCTAATATTTAAGTTAAAAAGAGAAGGCTCAGCAGGTCTTCCGGAGAATATCCGGGTGAGGATTGCAGAAGACCCAAGAAAATGGAAGAGGATTATCCGGGAGGACACCATTGATGAGTGGAATCGGCGGTGGGTAACAACCTTGAAAGGAGCAACCTTAAGAAAATATTTCCCCACCGTCCGAAGTCGCTTGAAAGCTAAGTGGGTTCTCCCGGACTACTGGGTCTCTCAATTCCTTACTGGGCATGGGGGTTTCCGCTTTAAGTTACATGGTTTTGGAAAAGACATAGATCCCCTATGCCCCACTTGCGGAGTACCGGAGACGGCTGAGCATATTATCGTCAACTGCACCGCCTTTGATGGACTAAGGGCCGATATGATCAGAAAAATGGGAATCTATGGCCTCACGGAGGATGAATTTCCCGAGTTAGTGACGGAGCAGAACTACCCGTATTACAAAGATTTTGTGTACGGGTGGAAAGCTGCTCTGGGACCCTCTCACTTTAATCTAGGAAGAGAACCTGCTAATAGAAGGCCACCAGACTAATATATTGAAAATAATGGAAAAAAAAAGAAGATTTGAAAAACAAAACAAAATTGAAAATTAATTTGTTGTTTAATAGCAGGAATGGCATGCACGTGTGTGATATGGCATTCCTGCAAAATCCCGTGTAGCCGAAAGGCAAGGAAGGGAGGCATAAATAAATAAATAAATAAATAATGTAGCACCAACCGAAAAAAAAAGAAAGCTATATATGAAATGGCGTGACATATATGTGATTCTTGAAGTCCTGTTAAATGCAATTAGACGAACAATAATACTTTAACAGATAATTTTGTAATATGTTTTACCATAAAACATGGTTAAATTTTACCATTTTAGGAGGGGGGGCTTCAGCCCGAAAGCCCCCCTCTCTCTCCCGCCCTCCCCCCGTAGATTCGCCTGTTCTCTGAAATATACATTTTAAGGTAAATAAACGTTTTCGATTACTGCTAGCACTGACTAGACAATAGCTCTAAACTTCCAATTAATTACAAAAGACTCATATACATTACTATAATAAGACATATTTGGACTTACGGAGTTGAGCTTTGGAGCTCTCGAATCCAATCCTTACAATCCAAAATTCTTTGTAAAATCCTCAATACTTCTTACTTTGTTACAAATAAAATCATCTTCCTTAGCCACCTTAATGTTACTTATGTTTCCAAATTGGCCCAATCCAGATACCTAAATAGATACCTATCTTCCCATAATAAAGTTCAGAACCATCTTAATCCTCTCGTTTCTAACCTTGCTTCCTATTCGATCCCAAAAATTAGAGGATTCTGAAAAGAAGATGGTCTAGGGTAGATTCTCTACAAGTCTTTTCATGGTATTTCTCTTTATCACATTTACTATATATTTATTTGTGTACAGTTGTGAATTTCATGAAAAAAAAAATATATTAACTGGTCCTATTTGAGCAGAAATTTAATTATTTAAGTAGTGTAATAGGCGCATAGCAGTTTGTTTTTGTATTACGAGTTTCTGAAGGAACAAATGAAAAAACAGAGGGGGGGGGCTGTGATATGATAGCTGGTGATGTAACAAGACATCGATTTTCCAGTTGTTTTCTTTTCGTGGAAGGGAGCTGTTTACGGCGGCCATTGTTATCAAGTTGTTTACTATGTCCCATTGTCGTAGTGAAGAACAGTTCGCTGCCTTTTGGATCTAGCGAACCACTTCCCTTTACGGGAGGCAGTTTTCGCAATCACTATGGCAACAAACATAAGAATCCCACTCTATATTAATTTTAATTATAATATATTGTTTACTGCACCATTACAAGTATATGTATTCTGTAAATATAACAGTGGTAGTCCGTGGTACAGACCCCTTTTTATCAAATTATTAATACCTGCCTGAAACTTCGTAAATAGCTTCATCTCAACCTAACCTACAACTATTTTATTTACGAAAACCCTTGGAATTGGGGCGTTTTCAATCTGGAGGGGGGCAAACTTTGTCTATTTAATTAGCTACTAAAAACTCGTAAATAACCATTTTCTTTCTACCTGGATCGTAAGGTAATTTGATCACATAACCGAGAAAAAAAGTGTTCTACAAAAATATTGAGGCGTTTGCCCTATATAACCTCGTTATTTTGAGAGTTTGGGGGTGTAGGTCACCTCCAAACGGCATTTTTTCTCGATTTTGTGATCAAACTATCTTACGATTCAAGTAGAAATCAAATGTGTATTTACGAGTTTATTTGGGTTATTTCTGGGGGCGGGGTGGCCGTGTAGGCTTATGCACAACACCGTGCGTTCAAATCCCAGTGCAAGGTGAGGCTTTAAACTCGGCATAATTCTCCCGCTCTCTTCCCATTGCGGGAAAACCCTGTGTAGTCTAAAAATCAATGTAGCTGAGACAAAAAAAAAAAAAAAAAAAAAAAAAAAAAAAAAAAAAAAAAAAAAAAAAAAAAAGGTTTATTTTTCTAAAGTTTTAAGTGACTGATATATTATTTTATTTATAAGATGAAACGGCCACACAGTCCCGCTGCTGTGAGGGTTTATGGATACGCCCTAATCCTATCATTCAGATAAGATTTTTTCAGTTTAGGATATAATTTTTCAACCATTCCCTTCTTTAAGATTGAGAGCAATGACCTCGATCAGGCGGATGAAGTGAGAAGGGAAAAGAAGAACACGTACGATAAATGTATCCCTTTCCTTAAAGAGAAATTCCGTGAGACCTTCGGAGAGAGAGAGTTCACCGTGAGAGGCCTCTGGTTTGGGTCTCGCGGAACTATCCCAAAAAGAACAAGGAGCTTCCTCGAGGAACTAGATGTCGATATTAAGGACGTAGCGAGGTTGGCTGAAAATATAGTCCTTGACTCCCTGGGAATCATTGCATAGCTAGGCTGATAGTTTTAATTTATGTATTTATTTAATGAAACATTGAAAAAAAGAGAGATAAAGAGAGAGAAAGGGAAATTAAATGTTTAAAAAAAAGGGGGGGGGAATGTATGTATATATATTTTACTAATATGAACTAACCACTTCTGTATATTTATATATAAGTTCATTTATTGTCCTACGGATTAACGAATGTGATGTATGTATAGCAACCCAATATAATTTGGCAGCAACTTTTTATATTATATATGAAAATTAAGTGTTTCTCTCTCCTTCTGTATTTCATACACCTTTCTCATTTATATAATTTGTAAAGCGGGGGTTGGTCCGCCGTTGGTTGGATATAGGGCATCCCCCTAGTTATATATAATTCTATAATTCCACCGGATAAGCCATACCATATTGTATATATTAGTAAATGTCAAAAACTAATTTATACTGAAACCAGGGTGTTAAAATTGTCTGATGCTCCGCATCAGATATTTTTTTTTTATCTTAAAACCATTAAAGAACATATTTTTTATGTTAGGGACCAGCATATCTCTGTGTGGGTAATAATGTCCAGTAGCTAGACAGGAAGTGAGTTCGCGTGCCTCGACCCAGTGCCTCAGCAATAATGCATGCCTTACTAGTGACCCTGTTCTGTCCCTTAATGAGATCCTTAAATTCTATTTCCTTAAATAAATCGAGTCATTAATAACGCGGTAGTTCATGCTACGCTACTGCTGTGCTGCTCCAACTACTAGTGTATTTCACCTCACCACGACATCAGTACCTTGCGAACATATTATTCAGAAGGCATGATTGATTTTCATCTCACTACTCTTACTAAACTATTATAAATTTCCAGTCTCTCAAAACTTTTAATAATTTTATTGAATAAAATCCTCAATACCTTCAGGTAAAACCAGCCTAGTGAACTTACAGTATGATGATGGTGGCACCCGTAAAACAACACAACTGTATGTCTTTTCTTCTAACCTTTATTAACTCTTAAATGAACTCTATACTTAAATTAATCCCGCGTCTGCCCACACAGACGTGTAAATCTGATTTGTTATATAATTCAAGTGATAAAACACTTATGTAACATTAAGATTCCACTTTTTAAATAATAAAAATTAGTTAATGTTTAACTAAAAAATTGAAATAACTGTGCGTTTCTGAGATGTGGTGGGGACCAGGGGCGTGGCTTATATCCGCTATAACGTTTACTGCTGTCTTAAAATAGCGACAAGGTGATCGAAAAAACGGTTATTTATATTTTGGGTGGCAGTTTTGATGCTGGAAGCAGTATTATTTTTTTTTTTTACTCATTGATATTTACAACTGAATTATAAAAAAAAAAAATATATATATATATAACTAGTAAATGTGCGCACAGTAATAATACAATCACATGAAAACGCTTGTTGAAAAACTACCCATTGATAGCACTCTAATAATATATTTACATAAGTAGATCACTAGGCCATCTTCTTTTCAGACGCCTCGGAGGGTTATCAGGGATTGAGGAGGAAGCAAAGATTGAAACGAGAGGGTTCGGATGGTTCTAAAGTTTGTTATGGAAGGATAGGTATCTGGATTGGGCCAGGTCAGAAACATAAGGAACATTAAGGTCTTTATGGATGATTTTATTTGTGACAAAGTAAAGAGCATTGAGTATTTTACGAAGGATTTTGGATTGTAAGCATTGGATACGAGAGGAATTCGATGGTTTAGTGGAGCCCCAAAGAAAAGACTATTTTAAGCTCAAAATATAAGATATCCAACCCTATGAGCTAGCGCTGCCAGCGGTGTCGATATTCTCGTCACTTCTTCCCCAGCACTTTCCTTTAACGCTAATAATCTTTACAAATGTGTGCCATATAATAGCGGAGCCTTTAACTCATAGTATACTTCACGTCTTTGTAATGTAACAACGTCCTTGAAGAAATATTACAACAAAATAATTTTTTTTTTTTGTTTATTGATTGATGATTTATTTTATTTGTTCTTTAGAAAATCGGAAGAGCGGCTTCTGGAATGGCGAGACGACTCCCCGGAGAGGAAGAAGCAAGCCTGCGTGTCCCCACTCATCACCGCTCCTGTCCTCACCGGAAGCAAGCTGAAGTTGGACCCAGTCCGCAACCTCCTCCAGATCGAGTTCAGCCCGATCGTCTACGTCGACGAGTCGCCCAGCCCCGTCGAACTAGACCACAAGGACATCCCTCTGCGGCAGGAGCAGAAGGAGATCATCCTCCGCACCCCTAAGGTGGACACCGTCCGGGAGGACATCAACAAGAGGCTGAGCGAGGTGTCCCCGCTTGCGAACAAGTTCCACTTCCTGAAGCTGGGTGGCTTCCTGGAACCGCTGGAGCCGCCTTCGACCCTGAAGAGGCAGAGGGTGATCCGGAGGCGGAGGAACGACAGGCACCCGATCACCGCACTGACCCTCCCGGACGGAGTACCGAGCCCCTTCGAGAGCCCCGCGGTCATGGCCAGGCTCCAACCAAGCTTCCTGACCCTGCCCTCGGGCATCCCCAGCCCCGCCAGTCCGGGAGTGCACCCTCTGTCCGACACCTCCGCCACCTCGTCCACCAAGATCTTCGACGAGGACGACGGCGTTTCTAGTCTAGGTATTATATTTTACTTACCGATTACTCTGTAATTTCAGGCTCCTGCAGACAGAACGCGGATATGTCCCAGCGATATCCATTTGTCATTATCGCTGCGGATTAACGCATGGAATATAATGCAACACAACTTTGCCACATAGCCTCCAACAGAAATATCGTATCGCCGAGACATATCGCATTCTGTGTGTAGCAGCCTTTAATAAGAAGATAAACTGGGAAACAAAAATTATTGTTATGGGAGATAAATATTTAGGACGCAGTGTTTTTTTAAATTTTTATTTTTGCCAACTTTTCAACCCAAACATGTGGGTCATCTTCTCTTTGGGAGGGTGAGTACTTGAACACCCTCAGGGTTCAAACCACGCCCTGAAGATGACCCACATGTTTGGGTTGAAACGTTGGCAAAAATAAAAATTTTTAAAAAAGACTGCCTCCTGAATATTTATCTCCCATAGTATGCAGAACAGTCGACTAACTTCCTTAAAAAATTATTGTTAATTTATCCTCTAAAACAAAACCTTAATCTTCCTAAATAACTATAATTAGGATCAAAAAATATTTTTAAAATCGTGTTAACATTCTTAAAAATATTATCCAAATAAAAATGTTAAATAACTCCTAGTCAATATCGTACATATTATGTCGGTTATTGCGGTAAGTAGGTAAAATGGATATTCCAAAAAAAAAAAAGGCAATGCGTTTTCGAGGTTTCACGCTAAACAAATAGCTCAGAATGTATTAGATACCATATCTAATCCAACTGTTATATCTAGACCTTTCTTTCTAGTCGTTTTTAGTCCGATTAGCTTAAAATATCGCCAATTGTTTATTAGAGATAGTTCATTGATGAATAGTCAGTTGAACTAAGGACATTTTTTGTATCGGATGAAGTGGTTACTGTAGCAATTGCAGCACATATTTGTCAATTTTTGGTAGATAAAAATATCTCTTAATTTTATGGTGAATTATAACGCATAATTATAGGCTATAACAAATATTTTCAATTGACGGATCGCACGGTTTACTTATATATTTTCACGGAAGTTATATACTTGGCGAATTACCAAATATATATTAAAAACTAGATAAGATAAATTCAGTTTCAAGTTAGCAATTATAAATAAATAAATTTTGCGCTCTTGCTAGTTTACTATATTTTAAAATGTCTTCGATTCAACCTAAGCTTGCCAATATTGACGGTACTTGACTCTTTACTTGTATTTCGGAGAATTAAGGCTTTGTTTTGGACCCTTCCAGTAAATTTCTTACTGTAACTATTGATTCTGATTGGTGGTCTGTACAGGAAGCGCAGAACAGAGCCCTTTGCCGATCGTGGAAGGTAAATCTAGGAGCAGGAGGTGTCTCACCTTTACGTCACCGGTCAGGAAAAAACCTCATCGGACGCCTTCTACCAGGCAACAGGGTAACTTTTTTGGAAATTACTTATGAAATATTTTAAGTAGCACCTATCAGCAAAGTGTATCCTCAAATTGTCTTTAGGAGGATTTAAAAAAAAAATAATTAGGTCAATTAAAAAAAAAATGACATAGTATGAAAAAGAAAGTTTAATGGTTTGGGAATAATCGTAGATAATACATGGCTGTACAATTTACAATTTGCCGATGAGGTCATTATAGCAAATGACGAAGAAGATGCTTCCTTTATGATGAGGAAGCTGTTGGGATATACGGAAGGAGGCTTGGAAATCGGCAAAACAAAAGGTGAATACTTATTATATGCCTCAGAAACCTGGACGATTTCAACCGACTCAGCTATAATGTTATCAATGGAGATGTATTTTTGGAGACGTAGCTATAGAATATCAAAACTACAACTTGTTCCAAATAATGCCATTAGTGATAAAGTGAAAGAACCCCTCAATATCCTGTACTCCATTGAGACAAAAAAAGCTGTATTGGTTTGGGCATGTGATGAGAATGACGGAAGACCGATGGCCTAAAAGAATAATTCACCATGTACCATTGCAAAGGGGGAAGAGAGGTCGCCCAGATAAGAGATGGTTGGAAGGTTTACATGAGGTTATAAGAGCTAGGGGACTCCAGAGGAAGACAAAAATAAATGGCTAGGAATTAGGTTACGACATATGACCTTAAAGTGTTGTGGATAAAGTCGTTTATATATATATATATATATATATTTAAACAAGAATTACCATTAAAATTACAACCAAAAATGAAATGCTGCACTTTTTTTTTCTTTTCTTTTGGCATTACCTTGTAGATCTTTTGCCGCCTGAACAAGTTTGCTCCATCTCTACCTGTCTTAGGCTATTTCTTTTCAGTTATCTGAATGCAGCTCTATTGCACCATTGTTGATTCTACCAACCCATCTACTTTTTGGCCTTCCACGTGGTCTATTGTCTAGAATTGAGAAATTGATTGTCGTGTAAAGGCTTCCAGATTGCTCCGAGCTACATCTTAACTCCATTTTCACGATTTGCTACTTTCAATTAGTAACATTCTAACTAACCATAAACAGTTTTTCCAGATTACGTGAAATTCTTTCGTCTTTCCGTTTAGAAAGAAACAGTTACGAAATGTAAATTAAATTTCTTTATACGTGACAACTTAATTTATTAAGAATAAAAGGGAGTATCCCGTCTCCCACGCATCCCCCTCTGCTTTGTCGCGACAGGGCCTGTCAATTATCCCGTGAATCCTGGAGCGATTTTACTGCCATGACAGTAAATACAGTTTATACCATGGCTGCCATAGCTACAACAGTCACTATGATAAGAGAGATTCAACATCGATTGCACATAGGCGCCGTCTTATGAAAATTATTAGGGGTGCCGAACTATAAGATCACGGGGGTATGGGAGGATGCTGATATTGTTTGGCACGGGATGGAGGAGGGAGGGAGGCTTTCGGGTTGAAACTCCCCTCCCAAAAAAATAGGAAAATATAACCATGTATTATGAAAAAAATTACTTTTAAAAGTACTATTGTTCATCTAATTACATTTAATAGGATTTCAAGGATCACTTAAACACCATTTCATATAAGTAGTTATTTTCTTTCTTTCTTCCAAAGTAATTATCCTAATACATAGGTACAAAAAAAAATCTTTCAAAGCCCCCAAAATTAAATTCTGGATCCGCTAGTGTTGGTTGGAATATATCTTATATATCTATATGCAATACATAATACATACCTTTATGAAAAATTACCATCTCAGGAAAGTATTGAGCTGTTTCAAGCCCTAATGCCAAAAAGTCTTAAGTCACACCAAATACTTCAAACTAAAACAGTACAGTATTTTAATAAATGGCTCCTTTTACAGTTTTACAGTGAATCCAAAATAGGATACCGTTAAACAAATTCTTCTATACTCGCTTGTAGATAGATACAGTCCTTTGTAATGTACATGATCGACAAGTTCATAAAGTTCATACTCTAGCAATTTGTTGGGGGGGGAGGGGCTGAGCCCTCACCACAGTAGTATTGGGGGGGGCTCAAGCCCCATGAGCTCCCTATTAGTCGACGCCTATGATAAAACGCACATAAACGTTAGATATATCTCTCTAGCGAAAACAGTTATATTTAAAACACATCTTCTATTTTCTATTTCAAATTGTTTGCCGCAAGAATTACTATTTTATAATTTAACAAGTTTAGATACACTTCTGGATCACCAGTTTGAACTTTTGCTTTCGCAACCTCTCGCCGGTTGAGTAATTGCAAGCTTGCGTGTGCTCAGTGATACGATTGTTATTTCAACTTCTCTGTTTAAACTCCTTCCGCAAGATAAACTTTCCTTATCGTCTTACAGAAATAGGAAGGAGTTGGTCAATTTCTTAGGAGAAATTTTATAAAAATTTGGTGCGGTACCCGCAACGCTGAACTTTCACCTACCACCCTATTTATAGTATGAATGGACTTTTCGTACATTTGGAAGTGAAAGTAAAAATTATAGATGCTATGACATATTCATTTGTTTTTCCATCTTTCGACTCTGTCTTTTTTTTTTTTTTTTTTCGTTTACGAGTGTATATAATTTGAAATGATATTAATGATTCTGAGGAAAAGTGGATCTATCGAGAAAAAAATAGAGTTTTATTCTAAACTTGCATCACGAAACTCGTTGAAAAAAATGTGAGTTAACGTTAGTATCTATTTCATATTATTACAGGTGAATCTACGGGGAGGGGGAACTTTCGAGCTGAAGCCTCCCCCCCCCCACCAAAACGATGAAATGTAACTATATTTTTTGGAAAAATATTATCTCTTTAACTATTATTGTTCGTGTAATTAAATTTAATATGACTTCAAGAATCACTTAACATAATTTACACCATGTAGTTAGTTTTTTTTAGTTTTTTCCAAAGTAATTATCGTTATACATATGAAACAAAAAAGCTTTCGGGCTAAAAGCCCCCATAAAATTAAATTCTGGAACCGCTAGTGCATATTATTTAGTATGCATTAGTGGATCCTCAACCCTAATCATGAAATCTTTTTTTGAAAATTACTAGTAAGTGAAATATAGTAGTTAAACTAACAATATGAAGGTCTTATAAGAGGGATATTGAGTATCTGGATGTAAATGGAGAGGGATCGGAAAAGATCGGATGCTCTCGGCTATTCCCGTAAGATCTAATTTTCATCTTACTACCAATTATTTCTTCTTATTTATTAAATCGAATTCTGTGCTATTTGAAATTTAATCTTTTTTTTTTTTCCAACACTGTGATCACCACCTATGCCGATGACACGTGTATCCTATCAGTTAATAACGATCCGTCTATTGCATCCCAAACTCTTCAATCACATATCACAAGCCTTGAAGAATGGTGTAAAAATTGGAGAATAAAAATAAATTCCAACAAATCCCATCAAATCACCTTTACCCTCTGTCGTAAACCTATGACCTCTTGTCCTACAGTGTCCTTCAATAATACTCCACTTATTCCTGTTGAGCAAATCCGCTACTTAGGACTCCACCTTGACAAACGACTCACTTGGAACCCCCATACCAGACTGAAACGACTAGAAACCGCCCGACGTTTTCGACTACTGCAGCACTTACTAGACAAACGAACTAAGCTTTCAATCAATTATAAACGACTCGTATATATGACAATAATAAGACCTATTTGGACTTACGGAATTGAACTTTGGGGCTCAAAGTATCCAATCCTTACAATCCAAAATCCTTCGTAAAATCCTCAACGCTCCTTACTTTGTCACAACTAAAATCATCCAAAAAGACCTTAATGTTCCATATGTTTCCGATCTGGCCCAATCCAGATACCTTTCCTTCCATAACAAACTGCAGAACCATCCGAACCCTCTCGTTTCAAACCTTGCTACCTCCTCGATCCCTGATAACCCTCCGAGGCGCCTGAAAAGAAGATGGCCTCGGGATGTTCTAATATAGAACTTTAATTTGAGTTCTACCAATGGGTAGTTTCTCTTCATGTTGTACATGCCATGTTACAAATTTCTCATTTACTTATTGTATTCTCTATGTAATACAGTTGTAAATTCCATTAAAATAATTTTAAAATATATATATATTTTTTTTTACAATGTGAAATAGTTATTAAAGGCACTTTAGGCACTCAACTTCTTACAACTTTTTGTTTTTGAGTTAGGCTGTTCTCATGCACCCAGATATTTTTAGAAAACTTGATATTTTGGAGTCAGGAAACCTCAAAACGTGTTCTGTTGAAAACTCTTGTTAAAAATTCTTCACAATCCCAATACTTCACCTTATTATATATTTCATATTTAGGTATGTGAAGGTAAAAATAGTATTTTTCAGTGAATTAGGATCACGCTAGTTTCATTTTGTTTGTTTAAAATGATCGACCAAGGCGATCAGTAACTTTAAATCGTGAACGATCACATCTGTTCCAATCCGACTTGCTCTGCTGTACTATGTGAAGTCGTTAATCAATGTGTCTATTAGTTGTGTCGACTCAATAGAACCTCTTTGGATCTGAATTAACACATTTCTTTTTAAGGTAATTCTAAGCTCTATTAGAGTCAATTTTTTATTTTAAAAATAATTATTTGTGCAGGTGAACTAGAACTCAACATGCAGTACAGTACCGGAGTCCTAACCATACATGGTGAGTTATATTTAATTTATTACAATTTTATATAATATTTATATTACAATTATGACACTAACGACTCCATTTTGTTTCAGTAATCCGAGGAAAGAACCTTCAACCGCCGTCAGAGGGCACTAGCTGCAATGCCTATATTAAGGTATATAACTTTATTGTGATAAATAATAATAATAAAAATAATAATTAAAAATATTTACCAATATAAATAAGTACAGTTTCTTCACTATTTGTTATTATGTTTATAAGAAAATATTCGAATACCCATACACTTCATTTAAAACTGTATCAAGAGAATAATCAAACAAAACAGCTCTAATAAATCGTATTATTTTTAAAAACTAATTTAACCTTCCATAACCCATAATATAACAATGATATCTGAGTACTAGTGTATAGAGTAGAAAGGCGCTTAATTGACAATTAACTGTTGCAAAGCTTTATATTTCTCGTTTTTTCTTGTTATGGGATGTATTGTGATAAACATAATAGTCTGAAAACACATTTTTGAAAATAATGATTCTACCATGGGTGATAAATATTCAGGACGCAGTCATAAAGTTTTTATTGGTGCCGACGTTTCAACCCAAACATGCCCTGATGATAATCCATATGTTTCGGTTGAAACGTCGGCACCAATAAACACTTAATGACTGCGTCCTGAATATTTATCACCCATGACAAACTTAATGTTTCTAGACCAAACATTTACGTTTTGATGAAAATAATTGAAGCAATCAGAAGGTTTCTTTATTTTAAACGTAAATTTTATTAAGAAACATTAAGATTGTCACTGATAAATACATATCAATTCTTATGACGCATATCTGGGAGAAAAACACAATTTTCTAACCACTTTATGTGAAAAATATTTGAAAAATCCAAATTTTTTATTCTAAAAATAAAATGTGTTTTTAAGCAATTATGCTTTTTACTATGCATCTCATATCACTGAAAAACAAGAAAAAATAAGTTTTGCAACAGTCAATTGTAGTGAATTTTGCAGAAATCGAGACTACACAACTTGAGATGAATCTCAATTTTTTTTCTAATAAATCCCAACTTAATTAATATGGACTTAAACCTTATTAAACGAGAAAGTTTTCCTAAAACTGGAGAAAAATGTAGTACAGTTGATGGGTGATAAAAAAAAACAATCACAAATAATTTATTTATTTATTTATTTTTTTAACAGAACTTAGCTGTTGGCCCGTTCAATAGTGTTCTTTAAATAATTTTAACAATGATAAACTCTACTTTCATTTAAAGTTTTTTTTTTCTAGTTTACTATGGAGCAATGTTTAATTACTTAAATCGAATATTTTTAAAGTTATCGCTTTATATTCATAAAACATGAATCGCTTAAAAAAAACAACAACTATAATTTCATACTTTTCTACTGAAAATTTGGCAATTCCTTCTATGAACTTTTTTCGTATATGTTGATGTTTATATATGGTAAAAGTTATATCTATAGATATCATATGTTTATTTATTACATGGCATTGGAAAATTATATATGCTAAATTTCTAAAATTAACCAGTATGGACTACATTACAGATAATTTATCATTAAAGGCAATATGTATATATATATATATATATATATATATATATATATATATATATATATATATATAATTTTCTACTTTAGAACTATAACATAATTTAATTATCGTCCCTACCTAGAAAATAAAAAGACACTTAAAACATAAAATGTATACTCGCCATAACAACGCCAACGCCTTCTATGTTTTAAGTTTTTAATCAGACCTTAAACCTTATAAGGGAGGCAGTGGATCTGAAAAATTTATCTCGCTATAAATCCAGACATCGCGGTTAAGTGTAGGCGGTAGAGCTCTGAGGAGCAACACATCAAAACCCCAACCTCTTTGGAAGGGATCTTTCTCGGTATATCTATATTTATAAACTCTATATTTGGTTCCACTCCCGCACTGATACCTATATTGATATATATATATATATGTCACCTTTAAGTTATATTTTATATATTTTCATTTAATGGATTTATTATCTTCTTATTGATATTTAGAAATACATCCTCTATATTTATATCTATAAATAGACAATATATGCGATTAAATTTTGTGAATATCAATGGATCCTGTCGGGTTCGAATTTCGTCAAATGCAGTTAAAATGAATATTAGTTAATTATCTATCCGGACAATGAGTCATCGAACTTAAAATTCGCTCCTATCTTACGATCAAAAAATTGTTACACACCTTTGATTGTATAGATTAAAAAATGTTTTATACAATTTTTTCGTGTTTTGAGACTAAATTTTTCCCCTCGTCTCCTGGTTTGAAAATTTTCATTCTGAAAATTCATAACTCCGTTGATTCATAACCCATATCAAAAATAACCCTCTTCTGGACACCTCTGATTCTCAGGGCTATCGTTTGGAAGTCGAGACAAGAAATCGATTTCAAAACGATATCCATAAGGATTACCCATATGTTTCGATTGAAATTACTGACAGTTCTATTTCATCTGTATAAGATATACTTTATTTTTAACATGTATTTAAGAAGTGTATGCCCCCAACAGGTGAGCTTGGTACCTGGGCAAGAACGCACCATCCATCGCACCTGCGTCCGGAGGGACTCCTGCAATCCGAGGTTCGAGACCAAGTTCCTCCTCGAGCTTACGGACGAGGATCTGACGAAGAGAGTACTCGTATCAGCCTGGCACCGCGACAGGGGCAACAGGTAAGAAAAAGTTTACCGTCAAACATAAAAAAGTAATAATTATATTACTATTACAGCGACTAACGCAGTAATAATATAATTAGTATTAATAAAATAATATAACTTCCTACACATGCCCCACAGAATGACGTTCGACAGAAGAATGACATGTGGTATACGTATAAAAAAAAAAAAAGAAAAACATTAAATCTCAGACTACAACTATTATTATACTTACTTCTTTCCAGACGCCCAAAAACTTAAATCTTTAAATTGTAAATTTCATTTATGTATAAAAACAAATATGTATCTAGCAAATCTGATAAATAGTAATACAATGACATGAGAACATTTGTAGAGAAACCATCCATTGGTAGCACCTAGATTTCTAAGTTAGGAGATCACGAGACCATCTTCTTTTCAGCGCCTCAGAGTGTTATCAGGGATCGAAGGGAGAAGCAAAGTTAGAAATGAGAGGCTTCGGATGGTTATGAAGTTTATTATGGAAGTACAGATTTAGGCCAGATCGGAAATATATGGAACGTTAAGGTCTTTATGGATTATTTTATTTGTGACAAAGTAAGGAACTTAGAGGATTTTACGAAGGATTTTTGATTGTATATGAATCTGTTGTAATTAATTGGAAGCTTAGAGCGTAAAATTAAATCTAAAACGGAAACTGAACACTTGCATTTATCTAATGAAGCCAAAACGACTCATACGAAAACTACAATCATTTTAGCCAAATACATCAAGGACTATAACTAAGGCTCCATGGTACGTCACAAATATTACATTGCATAGAGACCTTCCCATGCCAACAGTAAACGACCAAACTGCAAACGATTTCACGATAACTTACATGGACATACAAGATATGACTATATTTAAAATGCACGAAAACAGGCTTAGGAGGCTCAGAAGAAGCTGAGTGAAGGATCTTCTCGCAAAAAAAGTATACTAAAATGACGATAGGAAAGGATGCCGCTGGGCACTCCTCCCTCGCGCAAATCAATGACACTACTAGTATTCTTCCCAACAGCTGACTCACTGATTATCAGTACTTCTGACAGATGTGGTTGTAGAAATTAGGTTAAACAAATATACATAAAATAAAATAACCAATCAGATTTCAATATTATGTTTCATTTATTGTGATTATAAACTTAAGATGGCGGAATTTCATGTTCCTTAATTTTAGTGAATTGTATTGAGGTCTCATCACCATTGGATCATAATTGATTTAGCAGTTATAAGAAAAATATAGGTATCTTATATATTATATAATGCCACATATAACGAAATATCGATTGATATGACTTTTCTTCTTGGCATGCCTAGTCAGGTATTGGTTTTAAATTCAATGTGTGTTCTCCTTGTGTTTTAAGCAGTCCAACTGTTGAGTTGCTCTCGAGGAAAAGAATTCAGTTTTAGGGGTCCTACTTTGGGCCATGGAAGGGAGGAGGTAAATATTTAACTAAGAACGTGGGGGGGAGGGCGGGAGAGATGGGGTTAAAAATTCAGAGATCTCGCTTGGAAGTCGTAAAGTCTGCCAGGCAGGGAATTTTATCGCTGCCGACGAATACTGCTTCCTCTAGGCCTAACGTCCTCTCTTATGTCTCAGAATACTAGATCTAAAATTAATTAATAAAACATAAAAAAAAAGATATTGTATTGCGATTTCAAAAAATAATAACTATTGTAAATCTAAGGCGAAATGCTCAGCAGGAAACAACTATACTCTACTACATAGATATATGATTTCATACGTATATACTTACAATATACACCCCTCCTCTATCCCTACAACATGGGAAAAATAGTGATTATATTTTCTAGTCACATCATTCAGGTTTAGTGCCATTTTCTCATAAGTTTTTTATATATATTAGGCCAAAGCATAAGCGGATCCAGGATTTAATTTTTTTTTTTTGGGGGGGAGGCTTCAGCCCGGAAACTTTTTTTTTCATATATATAACGATAATTACTTTGGAAGCAGAAAGATACTAACTAGCTATATGAAATGGGGTTTAAGTGATTCTTGAAGTCATATTAAATGTAATTAAACGAGCAATAATACTTTAAGACATAATTTTTTACCATAAAATATGGTTACATTTTACCATTTTGGGGGGGCTTCAGCCCGAAAGCTCCCACCGTAAATCCGCCTGTGGGCCAAAGGTCACCAAATGTACACAGTTTTTACATCCTGTATTCTTTATTCGACTTTTTGGCTTCAGAAGTCATTTTCAAGATCCTGCATCCTTCATAAAATTTCTAAAATCTATCATTACAATATGATTCGTCCTTTAGTGATTCTTTTATTTCATAGAATGTCATTTTTTCACTTCTCTTTCGCAGAAAATGTTGCTCCTCACTAAGGCATCCATACAGGACTGTGTACATTTGGCCTAACATACATAAAAAACCTCTGTAGTGATTATAGTTCGTGCTACAAATTCTTTTTATCAAATTGTTAACATCCGATGTTTTGCTGAAACGAAAACGACCCGTTTCTGTTCAGAATTGTCACTTGTGATGGAAAGTGGATACTTTACAACAGTAGACGTTCCGCACAGTGGCTCGACAAAGAAGCAGAAGAACATTTTCCGAAGATACCAACTCATCAAAAAAAAAGGTCACGTATATCAACCTTAGGCCAATCAGAAGTGGTCCATTTTGTTGCATAACAACGCCTGACCACATGTCTCACAAAAACGGAGCTGGGATATGAAACTCTGCCACATCTGCCCTACTCACCGGACCTCTCGCCTTCGGATTGTCATTTTTTTAGATACCTAGACCACTACTTACGTGGCAAAAAAATTAATGGACAAAGATAATTAGATAATGCGTTTTTGGAGTTTATCAATTGTAAAGATGAGAAATTCTATTCTGAGGGAATGGAAAAGTTGTCGATACGGTGGCAGAAATAAATAATAACATGAAACACATGTTGAGAAACTACCCATTGGTAGCACTCTAATAATATGTTTATATTAGGAGATCACGTGGCCATCTTTTTTTCAGACGCCTCGGAGGGTTATCAGGAATTGAATAGGAAGCAAGGTTAGAAACGAGAGGATTAGGATGTTTCTGAACTTTATTATGGAAGGAAAGATATCTGGATTGGGCCAAATCTGATACATCAGGAACATTATGGATGATTTTATTTGTAACAAAGTAAGGAGCATTGAGGATTTTACGAAGGATTTTGGATTGTAAGGATTGGATACGAGAGGAATTTGAAGGTTTGGTGGAGCCCCATAGCTCAACTCCGTAAGTCCAAATAGGCCTTATTATAGTCAAGTATATGAGTCTTTTGTAATTAATTGGAAGGTTAGATCGTTTGTCTAGTAAGTGTTGAAGTAGTCGGGAACGTCGAGCTGTTTCTTGTCGTTTCAGTCTAGTATGAGGATTCCAAGTTAGACGTTTGTACAGGTGGAGTGTTAGGTAATAAGTTGAGACTATTTTGATTAAATAAAACAGTTCTTTTTAAATAAAAATCCTGCATTATATATATATATATATATATATATATATATATATATATATATATATATAGCATTACTGGTAAGCCGTATTGCTAAGACTGGAGTGGATATAGCAGAGCGAGATATGGGGCAGGGGAGGGGATGCTGGGATCAATGCTTGCGCGGCCGGCCATCCCAGTCCGACCTCGGTCTTCGAGTTGTCTTCATGGCGGTTCCTAGGGTACTCCAGTTCTTGTCGGAGTTCTGTGCCGTTCCTCCAACCTCCGGGTGTCAGATAGGTCCTGTGTGAGTGCCCTTCGAGAGGAGTTCTTCTGCATCTCAAGAGGATGGCGCTCAACCCGGTTTGAATATTGCACGATTTTTATTAAACGTAGGAATCGAATGAAACAGTTAGTGTAAGCGCACCAGTGATGGATATAGGAATTTTTGGCCTATTATAAACTTCTTTATTGGACATTTAGAATCTCTCTGGAGTCTCTTTTTTCTATTTAGCACTTTAAAATTGAAAAGATATTCAGTTATGCTGGTAGAATCTCTATTTTAAAAAAACAACACATTCTTTGCACTATTGGTGGATATCCCGAAATTCAATTTTTCTAGTAATTGACATAACTCAGAAAAATTCTAAATTTTTCTTTAACTATAACAATAACGATAAAGATAAAATAAATGTTCAACTTACTCTTAGCAAAACTGTTAGTAGGAAGGTATGAAACACACTGATCTCAAGAGCACTATAGAAACAATTTTAAAATTTTCTTTTTGGAACTTTGTTCATACAGTTGTCTATAGATGGCATTGTTGTTCAGTCTAGCAAAAACTGGAACCTTTAAATCAACAAAGAAGCTTATTATTTACATTTAAAGTCCAATCTGTCCATAACTGGGTTTCCTGCCCGCTTCCTGTCAGCAATTGGTGTGTTCACTCTAACTCCTATAATTGAAAATAAAAATTTAACTTTTACCTATGTATGTAGATGTACAAAAGTTTTTGTTGAACTTTTACTTGTATATATACATGTAATTTAAAAAAAGTTATTTTTGAACCTCATTAATAAATGTTTTACAAACCATTTATTTTAATACAAATTAATGAAAAAAATTATCATGTTTTTACGTTTTTATTAACAGAAAATATAATCATCACCATATGTACATAGCCATATAAATACGTTACAATAATTTTTCTATGCATTAAACGTAGCAGATATTAACACGTTAGCATATATTATGTTAATTAAAAACAAAATGAAACATTTTACTTTTCTAAAAAAATAATTTTAGTAAACTAAACATTGCATAGTATAATGTTATACAAAGTTAACATTGGAATATTTTCTAAGATCACCGAAATTTATAAGTTCTCCACTCCGAGGGCTGAACAGTGTAATAATTAAGAACTTCTATTATAATTTATAATTTTTTGTAATTATAACTTTCATTTTAGAGAGAATAAATAAAAGTTTAAGAAATATTGTTTTATAACATTTATATATGTATTAAAAAACGTAAAAACTTTTTTAAGCTTGAACTTTTATTTAACAGTTTTCAAAAAACTTTCACCTTTAATCTCTTATTGATATTTTAACAGTTAAATTTGAACTCATTTGTAAAAATAACTGTTCCAAAACCCATGATTAAACGTTCGCTGTTCAGAAAGTGGGTAATTGACCCCTCAGTAGGTTAGGAGATAAACCAATATAAGTCAAATAACATTACGTTTTTTCTACTAATTAATCCGAAACCATTGTATTATTGTTTTATTATTATGTGTATATTCATTACTTCCAGATCGTTATAGTTATTCGTAAATGGATATTTTAAGAATAAGTAAAATTTTTAACAGTTGTCAAAGTTTAGGCATAATCTCCTCACATATGGTTATGGACTAGTTTAAAGTTTGTACAATAGATAAATAGTAATAATATTTTTTTCAATTATAATTTTCATTTCAAGCTTTATTTATTGTATTATTATTATATTATATTTGTTTCGCATAATCCCAGATATCTGAGAAAACTAACCAAAAAGAAGATAATAATAATAAATTAAATAAAACATAAAATAAAAAAAATTAAATTAAAATTCTAATAATTATTTAATATAGTTCGAAAATACATCGTCGTACAGTATGTTTTTATATGTCATATCGCGCTCAAAACGTCGATTTTTTAATTTTTTTTTTTTCAATATTACATATATATTTAAAGGGGCTAAATCAAAGATCCAATCTAAGGATATAAAAATGTAAATATAAGCTACAATTATTCTTTTCGTTTTAATCTATTCCAATTTTTTTATTTTCCGTCTTGGACTCCGTTTATGTTTTTTGTACCCCTAAATAACAGTTACGATTTTCTATGTGTGAATAAATTACGTAACTCAAAAATGTCCAGTACAAAAACATTGATCCATTTCTATAAATTCATTGGTGGATCAGAAATGTCTAAAGATGAAATTTCTTTTTATATATATACACATATATATATATTACAACTTTTTAAATACATCTTTGTAACATAATCTTTTATGAAAAAATATCTGAAAAGAGTGAAACACTGTGCAAAATTTAAAAAAAATAAACAAATAAAAATATGAACTCATATTTGGTGACAAATATGTGTTTTTAGGTATTTTTCCTACAAACTTATTTAATTACAAGAAATATAATATTTCTTTTAACAATAATTGATTTTGATATTATATGATTATTAAATCTTTTCATAGAAACAAAAAATAAATTAATCAATAGGTATATTATCATAATTTAGATCAATTATTATTTAGTTCACATATTTGTAAATAGGTGCATCAAGATATCTGATAATTTTGTCAACAAATAAAAACATGACTAACAACTAGTTTGAAATTTATCAATATTAAATATCTCTGTAGCTGTATAAATATTATAACCTTTAAAAGAGAGAATAATAATAAAATCCCATTATTCTTATAATGTAGACCAATTCTTAGCTATATAATATTTAGTGATAAATGCATCATGCATTATTAAATAACGGAAATTAATAAAATTATATTAATTAATTTAAGGATAAATTCTTGAGAAGTTAAAACTATGAATAATTATCACCTTAAGTAAAGGAACCAAATTATATAATCGATTGATTTTTACTTTATTTTCCTTATGACTCGTTTACAATTTTTCCTTATTTTATTTCGCGACACCTGATTGGAGTATCTCTTTCATTATTATAAATTAAAATACCCTTCTCTTAGTGGTATTGTTTCTTAGAGTAAATTTTCAGTTTGTAAAAATATTTATTTCATTGATAAATATTTCTGTTCCATATTAAAACAAAATAAAAATAAAAAATGAACGAAAAATTGTTTTTTCCTTGTTATTTTATATATTGTCTTAATAACGAAATTTCGTTATACTAACATTTTGTATTTATATATATATATATATATATATATATATATATATATATATATATATATATATAATATATATATATATATATATATATATATATATATATATATTTACAACTTTTCCTTCATCGACCTTTGAGTATTAAATTCAAACTTCACTATTTTATTGGGAATAAGGTCACTTAATATATATATATATATATAATTTTTTTTTTCATCACAATAAATATATCAAGTTATTTTCAAATTATGTAAAGTATATAATATGAAAATTTTGAATATGTAAAAATCTTCTTTTTTATGTAATTCGATTTAATTTTCTCATCCAATCTACTCTCTATCCATAGTTATCAATGGCAATCAATTTCAGAAATATTAATTTAAATAAATTTTATTGAACGGTTCTCTTTTCTTTTTTAAAATTATTAAAAAATAATCTTAACATTGTATATTAAATTAAAGTGCTTTTAATCGGTTGTTATCATCATGGTCATGTATTTTAGAGATTTAATTTGTATTTCCATTATGATAAAATTAGAATAGTATTTTTTGAAGCATACTTATTTTTATCATTTAATTTTAGTGTAAACCATCGAATTCCTCTCGTATCCAATCCTTCGTAAAATCCTCAACGCTCCTTACCTTACTTTGTCAAAAATAAAATCATCCATAATGACCTTAATGTTCCATATGTTTCCGATTTGGCCCAATCCAGATACCTATCTTTCCATAACAAACTGCAGAACCATCCGAACCCTCTCGTTTCAAACCTTGCTTCCTCTTCTATTCCCGATAACCCTCCGAGGCGTCTGAAAAGAAGATGGCCTCGGGATCTTCTAATATAGAATTTTAATTTGAGTTCTACTAATGGGTAGTTTCTCTTCATGTTTTACATGTCATTTTACCAATGTCACATTTACTTGTTGTGTTTTTCATGTAATGCAGTTGTAAATTTCATTAAAATAAAAAATAAAAATGAAAAAATATTCAGTTTTGCAAATATAATCTCCATTTAAAAAAAAAACAACACTTTTTTGCACTAGTGATGGACACCCCGAAATTCATTTGTTCTAGTAATGGACAGAGGGTCGGTACCAGTAATGGACATACCTCAGAACAGTTCTAAAATCTTAATTTAATTATAAAGATAACGATAAATATAAGATAAAATAAATGTTCAACTTCCTCTTAGCAAAACTGTTAGTAGGAAGGTATGAAACACACTGCTCTCAAGAGCACTATAGAAACAACAATTATAGGCATTTTAAAATTTTCTTTTGGGAACTTTGTTCATACAGTTGTCAATAGAGGGCATTGTTCTTCAATTTGGAAAAAAATGGAACCTTAAATCAACAAGGAAGCTTATTATTTACATTTAAAGTCCAAACTGTCCATCACTGAAAAAATATTTTCCTCTTTTTACCAAAAGGTTTTTTTCCGATTTCGGATTTTTTTCTTTCCTTTACTATTACAACTTAACGAATGGCGTGTCATTATATAAGAGATATATCTGAGATAATGCCTGAAGCGTTTCGATGAGATGTCAGGCTTGTTAATAATGGACATTCTTAATATAAGCTTATTGTCATGTCTCTGTATTTTCATAAAGTCTTTTGTAGCACTAGCGGGTCCAGAATTTAATTTTTGGGAGGGGGCTTCATCCCGAAAGCTTTTTTTTTTTCTTAAAAATGACGATAATTAATTTAGAAAAAAAAGAAAGATACTAACTATCTATATGAAATGGTGTTTAAGTGATTCATTAAGTTATTTTAAATGTAATTACACATGTATAATTTTTTAATATTTTTTTCCATAAAACATGGTTATATTTTACCGTTTTGAGGGGGCTTCAGCTCGAAAGCTCCCTTCCCGTAGATTCGTCCGTGTTTTGTAGTGAGTCTGTATGTATTCGCTGAATTTGGCCATAAGGTCAGTGTGTGAAGTCGGGTTTAAAACGTATCGAGGTGCTTGTGTCTAAACATTTTGGGTTGAAATGTTTGTAAGTTTTTTTAGCAGAACCGAAAATTCGAGAAGTGTAAGACCAAATCGGTTTTAGTAATGTGAAGGCAGTAAGTTTCAGTCTTAGTTTTAATTTTGATTTTGATCTGAATAATAAGTATAATAGTTTACTTCTTTGATTTAAAATTTTACATTTTTTCTTAATATGTAGGCTCCAACAAAATCAGTTAATATTAAATTTTTTAAGATTTAAAATCATTTTCGACGGATATTAAGGGAAAACAGGACGAAATGACGTAGTATCTATTGTAAGATTAATTGATATATCGATGCACCTTGAACGGAGCGAGCAATCGATTAACACGGTTTATGAGCTTCATGTTTATGTAAATGCAATATCGGCGAAGTACTAAAATAAAACAATGAATGTACATCAATATATTCTTTCCTTTGTAAAAAATAAATAACACTATTTCTACTCTAGGTCACTAGCGGATCCAGGATTTAATTTTGGGGAGGGGGGGGGCTTCAGCCCGAAATATATTTTTTTTCATATACATATAACGATAATTAATTTGAAAAAAAAAAAAGAAATTAACAACCTATATGAAATGGTGTTTAAGTGGTTCTTCAAGCCCTATTAAATGTAATTAAACGAACAAAAATACTTTAAGAGATAGTTTTTAATATTTTTTCTGTAAAACATGATAATATTTTACCATTTTGGGGGGGAGGGGCTTCAGCCCGAAAGCCCTCCCCCATCGTAGATCCGCCTGTACTCTAGGTTAATATTAACAAATCATCATTCTGTACCTAATGTTAATAAAATATTAACTATTTTTACATTTTTAAATATTTAAATTAAAGCACACTTTATCTAAATGTTCAATTCTTACTTTCACTTACCTATATAGAAAAGGAAAGTATTGCGATCGTGGAAATTCTCGATTCTCAGTTTCCAACGGAAATACACGTTTTGAGGTCCCCTTATTCCAAATAATCAAGTCTCGCAAAATGATCTGTGTGTGTGTGTTAACATTCTAGCTCAAAAACGAGTAGTCCTACGAAAGTGAAATTGCATATTTAATATTTTTATATGCGTGAGATGATACAGCAACTTTTTCGTCAAAATCGGCTTACCGGAAGTGGCACTTTATATAATCAATGTAACACATTTTTACGATTTTCTCAAAAACGACTCAAACGATTTTGATTACATTTATGATATCAAAGTAAAATTAAGCAATTTTTAATATAATGTAGCTTTTATTCTCATTTATGTTCTCTAACAGAGCTTAAGTGTATAATATTCAGTATTAGATACTCTTAAAGTACCTTTATTTATTTTTTTATTTGAAACAATTAACCATTTCATATTGATCTCTGTAATAATATGAAATATGATGTGTGAAAAAATTTGATGATTAACTAAAGAATAAATAACAGATCGTAACAGAGAATAGATGTAATGAAGGAACCAAAGAGATACGAGCGCGGCCGATCTCACACGAGCTTGTCCGAAGATTAGAACAAGCTTCTACACGTAACATGAGCATAATATAATACGAACTTGGACAATATTATGTTCATATACGTATGTGGTTTTCATAAATGCTATCGTTGGTGATATCGTACGAAATAAATATCAAAATTTGTATATATATATATATATATATATATATATATATATATATATATGGGTACTTGAACAAATAAAAATACCTACAATGGAATATAAATAACTAAGGCATCCATAATTTTTACTTTCATTTATCCTTTGTGTGAAATACTAACTTTTGCTAAGAAGAGGGTGGTAATTGAAAGTTGTGTGATGCGCGTACTGCACCAGATTTTTATAAATTATAAAGGTGCGTTTAGATATTCCACAAACTATGGGAAACAAAATAATTGACAGGAAAACTATTAAATTGTGTAAATGGGCCTTTAAGCGATTATTATATTTAAAATAGCTTATATATTACTCTAGAGTATTATAATAATAGTTCATTACTGCGTAATATAAAGAATATAATGTAACCAGGCTGTCTCTCTATTTCGATCAAGGCTTTTATTTTATGAATATAATTATATATAGGATAATTATTTAGATGAGGAAGTTTAGTCTTGTAAACCTTTCTATTTTTAATGGAGAGTTTTGTATCATATTCATTTCAACTTATTATTTAATTTTAAATGTAAGTTTAGTACAATCTCTCTTCTATAGTCTTTTTTCTATGAATAATTGTAATTTATAGCTGAAAAATTAACTTAAGTGCGTTTAACATTTAATATTACATTTTATTTAAGATGTAAAATGTTAGTTGGAGTTTTAAAATTTAATGCATAAGTAATTTATATCCGCAATCTGTTTCATATCACTTATGATCATTCTAATTAAGCCTTAGCTAAAGAATAAACAAAATAAGTTGAAGGAGTTTATATAATAGTTTATGCATAAAATGTGTAATAATTATAAATACAAATTTTGAACTTTAAACAAATAAAATTGTATTAAAGTGGTTAAATTTAGTATTAATTTTTTTATAAAGTTTATAATTATTAATTAATATTATTTAAAATGGATTCTGTTTGTATTGTGCAGTTCATAATGTGATGGGTTGTTAATTTTTGGATAAATTGCTTTTGATTAGTTTTGTTTCTAAAGCTTATAATCAGAAATAATATGAGAAAAAAGTCGAATAGTGTTGATTTCATTTTAATTAGTTATTTTGATGTATTAGGTGCAAAACATCAAGGTCATTAGTTCCCGATTCATAAAATAGTACTACTACAATCAGTTTATTGATTAATCTATTTCAGTTGATAAAAATATTAAACTAAGTTGTGTAGGTTATTAATATAAAAAAAATATTCATCTTACTAAAGACATAGGTGAGGGGCAATAATAAAACTTGAAAAAAAAAAAAAAAAATTAAAATAGTTAAATTATGACAATCACATATCACTTTCATTATATGTTTACTTGCAAGAAAGAACATTACTTTATTCACTCTACTACTGTCATCCCCAAGCTGTTGAATTTTTTGTGATACTCCTGTTTTGTCTAATTCACATTTGTAAAATGGAAAGTGTTGATATATGTTACTAATATATTTTATTATGTTAATTACAATATATATTTCTTGTTATAAGATTCTAAGAAGTTCTTGTTTCAATATTATAAGCATCTAACGCTTTTAAATCTGCTCATCTCGTATTAATTTTGAATTTATTATTATTTTCTTACTCCAGAATAGTTTGTGAATCTTCTATTACGATGAATTAAACATTTAAACTAAAAATACCTGTGAGAGAGTAAACTATTTATGAACTGAATATATTTTGCTTGCAATTAATCCCTTACTCAGTTTTTATTAGGGAATTATAAGGATTCCTTCATAACCCAATTTGATATATTGATTGTAGTATTTTAATTGAACCTAATTGTTTCTATATAATTAAGTTATACATAAATATTACTATAATTGTAACTAGTAGAAAAGGGCCTTTTCAGTCTTGATAAATAATTACTTTATTTCAAATTTATGCATCTTCAGGCATAATCTGATTTAAATTTTCATTCCCATATAGCAATGAACCCACTTGCACACTTAGTCAAAGAACACAACCGAATCTTGATTCCGAAGCTTGTGTTCTTTGACTGCGTGTGCAAGTGGGTGCATTGCTCTAAGCGAATGAAAATTTAAATTATATGTAAAATCAGATTATCCTTGATGGGGCAAAAATTTGGATAAATTTGAAATAAAGTAATTATTTATCAAGACTGAAAAGGTCTTTTTCTAAGAATACTTATTATAGTCTCTTTTCCAAGATCATCCTTTACAATAATAACTCTAAAATAAATATATATAATACATAATAATATTAATTTTCAATTATTAATCTTTTGTTTCAGGAAAAGTGAGTTTCTTGGTTGTATGTCATTTGCAGTCAAACATGTTATAAAAAAGGTGAGTGGTATACTCTTTATATCCTTTAACTATAAATAGTTAGTTTAGGTTTTTATTTATTTAATAAAGTTATGAATATTTGAAGAGAAGAATGGTTGGGATGATCAGTCAAAATATTTACAAAATGATTTTGGGTCACATCAACCCAAAATCATTTTATGAACATATTTTTATTTAATCTCTCGGCTTTAAAACGTATTGTTTTTAAGCTTAGAATCTTTTAAAAAGGATCAATTCTCCCCTAATTGAAGTAATCAAATCACTGTACTCAAAAGGTTTCCCTAACCAGTTTGTTCAGTTTACGAGGAGAAACCTCTTTTCATAACCTTGTTTTAGTTAAATGTGTTGAAATTTCTATTATAAGTAAAATATTTTTTCAGGACATTTCTGGGTCCTTCAGACTACTATCTCAGAGCTGTGGTAGAATAAAAAATGTTCCAAGTATGACAAATTCAGAAAATGTTTGGCACCAACAAGCAGGTAAATAGTCCATTATTTGATATATTACTATATTATATATTATAAATTATATTATTATATTATAATATTATATTTATTATAATATTATTAGTCCAAAAAAGAAAATATTACTTTTGGGCTGATGCCCTCCTCCCCCAAAACGGTAAAATATGACCATGTTTTATTGAAAAAAATATTAAAAACTTTCTCTTAAAGTACTATTGTTAGTGTAATCACATTTAATAGGACTTCAAGAATAACTTAAACATCATTTCATATAGGTAGTTCATTTCTTTCTGATTTTTTTTTTCAAATTAATTATCGTTGTGCATATGAAAAAAAATCTTTTGGGCTGAAGCCCTCCCCCCCCAAAAATTAAATCCTGGATCCGCTAGTGCATTGTGGTACTTTTTTTTGTAAATTTATTTTACTTTAATGTTTTACTGAATATACTGTATCTGCAAGTGTTAATAATTGTACTAAGCATGAATTTGTGTTCTAATCAAAGTTTAAATAATATTATAAATATGTAAAATATATATATTTTTTGTTCTCATGGACAAGGACATGATTTGATCACTAATAGTTCTAATAAAATAATTTTGAAGATGACATTTTGACCAACACTAAACCCATTATCAAGTCTTATTTTGTACTTCAATTTACTATCCCCATGTCAAAATTCTTCTTTATTTGTTTTAGTAAAGAACAAATACCTCTTGTTATTTAAAAAATAATAATAATTAGGTCTACCATAGCCTTTTTAGGTTTACATGAATAGATTGATCAAACTTTTTTTATTTAGTTTGGTAAGTTTCTTCGGGTAAACCTAAAAAGGCCCAACTTAACTTAAAGTAGATCCAAGTTAAGGTTTTTAATTATTATTTAAAAATTTTCCTCTCAAAAATAAATAAAAAAGAATATGTATTAGAGGATTTTAAATTGAAGTACAAAATACAAAATAATGGCTTCAGTACAAGCCGAAATGTCATTTTTAGAATTATAAAATTCAAATAGCTCTTTATAGCACTCAAATTCAAATAGCACTGTTTAAGAAAATAATTGTTGTGGTCTTCATTGTATAATATAATCTTAATTCATCAAATTAGTAATGAATACTTAACTAAAGTATATAAGATGAAAAATCTATTAGAAGGAGTTGATCAGGGGAGGGTGCGGTCAAATAAATACTAAATTATACAAATAGTATTATTTAATTTTTTGCCATTTCGACCCACTTTGCAGGTCTTCATTAGGGCGTAGGATGTAGCACTGCAGGGGGCAGTTGAAACACTGACCGCACCTCCTGATCAACTCTTTATCATATTATATCATGGTCAACCATCTCTGCATCATTAAAAATTTATATTAACCATAAAATACATAGACAATGTGTAAAAATAATGATCACATAAATTTATTGATGTTTCCAAACTAACATGTTTAATTATTTTATAGATGTAATGGCTAACCAATCGGAGTCCAGCGTGGAAGAACTGTTAAGTGTAGATGAATCTGAAGTTGGTCCCCAGCAAGATAATCCTGGAGGTATTATTTATTTTATAACCGGATCCATTTTGAAATATTTTATTTTATTGAATTATTAATTTTGTATTTACATTTGGTTATTTGATTGCAGTGAGAGAAAAAAGAAAAAGTAGAGCATTGAAAAAAGATATTGAACGAGGTAATTACAATTTAGAATATTTACAAATATTTACTAAAAGGAATATTTTTTATTCTTTATACTTATTACCAAATAAGTATTTGTTTCTTCACATTAGTTTTACAAGTAGTTATATCTTTAACTTTGTTTTTAGTTCATGAAGATCAGATATTTTTAAGACATCTTGAATTGGATCCTCCTGAAGATGAGAATACAAAATCCGGTAGAACTCCTTTTACGACTACTAGGATTCTTAACCGACAACCTGGATGTAGTTTTGGTTTTTCGATAGCATGGACACATCCTCCAAGGTAACTATTTTTACAATCATTTTTGTTCTATGATTTACAAAAAATGGTTCAATATTTATTATTTAAAAATATTGACTCCCACTTAAGTATCAAAAAGTAGTTTATACTCAAGCTTTTCCATTTCAGGATCGAAAGAGTTGAATCAAGTTTACCAGCTGACCAAGCAGGATTACGCCCAGGGGATTATGTAATCTTTGTGGGAAAAACAAATGTTGTTACCCTTCAGGAAGAAGAAATTCTTCAACTTATCAAGTAATTATTTAAATTGTTTATACTATATATGAAATTAAATTATAAATGATTGTTATCTTATTTTTTTTAAAGATAAATTCAATCCTTTAAATATTGTTTATTATTTCATAGGAACAATATATTTTATGTATTTCAAGCCAAATAACAATATTATATATATATATATATATATATATATATATATATATATATATATATATATATATATATATATATATATAATATCATCAAGTTCCAATCTTTCATTTTCCAATTCCAATCATTAAAATAAAATTATCCAAAAACTGTATTTGTCGATTCTATTTTCTTTAATTTTTTAAGCTTTCTTCTCTCTTAATGATTGTTGATCCCCTGAATTTCCTTCCATAGCCCATCATATATGCCACGTTCATAGGCGCAGACTTTCCATTCTGGTTGGGGAGAAGCGACAGACCCTCCCAAAAAAGTCTTGGGAATTTACATTATGAACAAAAACTATGAGTGATAATTGACATAATCAACATAATTATTGCAAAACAAACAATATAGAAAAATAAACTAATATATATGATTACATAATATATTAGTTGTTTTTTTTTCATTACAGACCATGTAGATCTTTTGCCGCCTTAACAAGCCTGCTCCATTTCTGCTTGTCTTGGGCTATTTCTTTCCATTTATCTGCACGTAACTCTATCGCATTTTTGTTGATTCTACCTATCCATCTGCCTTTTGACCTTCCATGTGGTCTTTTGCTTTCTATTAAGGCATTCATTGTTACTTAGAGGCTTCTAATTGGATTGCTACGAGCTACATGCTCCACCCATCGTAACCTCCGTGCCTTCATATCATGCGATATTGATTGCCCATTTTCTGTAACCATTTCTTTATTGGTCTTTTTCTTCCATGTGTTAGTACTCTGATCCTAGATCGCTCCAGTTACCGTGAGGAAGATTTTTCTCTCAAATCTTTCAGCACTTTTTTCTAGGGTGGTGGTTAGTGTCCAGGTCTTTTAGGCATATAGTAGGACTGTCTTTATCATAGCATTGTACACCCTTAATTTGAGATATATTGAAATTTTTCGGGATTTCAATAACTTTGAAAAAGAGAAGAAAGCTTTGTTTGCACTAATTATATGTTGGTCTATTTCTGTCCATTGGTCATTCATTGGGGTTATTGTGGAGCCGAGGTATTTGAATTTTTCTACTCCCATGAAATTTTTTGTGTGAATCAATATTCTTATCCTTCCCTATTTTTATTGGGGGGCCATCGCTCTCCCCCCTCACTCCAAAGTCTACACCTATGGCCATCTTCATTAAGTTATTAGATTTTTATGGATGATTTTATTTAGTTTCACACTATTATATGGTTCTGATAAGAAAATATATCCCGAAACGTCAACTTGTAATGATGTGTGACAAATAAAGTAATTAAACAAATAACAAGGAAGTTATATTTGCCAAGCTTTATAATATTTTTTTTTTCTAAAATGTGATGTGGAATATTCTTCCACTTAGTTCTTTATTTATCATTTTATATATTTTAGAACTGATTGCATATCAATAATATTTATAATAGTGAATTAATAATTGACTGTCATAGATATATTGAAGATAAGTTAGTTGGTGTGTTCAGTCGAAAAAAGTAAAAGGTGTTTTTTATTATTTCTAAAAGGTGTTTTTTTGTCGGTGACGCCATTATTAAATTACCTACAAAACAAAAAAAAATCGAACAATTATTAACAAAGATATAGTCCATTAGTTTTGGTATACTTAATAATATCTTCCTGTTTTAAGATATTGTATATGTAGGAGTATAATAGTCAACTACATTTTTTTTCCTGGTTGATATGTTAACTTTATTATTTCTTAAAGACATTTGGTCGTTCTTACATTTTATTTTTTTTAATAATTTAGAATATCCTATGTGATTGGGGCATTATTTTGTCTTTATTACTTTTATTATCTTTCCAGTCAGCATTTAAAAATAGGTCCTAGCAAAGCAATTTGTACAAATATTTTGGTCTATGCCTATGTTTGATGGAATATTGTAATCGACCAAGGAAATATTAATTCCTTCCTTACATAATACATAGGATCTACTTATTTCCATATTGTTTTGCTGTTTCTTCACCAAACAAAATTTTCTGCGGATTTCTCGCTCGGGCCAACTAGTTATATTTATTTTTACTTTGTTATTTGTTCGACTAGGAATCCCAACCAACTTCTCATCAATAATATTAATAATACGTGATTCTTAAATAATAGCTTCTTTATCAAAGAGTCTAATTTTATTGATCTTCTCTTTTTACAGGTCATTTGGTGATAGAGTTGTACTAGAGGTCTACCGGAAGGCTACAACGAACGGTGCGAGGACATCAATGGCTATTATCAATCAGCCGAGGTCTTCGACCGCTTGTTCTGGAGCAACGACTGCGACTGCATCAATAGACAGGCGCAGGCTTCACCTCCCTCAGGTTACGTTTACGACAGAGGTGGGTTCTGGAGTCATCGTATGACATAGGCTAATTTAAATGTATCATGTTTCATATTCCAAGTATGAAACATATTAAGCGAGCTTAGTTTCAACACAAGGCTGTGTACTTAGATAACTGCGGTTAATCGCAAGTTTTTTTCTTATTTTTAGTTAGTTTAAAAGAATTACTTTGTCTTAAATACCTCGAATTTTAGAAAATAAACTTGTATAATTTAGTATGTTATTCCTATATACTCATGCTTAGTTAATATAATATAAATAATAGTATATTAAGTATTAAGTTGTGTTTGTAAATTTTAGGTTGCTTTAAGTACACAAGTAGCATAAGATAGAAAAATGCTTTTTAGCATGTTTTATTTTAATTAACTTATTGTGTTGGCACACTGTAATCTTGGCATAACATATTGTAAAATCTCTATTTATCGCGTAATCCACTTAGCACGATAAACACATTTAAATATAAAATATCTTTACACATATTTCATCAGATAATTGAAAAAAAAGTCGCTAAGTACATTTTTTAGAGTTAAAATTTTAAAAATCTTATGTGCATAAAAATAACTAAAAATTAAATTAGCAGTGTTCTGATTTCATAGGGGAAAAATCCACCAAATTACTAATTACTAAAATTATTTAGTAATATATTTTTTATAAAATGTTACTCTTATTGATTATTATCAATAAACCGACGGTATAAATTAACCAGTATAACTCATGATTTTACAGATTTTTTTTGGTTCCATTTCATTTTCTAATTAGTATCAAGAATATTTCATGGAAGTAACCAGGAGCTTAGAGAATCCCGATTTCTTTTAAAATATATTTTATTATTATATCCGAAGCAAATCAAAATAATTATTAAATTAATCAGCAAATTATTTCTTAATCAACAAATGATAAGATAGGAATGCCAAAAGTGGTTAACGAATAATTATTTCGTAGTTACTAGAATTTAAATTTCTTGGAACAAATTATTTTAATACAAATATATAATAGATTTATGATGGATAAATTAGGTTTTATAATATTATAAAGACAATAGTAAACAGATTTATTTTTTTCAGTAGTGATTACATTCATTTTTAACTTTTGCCTCCTTAACATATTGTTAGTGGAATGAATTTTTTTTCTCAGGCTGAAATATATTGATTTTAACTTGCAAAAAAAAAAAAAAAAAAAAAAAGCACCACATTGTTTTATATATATGTAACATATTGGATTAGCAATAAATAATGGTGAATTATTATTATAACAAATATTTAAATGATACATGTTCTTAGCAATTTATTTTTATGGGTTCAATAATGTCTTACCATTTTGATCCAAAATTGAAGTGGGGATGTTCAAAATATTGTTTAAATACACATCAAAACGCAAAGTATCATATCAAAGACCCTTCAGCATTAGCCTCAGGAAAAAGGAACCAAATGTCAAAATCATGTTCGACACTAACACTCAATATATTAAGTTGCTTTTTTTTTAGTTTGTAATAGTGTAATTTTTATGGCATCTTAAGAATCCTAATTAATAAGACTGATTGCAGTTGTCATTACCTCCGTAACCGTCAGGGTATGTTATGTGTAGTTTATATATACGGCTTTATAAATATTGGTTGTCATCATCAACCGTTAAACACCTTTCTTGGAATATTTGTAATCAAGATTACATTAAGATAATTTGTTTAGTAAATAGGATACCTCTTTATTTATTTATTTTGTTTTTTATTGTATATAATTTAGACAAGATTGACTAAAGATTCTATGGCCAGTAATAGTTTAATTATTATTTATTAGATATTTTTCTGTAAGATAGTTTCTTTTCCTCTTAATTTATTGTATTTATTGTTGTATTGTATGTACTCAGTTGCGTCTTCTCAGGAATATTAGCAGCTTTGAAGCTGTTGATTGTAACCTCTTCTACGTTTCAAATTCCTTTATCCCTTCTTTACTTTTATTTATTTATTTAGTGTATTTTCATTTATTTATTTTATTATTATTTAATTTTTTTTTTTTGTAAAAATGTTGTCTATAAGGAATGAAGATGCTGTGATTGTATCGTTAAAATTTTTTTTGTTTATGTTTGTATTAGTTTAACCTAAATTTATGTAAATTTGTTTATTTAATTTTTTTGTATTTTTTTTTTTGTGTATTACAAATGAAATTAATGAAGTTTTTCAATATTTTGGTTTTATTTTATTATTTTATTTATTTTTATCCTCCTTTCCCTTCCTTTGATGTAATGATTTGTATCGCAGTAAGATATGTCAAACTAATCATTTGAAATTTCATACTAAAGTTTATTGACTTGGACATTTGGTAAATAGAATAAATTAAAAAGTTCGATATTCTTCTAAATAAAGTCAGCCAAGTAATGTCTCCTTTAGCATGTCTCCTATTCGCCAAGTTTTAACAATACCATGCTAATTATCTCAACATATACCATAGAGTTTAACAGACCTGATTTAAAACTAAATGCAGAGTGTGTCTAGAGAAACAAGGATAAAGTTACCAGTGATATGGAGAAATAACAATTGTTCTTTGAGGTGAAATGAATTATTAATGTTATGGGAGTTATCATGTCTGAGGTTTTGCAGGAAAGGTAGAAGAAATTTGCTGAATTTAGCTGAAGGGGCGTTGATATTAGAGATCGTAAGAACGAAGGAGATTTCCAGGTTTACGAATTTTTGAGATTTCATATTTGTTTTGTCTCAAATCGGTTCTTTTTTGTGCTGGTTAAATTTCAGCATGAGTGAGTGGATTGGGTCCTGGGAGAATGTAAGTTGATTGATCAGAGAGGGGTTGTAGTAATTTGCCTGAGTATTCCATATTGTATATAATAACCATCAAATTTCCCTTATCAGCCTTAATAATAATAATGAGGTGGTTATTAATTTTGAGGATGGCATGTGTCGAGGATAAGTCTTTGAAAAATAGGGGGAAAGAGAGACAAGTGGGACAGTAGGTTTTAGGGACAGTATTGAAGGTGATTGGAAATTATGTTGATGATAGGAATGCTGGATAACTCTCTCTCCTCTTTGTTAACTCCAAGTCTCGATAACCTCTATACGTATCTTCAAGGTCCGTAATAAGGCTAGGAATGAGATCAGTGCATTTGGGTGATATATTGGAGAAGGAACTATTGTGAACCTATTTGTCATTGCCCTCGGAATAAATTTAATATAATTAATTTCTCTTTATTTTAAAATTATTAACATTGGAAAAATGTGTGATATTTTGTTTTCTAATATTTGTCTATCTTTTAAAATTATCTTGAGATGAAAAAAATGATTCATTAGAGTTTTGAATTGGTTTTTGTTCTAGTTCGGAAAAACTGATCTATACTAATGTATAAATGTTATCATTGATGCTAATTATAAAGTTATGTAATATGCAAAACATACAAAAGTTAAAATGTTTTTATAACATTAAGCTACTTCTACACGTTCTCAATCTAAAAATTCTATGAAACAGTCATATTCATAACTTTCAGATAATCTTGATTTCTCATTAATTTAAATATGAGTTAAATAAATTTGTGAAAAGTAAACAAAAATCCACTTGAATACATTATATCCTTCAACTGAAGGTTTTATAAAGATAAGGTTAGTAAAATAAAATAGAGTTGGAAAATTTGTTCAATAAGACAAAACACCAGAGGACTTATAATACTGAATTCAACTTGCTTGCTAACCATTTAGCTAGATAGATAGCTAATAATAAGCTAACTTTTCATAATTTTAAGCCTTCTGACTATTTTTACACCTTTTTAAAAGTTAGGTTTTTATACCTTTGTATTCCACCTGTATGGCTAAAATAAACAAAACCAGATTATTCCTAATGAACTTTCTCCTTGGAGAACCATGAGATATATTTTGCTATAGCTATGTTTCCTGTTACTCTCGACAAGAAGGTTTGAGATAATTCAAATTTTAAACGCCATTGGTATTATACAGGATGTTTCAGGGTCAAGTGACCAAACTGCAAAAATGAACTAAGGATTTCAAAAGAAGAAAAAATTTAATCAAAGGTATGTCCGCAAACACTTTGTTTAGGAGATATTCACACCTAAAGATTTTCATTGTTATGAATTATTTACGTTATATTAAGTAAATAAAACTTATTTATTTGTTCAAACTACTTTATTAATTAAACGAAAACATTAATTTCATATTAAATGTTTTTCAAAGTGATTTTCTTGAGAATTAAGACAGGCTCAGTGCCTTTCTTCAACAGCAGCAGTGGCAGAAAGGCAATGGATATATTTTATTGTTTCACAAGATTCGATTATCCTTCTTCGTAAGGAATTAAGGTCATTAACATTAACGTTTACATTTAATTAATAAAGTAGTTAGAACAAATAAATAGGTTTTATTTATTTTATAAAACAATAATTCATAACAACGAAAATATTTAGGTGTGAATATCTCCTAAACAAAGTGTTTGTGGACATACCTTCAGAGGAAATTTTTTCTTGTTTTGAGGTCCTTAGTTCATTTTGGCATTTTGGCCACTTGACCCTGAAACATCCTATATATGAGGTCCTGATGGCTGAGAGTGTTAGCTTATTGCCCACTGTAACATTCTTGAGTCTAGCAGACCAGGTTCAAATCCGCCCTGAGCGGGTTGAAAGGGCCCACAATTATCAGAAAAATGTTGAAGAAAAATAGGCATGGATTCTTAAGCTGAATTAAAATGTTTTGTTTACATGATAATTATTTTATTAAATTATTGTACTTTTTTTTTCAGAATTTATAGTATTTAATGATTAATTGATCTAAAAACTATATTGTTCTAGGAAGAAGATAGTAATTGAGCACTATTTTTATGAAATCAATCCTTTTTAGGTTTTTATGTAAATCAGTTTGAAAAAGAGTTGTTTTTAGCTATGAAATAAAACATAGTATAATAAATTATTAATTGAGGGTTGATGGTTGACTGTAGTGAATAATTGAAGAGAAGGGTGGTTGGTGCAATGAGTAAAAATAAATAATTATATTTATTTAATGCCAAAGTTCAGGCCTTTATCAGGGCAAGAAAAGAATCAGATATCAATAGGTATCTGAAACTATGAACATTGAATAATAAATAATTAAGATTAAAAAGATGAAAGGTATACACTAAAAAATGTAGGCAGAAAAAAATAAACTAGAAAGAATAATAACAATAACAGAGAACTAAGAAATAAATAATAATAACGGCAACAGAGTATGGATTAATAAAATAAACATAATCAAAATAAGGTAACATAAGAAATGAAAAATGGTAATCTTAGAATAAAATGTAAAACAGAGAAAATGAATATGAAGTTATATAAGGAAATAATAGATATAAATAGAAAATTGGGATATTGTAAAATCTATCTATAGTAAATTAGATGTGGAAAAAAAAACAACAGAATTAATCAAATTAAAAAGTAGCACTAAAACTAACTTTGAGTATTTGAAAAACAGACAAGCTTTTATTAATTGTTAAAAGTTAACAAATGAATTTACGTAATAATATTTAAAAGCATTACAATATTTATGCTCATTCTCATTAGTTTCAAATACATAGAGAACTATGAGAATTTATTATTGTAAATTAGTAAAAAAATAATCATAAGACAGAACATAATTGTTAGGTTATCATTGGAAAAAAAGAGTATGTGATTGGATTTCATGGAGTGAAGTTCGATTAGCTATTCTTTTCTGTCCTGACGATGCCTGAGTTGGTGAAATGTTGGCAGGTTTTTTTTTGCCTCCATTTTGGAGACATAAGGCTGTGTGGTTTGGAATTTTTACAAAAATAAACTACAATTAGAATTTATTTCTAAAACAGAGATGAAATAAAAGAATTGTTATAATAAAATAAAACGAAACGCAACTGAAAGAATTAGATAAATAAAATGAAAAGTAAACTAAACCTATTTGATTAAGGAAAACTGCAGCAATAATTTGTTTCACTAACAAGATGAGATCACTGATTATAATTTATTTTATTTTTTTTATTTTTATGACTATATGCAAAAAATTATTCAAATAAGGAAAATAGAATAATGATTTGTAAGGAATATGCAAAAAAAAACAACTTGTTGAAGAATATATAAAAAGATTTGTTAGGTACCTAAGTGATTATGTATTATTTTTTAAGGTGTACAAAATTTAGGATGATAATTTATGTAAAAACATAAAAGTAATCAGCACACACATCATGAAAAGAATGTTTCCGCCTGGGGTTACCTTTTCTGATTATTATATTATGCCATAATTTGAAAATATTAAATGAGTTGATACGAAGCTTTAATTAATTTTTCAAACAATAGAACATTAAAATAAAAACATGGACAGAAATAAAATTAAGGAATTATTTCAAATCACACCACACCATACACAAAGACATGAACATACCTGGTTCTGCCTTAAATATTGTTACAAAAGTTGAACTTTGTTTACATCCTTGGGTATTATTTAGATAATTCTTACCTCTATCAGGTTATTTTCTTTACTTGTCAGGATAATAATTCCAATTAGTTTGTATTTTTCTTTTGTTCCGTTAACATGGAGTGGGGTGATAAAGAAAACCCAATAGCTGTGATCTCCTTACACAAAGTTGGAAAATGTAGGTCAGAGATTTTCAACACTTTGAAACCTTGGGTATAAGGCGTATGTCATGTACGGCACTATAAATAGATATAATGAGACCCTATCTGTATGAGATAGACCTCGAACGGGCCTGTGAGAATGGCAAATGGTGTGAAAACAGTGGCTGCTTGAATCAGAAGAAATCCCATTCTAAACAAGAAATCATGTCTAGGGAAATAAGAATCTTTGTCAGATCAATGTTTCACATGATAAAAAGTGACCTTAGGATGGGTGCATTTCAAAGAATGACAGGACAAAGGCTAACCACTTCCCTGAAAAAAATTAGAGTGGATAGATGCAAAGTGCTCCTTGTCCGTTACACCAATGGTCTTCATCGAAAGATTTTGTATAGCGATGAGAGAATTTTTACAATCGAAGAAAAATGTAATCGCCAAAATGATTGTGTGTACGCACACAGGTCTAAAGAAGTCCAGGAAATCATTGGAAAAGTGGAAAGAAGTCATCACCCTTCCTCAGTGATGGTTTGGTGGGGAGTTTGCTTTGATGTCACCACAAAACACCATTTTTGTGAAAAAGGAGTTAAAATAGCTGCTAAAAACTATATGTTCCTCGGATTGTCCATCAGGAAGTCCTGATCTCAACCCATTAAATTATCGGTTTTGGTCCGAACTGGAGAGGATGGCATGCCGCCATAGAAGCACACCCTAAATTGGTAAGCCTCAAACAATCTCTGGTCCGAGCAGTTGAGCGCTTTCCTCAAGAAGTGCTGTGTGGTGCTATTGATGACTGCCCACGGAGATTAAATGCCTGTGTCAAGGCAAAAGGGGGACATCTTGAGTAATTTATTTTTTGTTTTATTCTCTATAGATATGCACTTTATTTTCTAATAAAGTTTTTGAAAAAAATTAATTTTTCTGTTGAAATCTGTATATATTTCCTTGTAACAATATTTATGACAGAACTAGGTACTTAGTCAAGTAAAACCCTACACAGCATTCCATTCTTCTATTCTCAACCTTACAAACCCAGTCATCCAGTCTCTTCCTTCCTCCCTCTAACCTAATGAACCTGAACGACGACTAAAAAGGCAATGGCATTGAGATCTCCTGCTCACAATGTAAACAAGTATCAATAAACGAAGACATAATAAACGGTAACACATTTGCTTGATGCAATAAAATATGAAAAGGAATTTTTCTGTCTATTACAGTTTTTAGAAATAAATTATAAAAAAGAATTAAATAATGCAAATTCCAAGGGGTGGACCAAGACATATATAGCAACCATGCCTTAAAAGCCACCTCCACTTTTCTATTCTATTTTCCTGTTCTCTCATTCTTCCTCTGTCCGATCATTAATTTATGGTCTCACTGTGGATGGGAGGATGTCTTAAATATAATTTTATAAACTTGGATTTTTACAGGATTCAATGAAGGAAATTTGGTTAAAAAAAAAAATAAATAAATAAAGATTATTGGTGGTGAACGCACCAAACCTCCATATTATTTACTTATAGTTTTTTAAAAAATTCAACAATGATGATTTATTTGTCATTCCATGTTTAACTCCTTTTCAGCAAGGTTATGAGCCACAGGAAGAGACCAGGAAGAAGAGTGTGTACCAGCTGTTGGGAAAAGAACAACAATATGCCCTTTGCATGCAGTTCGGAATTGCCAGGTTTTTAGTACCTCTGTCGGAAAGGAGAGATGTGATGTCGCAGACTGAGCATGGTGTCCTCTTTCAAAATGCTCAAGAGGTTAGTCTCCTAACTAAAACAATATATATGTAAACTGACAGACCTACTAGAAGCCTATCAGGCCAAAGCCTCCCAAATATCATGCTCAACCTCCAGGTTTATCCCCTTAATTAATTTGTAGTTCATAAGAGGCTGAGTGTGCCCCCAGGAGGGTCTCCTGAACTCAGGTTTCATCCATAGCTGATGGAAACAATAAATAATCATCTGCCATCAGCCTTACTCACTGAGCTACTCCCCTCCCTATTATAATGTATGTACAATCACTAAATGTAAGTTACAAAAATACTAACAATCTCTAAAAACATTATTGCTTCTATAATTACTTTTTTTTTAACATGCCTTCCAGAATTATCTAAACTTATGTTTCATTCAGAGTAATTATCTTTATATATAATAAAAATAAAAAAATTAATCATGGAGCCACTACTGATGTATTCTAATAATTTTCCCCACTATTTTATTTGTATCCTTCCTCTCCTTCGCTCTAGATTCTCTTAATCAGCTCATTTCACTTCCTTCTATATAATTCTATTATGTCTATTTTAATATTACCCTATTTTAAGGACTTTTCTTATTAAAAAGTCAAGGTTATAAAATATTAACTAGTAGCAGATGATTGGGATCACCTTCTGTTTGATTATAATTTAAAAACTAAAATAATAAAGAAATTAATCTATTTCAATGCTATCGTAATTATAACACCGTTATAGAGCCAAGTTTCCTACAACTTCATTTTCTGGTAAGCTATCAAAGTAGTTTACAATTTTGTGTCAATCATCTGATCCATTTTTAATGGCTGCAGCTGTGGAGCAAAACCTCTTTTCCAGTTTTTTTTAGCCTGCCATTTCAGAATCATTTTAATTGTTTTAACTAATGATAGGAATAAATAGTCAGTTTAATGAAGTTCACCCTCAGATGGACTCCAATACAGGAAGAGGAACAGGTAAATCCTGTACAAGATACTATTATGGTTTAATATTGCTCACTATAATCCTTACATGTGCAATTATATTGACACTGTTTCAATAATATTAAAGGAGCTTCAATAAAAATAAAAAAAAAATTGATATCAACCAATTTGATTGACATCAATTTAGCCCTCACATGGTCATTTTATTGATGAAACTCGATATTGACTCAATAATATTGACCATGTAAGGGACCCTTTAGGTTATATCTGCAGGGGTGATGATCCCCACCAAGCTGGATGGTGCATGAACCTTCCCCCACTCTTCCCAAGATATTTTATTCATATCCTCATCTTAAAAACAGTGCAAACAAAAGTATAATTTAAAAAGTAGTAAATTATATACAATTACACATCCTGCATTTTCTATGCTTCCATTTTTTGTCTTTTGATTTGAAACTTTTCAATTCGAAAATTCATAACCTGGAAGAAATGTGCCCCCTCAAAAATTCAAAACCCCCTCAAAATGTGCCCCCCTCAAAAATTTTGATGGTGCAACTTCGCCATGAAACTCTCTTCTGGGCACACCTGTGTACGGGGTTTTCCCAGGCCAGGAGGTGAGGGCGGAGATTAATGTCAGAGTTAAAAGTCCTCTCCCCTAACGTACCGGGATTCAATGTTGTAATTATTTTTATCAATTATCTTATATTAAGTTGCCGGGCAACACAGTGCTGTACCCTAATTACAATTGATGTGTTCTGGTCTATGTTTTTCCACTCTTATTTATTCTTATTTTATCTGGTATGAAACTTTCCACTCCATAAATACATAAATCCATCCACGGGCGGATCTACCGGGGGGGCTTTCGGGCTGAAGCCCCCTCAAAATGGAAAAATATAACCATGTTTTATGGGAAAAAAATGTTAAAAATACCTCTTAAAGTATTATTGTTCGTGTAATTACATTTAAAAGTACTTAAGGAATAACTTAAACACCATTTCATATAGGTAGTTAGTTTCTTTCTGTTTTTCCAAAGTAATTATCGTTATTTTTATGAAAAAAAAAGGTTTCGGGCTGAAGCCCCCCCAAAATTAAATCCTGGATCCGCTAGTGAATCCATCCACAGCCGGATCTACGGCGCGAGAAGGGGGGGGGGGGCGGGGCTTTCGGTCTGAAGCCTCCTCCAAAACGGTAAAATATAACCATGTTTTATAGAAAAAAAAATTAAAAACTATCTCTTAAAGTATTATTGTTCGTGTAATTACATTTAATAGGACTACAAGAATCACTTAAACATCATTTCATACAGGTAGTTCATTTCTTTCTTCCTTTTTCTCAAATTAATTATCATTATATATATGAAAAAAAAATCTTTCGGGCTGAAGCCCCCACAAAATTAAATCTTGATGCCGCCCCATCGATATATGCCCCTCAAAAATTTAAAACCCCTTTAAAATGTGCCCCCCTCAAAAATTGTTATGGCGTAAGTTAAGCCAACCAGCCCTCTTTTGGACAGTCCTCTACCTGGGGTTTTACTGCAACTTTTTCGTCAATGTAGACTGACCGGAAGTTGCTTTTCAATTTACCGATTTTATAAATTTTAACGATTCTCTCGAAAACTGCTTTAACATTTTGTTTAAAGGAAATGTGTTTTTATATTAATTTCAATTTCTCCTATTAGCAAGGTAATATTTCCCCCAAACTGTGGCACGGGCGGATCTACGGGGGGGGGGGGCTTTCGGGCTGAAGCCCCCCCCAAAATGGTAAAATGTAACCATATTTTACAGAAAAAAATACTTTATACTATCTCTTAAAGTATTCTTGTTGGTGTAATTACGTTTAATAGGACTTCAAGAACCACTTAAACACCATTTCATATAGATAATTAATTAATTTCTTTTTTTTCAAATTAATTATCGTTATATATATATGAAAAAAAAAACTGTCGGGCTGAAGCCCTCCCCAAAACTAAATCCTGGATCCGCTAGTGAACTGTGGTCACCACTAGGGTTCTACAGCAGGGCACCCATCCTAAATTTCGAGAAAAACATTTTTTTAGTTTAAATTAAAACATATTTATTTCTACTTTGTGGTTATTTTTCTCTAATTCAGTTCATGTGACATGATATTATTAATCATGATATTTATTTCAAATTACATTACCTAAAATACTGTTTTAAAATATTGACTTTTTTAGGGGGGGGGGGAGGGAAAGTTACGAAAGATGGTACAAAAAAATTAGCTTGCCTTTCCTGGTAAAAATCTTTATTCCGGCCCTGAATATTTATAATATAAAAATTTTTAAAAACATTTTTTTCATTTTGTAATGTTTTTCTTTCAGTTGTTCCAAACCTTTCCTTCCTTGAACCATATCTGACCTAAGAGGAGCGTCCTTAATTCATTCTCTCTGAACATGAACTTATTATTAAAATTTGTTGAATAAACTAATATTTATTCACTAGTTTGATTTATACACAGTGTCAAGTCGTGATTTTTCTCTGCTGCAATTTTTTAAGTGTTTAAATTAGCAATACCGATTGAAACAACATTTAGATACAATTTTCCGTTTATTTTTAAAAAGTTTAGTTCAGTGTATCCATAAATATAAATCAATATCATATCAGTGACAAAGGAATAGGCCATTTGTGAAATTCATAATCTAGGTAATTTGCTCATTTTATTTGGAAGTATTAGGTAAATATTGAAACATTTATTTATTCTATTATGCAAACTGTACCCTTATGTATAAAGTACTATAGTTTTATAATGGTTTATTTATGAATTTTTAGTTTAATATGCCACAATTTGAAATTTAGTCCAGTACGTGACTGATCAAAATAGGTTTTATTTCATTCTGTTTTATTAAATGTTCACTATATAATTTGCTTCTATTCCATATTTTACTCGTGGTTCATTTATGATGAAATTGGGTTCTTTTTCAGCTTTTAAGGCATACAGAAGATATTTTGGAGTTGTATGTACAAGATGAAACGTTGGGACAGTCTCTGGGACGAATATATTATAAAAAGGTAATCACTTTTATTCATTTCACATTAATATGTTGAGTTTTTAAAATTAAATGTTGTCTATTATAAGTCAAAAATATGAAATTGAGCTTGGATAAAGTTGAATATAGTATAAAACCAATGTTATTGCCTTATCGGTTTTTTTTAGCTGCTAATTGGTTTCATGGAACATAAATGAGGTTTTGTTTGGTTGACACTGATACAGTCACGGTCATAAAAATCGCATCACGCAGTAAAAGTTTTATTAATTTATATTTTATAAATTTATTAATATTATTATTTTATATTACTTACCAGATTCCTACTGCAAGATTTGCAAATATTTCTTTACCAGTTATGAAATGATATTCTGAAAACAACTCCACATTTAAGCGGTTCTATTCTTAAATGTGCATTGTACCATATTAAAATACCATTGTTCAATTCTTTTATTCTTCTCTGTTTCTCTCTTTTGCTCCATGGTACTTTTTTTTTTTTTTTTTTTTTTTTTTCAAAACTATGACTACCATTGATTGACCTCGTTACTATTTCCCATGAAAATTTCCTTTACTTCATGTAATGTCACAATTTGATGTTATTTGACGAGGAAAATTTTTGATACAGGTCATCATTACAGCTTTTATCCTAACGTTTCTTAAAACTGAACTGAAAAATATTGTTAAAGTTTACTTGTGATCTTAATAAATAAGGCCAAAACAAAAAAACATTCAATGGAATCAGCATTATTAAGAATCATAAGAAATAGGTGATGCACTTTCTAAAACCGTGACTGTAAATAATATTTTAACTTTAATTAATTTTAAGATGGAAAGAAGTTCTTATAACATATTTTGCAAATAACTTACTGGTTGTCCTGTGGATATCTCGTATCTTTTACCTGAAATACTGACTTAAAATTAAACTTAATCATGCTTTTTTTTTCCTTTACCTCGTTTTGGCTGATTATTAGAGTCAATTATACTGTACAACTCTTTAAAGGAACACATTAGTTTGTATTGTTATAAATAATTATTGCCTTAAATTAAATCATTGTCACTGCTGGGACCAAAAAATATTTCCTATAAATAGCAACAAATTGCCTCTAATTTTTGTATAAACATAAATTAAATATGTTTACAATATTGAAACTATTTTTATTAAATTACTGCAAACGATTTCTTTTGAACTGGCACTACACTCCACAATAGAGCAATGCCGCAGCAATGACCATCAGTCATCTCTTTGTTGTGCTGCTCCTCTCCAGTTCCATATGCTAAGGATGGATTGAGTGATATGCCCCACTGCCCAGCACAACTTTTGTTGGCCAACCCCTCTTCATCTATAAAACCGTTTGTGATACGATCCTCAGTCATTCTCACCACATGTCTTGCACAACCTTATCAATTCATATTGATGAGGGTGATGATGTCGGCATCATTTTGTCAGCAAGGAATTAATTCATTGCCTGCTACCATCATCACCATAGAGCTCTTCATAGATTCTGCAGAAAATTAGCTCTCAAAGCTTGTAAAACCATATTGTGAGTTTTCGAAAGAGTTCAGCATTCCAATCCATATGTCAGGTAAGGCTTATATATAAATACACTTATTAAGGTACGTCTGAAGACCATAACAGTAACAATAAATAAACAAAAACTTATAGGCTTTTATTTTTTATCTCCATTTGTAGTTTGTTTACGAAGGTTCTGTTGATGTCATTCTTTGTTGTTTATATGGCTATAAATTTCTTTTTGATAGCTAAAGTCGTATTGAAGTTACAACATTTTTCTGATTTAAAAAAAAAAAATCCTGTGAGGGATCCAAACGTTAAGCCTGGAAACATTGCCAAGCTTGTGCAAATTTTTCTACAAATGTGTGCGACACATTTAGGGCCATAGAAATCTCACACTGATTGAGTAGGATCTTGATCAACAATGGCCTTACCATTGCTCGTTTCAATTTCATGTACCAAACCATTGAGCATCATTGATATTAAAATTTCCTGAATGAAGTTTAGTAAACCAATTTTGACAGATGCATTCGATTAAGGCATCATCTTCATAAACACTGCAAAGTTTTCTATGAGCTTCTGCAGTACATTTACCTTTTTTAAAATAATACAACAAAATATGCCGATAATGAATGATATTTTCTTCCATACTCACAATGCAATGACAAACACAATACTAAGCTAGTTTCAACAAGAGTTAACAGATATAGTCGTTGACATATTACAAACAGGATAAAAAAATCAACTTAGGCATTCATTAATCAGATAACAAGTGTATCATAGTGACATAAAAATAAACAGAAAACCAAAAGGACCTATTTGACAACCCAATAATTTTGACATTATATACTCAACCATGAAACAAACAAGGCATTAGCAATCAGTTTTAATTAATCTATAATTGGGAATTTAGTTGATGATTGCAGTCATTGTGAAAACACATAGGAAATTTTAAAAATATATTTTATTTTTCATTTGTCAATAATCAATTAATCAACCATCCCATTAAGATTTTCCCTACCTTTTGTAAAGTCTTACCCTCAAACTATTATATATTGGGCATTTAAATAATACACGATAAAGTTTATCTTCTTTTTTTTCAGTGTTGCACATTTTGCACTCAACCTGTGGAATGCTTTCATGAATTTTATTTTTTAGGGTAACCTTAATCATGTATTTACCTGAAAAGTGTATCTGTATTAACAGTATTTAAACTATGTTTATTGATTTCCCATTTATGAAATAAATCTTGTTTTTCATTGCTACTGCAACCTCCAATTTACTTCCAAGTCAACAATTTATCCATCATTTTGATTAATTTCAATAGTTGAAGTTCATAGATGTAAATTTTTATAAATAAAAGAACTGGTAATTTATTTTTATTTTTACTAAGGTTATACGCTTACTCAGATAAGGTAAATATTATTTTTCTGAACAATTTATAAATATAAGAGTGTTTAAGGCGAATTATTAATTAGTTAATGAATTAAGGCTACAGTCATCTTCATCATCACTTTTAATTCATTAATCCCTTTTACATTTTGACTGAACAGGCCATCTTCAGTTCAGGTATGGTCTTTCATAAAATTATAAATCTATTTTAAGATTCAGTCACTAAATGAATGCATTAGCTGCACATCTCCCTTATTTTTTTATTACAAATTTATCTTTTTCAATTATTGCCAAATTGAAAAGGGAACTTATTAACTTCTTCTAATTGTTTTTGTCCTAGTATTTCACTAACATAGCATGAACTAATAAAAAAGTGATGGTGAAGATAACTGTTGCTTTAATTTATTAATTTTATTTTTCAATGGCTAAGAGCTGATATCTTATATGTGCAAATGACCATTGTACAATTGGAATAGAATCGGTTAAAAAAAAAAATTAGATGTCAGAATTTTCTAAGATTTTATATCTTTTTCAGCCGATTTTGTGGCTGAGTTTCTCATTCGTCTTGCTACACAAATCCAATTATATCATACATTAGTATATATCTATATAATGTATATAATATTTCATAGATGAATGCATTAAACAATGCATATAGGAGATATTGCATCGGACTCAAGAAGGCAGATTGTATTCTTGTTGAAAAAACTCGAAATCCTAACTTCATGAAGATTATAACAGAGCCAGCGATACCGAAAAGGCGACCAGACCTGACCACATTCATTCATAAGCCGTTAGAGGTAACAACAATTTTTAATTAAACAATAGACTTATAACAATCACAAACATGGATTATTATAAAAAATCTGGTGTGCATATCACACAACTTTCACTTATCGCTCTACTTCTAAATCAATTCTTTTCTGACAAATTGGGCTATTACAAGAAGTTTTCGAAGCACATTTTTAATGGAGCTAAACGAATTGTAAAATGTGTTAAATCATTGATATAAACATCCACTTCCGGTTTGCTGATTTTGACGAAAAAGTTGCTGTAACATTCCAGGCACATACAAACCTTAAATACACCAAAAAAAATAAGACTTCTCGTTTTTGAGCTAGACTGTTCACATACACACACAGACCATTCTGTGGTACTTGGTTATTTGAACTTAGGGGACCTCAAAATGTGTATTTCTGTTGAAAACTGAGATTTAAAAATTTTAAGTTTTAAATATATAGTAAAAGAAATACTTTCCTTTACTATATATTTCATATATATGTAAATAACCTGTGTTCGTGGGCAATAATAAATAATCATTTGTTGGCGGCAATTTCAAATGATACTTTTGCTTTTTTCGGGGACTAGGTTATTTACACTCCTGAATTTAATTTTCTTAAAACAAAATCCTGGCACTGGATATAGACTTGAAAGTGTTTAACTGTCGTCAGGAATTTGGAAACCTAATGCTTTTGTGACAATGAGTGACAAGAAATAATTAGAATATATATATATTGGACTGAGTAAGTACACTTTGAATGAATTGACTCACATGGACTGTTATTCTTCAATTGTGAGGCATATAGGACAACTAAATAAAATGACTTTTAACTCCTGTATAACAAAACAATTTATTTTGACAACTGTTATTAATTAATGTATAAAAGTCTTATAACTGTAGGCTTGATATTCTTAATCTTCATTGTAGTAGGCTTCTCTTCTCATGTGACCTCCTTCCTTCATCCCCATTCCTCAAGTAACTTCTTTTCTCTCTGGCGTCCTTCTCCAGCCGCTGCTACCTGCTCGGTCCTTTTTCAAGCTTCTTTCTTCTTCGTCGATTGTTTATCGATATGACACTTTTCAATGAACAATTTCTCCACTGCATAATTGAGTACCTCAATTCCTCATGTTCCTATATATTCCTTCTCATTCCCTCACATAAAGGAGTAAATACTGGAGGATAACTACTACATATAGTTAAGTGAAAGTAAAAATAAAATGGATGTTTATAAACAAATAGATTTGTAACAATCACTATATAATTCTGTACCACAGAGGTAAAGAACACCAATTCATTTCTGTATTCGTTCACGGGAGCCAATGGTCCATAACTTTGAGCTATTAAAACTTGTTTTAGTTACTAAATCTATATTCCGGAGATAAAGGAGTTATTGATATTTGTTTCTTAGTTACTAAATTATTTAATAAAAAAATGGACATGGTGTCCTTTACCTGCGGGGCACAGAATTTTTCTTATATTTCAAAAAATCCTATATCTATATAATTAATAGTAGGCTATTATTTCAGCATTTCAGGGAAGTTCTAAAGCTACTTCAGACTGCTCTAAACACCACTAAAATCAAAGATGAAGATCATATTGCTCTCTCGAAAGTTGTCCATGAAATGCAGGTATTGATAAATTATATTATTGTTTTATAGTATTAATAATTAATTTTATGTAGATGAAACCATAATTTATCAGTTGATGTTCTCAGACAACTTATCGAGACATAACGGTAGAGTCAGGTTTGATGGAACCCGAGGGCGAAGGAAGACCCCTGCTCAGTCTCCAAGATCTGGAAAGTAGGCTAGTTTTCACAAGGTGTAAGGTAAAATATTCTCTTTCTATTTTTTTCTCTGTTATATTATTATTGTTAAACTATTCCATAATGAACAGCATTTGAATCTCTGTATATTGAATTTGAGAGTTCGTTGAAAAAATTCCAATTAATTATAATCAATTTTAATTGTTAAAAGTTTCTCCTTGATAATGACTTTTATGCTGAAATGTACAAAATAAGAAATAAATACTATGACAAAAGGATTGAATTGAGGTTGAATTTGAATTTATTCAGAAATGTCTGTATTTATACTTTTAAAAATTGCATAGGTTTAAGAAAATAAAACCACAAATAGCATTAATATACTTATCAGTGGAGGGAGTGACACAAGAAAGTTTTGTTTTTTAACAGTATATGTTAAAAGTCTGAAAAAAATAACTGAGCATGTGCTATTGCAGAAAACAGTAAGCCATATAAATGCACAAAATATTGTCTTTATTCTTTCTTTTGGTCAAATTTTACCTTTTTTATATTTAACAAAAATAGTTAGCCAGAAGAAAAAGTTGGGACATTAAAAAAATTAACCTGTACCACTAACAACCCATGAAGGGTCTTCGGTTCAGCACAATATTTGAAAGTACTGTTACAAGGCTAACAGTTGTGCAGTGAGGTGATTGGGCCGAGATCACACTTAACCGCCAGGTTTTCCCTCTTAATTAATTATTTAATTAAGAGTACCCACTTTATAGAGGCTGGGTGTGCCCCATGAGGGTCTCCTGGCCCCAGGGTCGATCAGCTGATGAAAAATTACTACACGTCATCCGGTTTCGAACCTGGAACCTGGAAGCCAGTGCTCACCCACTGAGCTACCATGCTTTCCTGGGACATTAAAAAACTGTTTAAATATTAAAAATTAAATTTTCCTTAAAATCTTAACCCCATAAAAAAAAAAATAATAAATAAAAATTTTTAAATACTGCACTATCCTAAAAACATATTTCTTTATTTTACCTTATTCACTTTATAATTAACAAAAACATAATATTTTATGAATTGCTGTTTCTACACATGCCATAATAAACTGCTCTATAATTTCATAATATTGACATGGCATAGGCGCACTTTTCATTTTGATTGGATGAGTGGGGAGGGGACGAAAGAGCAAAAAAAAAAAAGCAGTACTTATTATTTATAAAAATTCAACATAATTATTGTGAAACGAGCAAATATAAAATTGAATACATTTATATCCCTGAAGGTAGTATCCTAGATCCTATCCTTTACACAGTTTATACAGCTGACATCCCAACCCATCCTGACACTGTCATCACCACGTATGCCGATGACACATGTATTCTATCTGTTAATAATGATCCAACAATTGCATCCCAAACTCTCCAATCACATATCACAAACCTTGAAGAATGGTGTAAAAAATGAAGAATTAAAATAAATTCCAATAAATCCCATCAAATTACCTTTACCCTGCGTCGCAAACCCATTACCTCCTGTCCTACAGTATCCTTTAATAATTCCCCACTTATCGCAGTTGAACAAATCCATTACCTAGGACTCTACCTGGACAAACGACTCACATGGAATCCTCATACAAGACTGAAACGACAAGAAACTGCTCGACGTTTCCGGCTACTCCAAAACTTACTAGACAAACGCTCTAAGCTTTCAATCAATTACAAATGACTCATATATATGACAATAATAAGACCTATTTGGACTTACGGAATTGAGCTTTGGGGCTCCACTAAACCATCGAATTCCTCTCGTATCCAATCCTTTCAATCCGAAATCCTTCATAAAATCCTCAACTCTCCTTACTTTGTCACAAAGAAAATCATCCTTAAAGATCTTAATGCTTCATATGTTTGCGATTTGGCCCAATCCAGATACCTATCCTTCCATAACAAACTCCAGAACCATCCGAATCCTCTCGATCCCTGATAACCCTCTGAGGCGTCTGAAAAGATGATCTACTTATGTAAATATATTATTAGAGTGCTACCAATGGGTAGTTTCTCAACAAGCATTTTCATGTGCTTGTATTATTACTGTGTGCACATTTACTAGTTGTATTTTTTTTTTATAGTACAGTTGTAAATATCAATGAATAAAAAAAAAATAAAAAAAGATTACATTTATATATTCGTTTGGTAGTTGTAGAAATGTTTTATATGCATATGGATAAACTTGAAAATATATGAACAAAACAATTCTTAGTTTGCACAACCTTAAAATAAAAATACTATGTTTTCAAAATCTAACAAGTTAAATAAAAATGTCTATAATGTGTATTTTTTTCCAGCCATTCATACTAAGTTCACCAGGTCGACAATGGATATTTGGTGGAGACTTGAGTCGTGTGGAGGGTCGATCCGTTCGACCTTTTTGGGCTCTTCTCTTCAGCGACCTTCTCCTGTTTGCCAAAGTGAGTCGTGACAGAGTTATATTTGTCACCGAAGATCCTTTGCCCCTCAATACAATCAGCCAAGCTTTATTTTCCATTCGTAAAAAAGGTAGGATAACCTCAATAATTTATCATTACCTACTTCAATTAAATGTAAACATTTGAAATAATGGATATAAATGTGCCAATGTAATATCTTTTTCTGTGTTTAGATCATTCATAACTTTAATTATAATTTTCAGAAACAATTTAATGTAAAGGATGTATATGAAACATTTATTTAGATACATTTAAGTAAGAATTTTTTTTTTTAACAGTATTTATTCCTCTTTTTTCTGGGAAGTTGTCTATTTATTTTTAGTTATTTGGCAATAATAACTTCCAATTGGTAACAATTGAGTATATTTCTATTATCAACGTTACATGTTAACAAGTTAGTTGGGATATCCCAAAATGTCAACTAACTTATTAACATGTAACGTTGATAATAGAAATATACTCAATTGTTACCAGTTGGAAGTTATTATTGCCAAATAACTAAAACGTATTATTCTAAATAATTCTTACTTATATACCTCGAAAATAAGTATCTCCCTTGGGATTAATGAAGAATTTATTTAGATAGTTTTTCATGTTGTTTTACATTATTAAAAGTGGAATTTACAAAAATAAATCAATTTTGTATATTTTGAATAATTTTATTACAAGAATCGGAAGTGCCTAATAATAGAAATAAAATGTTTAAAAATACTAATTTTTAGCAATTGGTTTCTCTGTGTCACAATTATTTGTAAAGTAGGTGAAACGATTTTCAGGTCTTACTTACATTTATTTACTATTACTTTTTTTTTTTTTTGTAGAGTTCGGCCACCAGGCATGCCTGTGAACCAAATTGGGCATCACCTATGCTATAAGAGAAATCTTTTTTCCATTGACTGAAATGCTACACTGGCTCTAATAATTTTTATGAAACATTCCTATAATCTTCAACTTTTTAAATCCTTTTTAATTTTCATATATGTCGCACAATTCCAAGAAATAACAGGGAAAAAAAATTATGAAAAAAATAAATTGAATTTTTCGATTTATGGTTTTCAAATGATCATATCCACCGAAGTCAAATGTTTTCATTCATATTTCATCCCTTTTTTGGAAGGTTCTTAAATTTCCTATTCTTAAATTGGACCAGCAAGTTGATCTCTAATTAAAAATTCTAGAGTACTAATGAACAGCTTCTCATTCATTTCGGAATAAGGAAAAAGAAATGGAAATGGATTGGACACATTTTGAGGAAAGCAGATAGTGCCATCAAAAAAGAAACTCTTCAATGAAATCCTCCAAGAAACAGGAAGAGGAAGACAAAAGAAACATGGCGGATATCTGTACAGAAGGATATGAACCAAGCTGGCAAGACTTGACCAGAAGCAAAAATGATTGCTGCAAAAAGAGCGGAATGGAACGCACATGTAGATGCCTTATGCTCCTCCAAAAGTTAACGGTGATAATTAGCAAAGTTAACCTTAATGAATTTTATATACTAATTTTAAATTATGTTTTTCTTTCTTATTGAAAAATTTATCCGCACCAATTGATAATGGGATAGGCTACTTCATCCTCATTGTGATAAAACCTACACTGAGCGACTGTCAGCTTGAGTTAGAACGTATGGGAATAAAGTTTGCAGTGGCTCTTTACTAAATTATATAGAATTCTCTCAAAATCGTTAATCGTGTGAAATAGTTACTTAGTGCCTCTATCACTGCCTGGCTGTCATTGTAAAAAGTGATATTTTATCTTAGCTCGTCATTCAGCAGTTTGAAGGCACTAATTGTTTCTTCTTTTTTTCTCCGCTGCCTCCTATTTCTGGCATATACGCTGGTTAGACATATGCCCACTACTACCAGTAAAACTCTTTATTTAATTATAATTCTTCTTATGCATTTTTTACTTTCACTTACCTACCTAGTTCTGCCATAAATACTGTTACAAAAGTTGGACTTTGTTTACATCCTTGGGTATTATTCAGATAATCCTTAACCTCTATAAGGTTATTTTCTTTACATGTCAAGGTAATAATCCCAATTAGTTTGTATTTTTCTTTCGTTCCGTTAACATGGAGTGGGGTGATAAGGAAAACCCAATAGCTGTGATCGCCTTATACAAAGTTGGAAAATGTAGGTCAGAGATTTTCAACACTTTGAAACCTTTGCGTATCAGCCGTATGTTCGTGTACCGCACTATAAATAGATATAATGAGACCCTATCTGTATGTGACAGACCTCAACTGGGTCGTCCCCGCACTGTGAGGACGGCAAATGCAGTGAGAGCATTGGCTGCTCAAATCAGAAGAAATCCCATTCGAAAACAATAAATCATGTCTTGGGAAATCTCTGTCAGATCAATGTCTTTGTAAAAATTGACCTTAGGAGGGTGCATTTCGAAGAATGACAGGATAAAGGCTGTCCACTTCCCTAAAAAAAAATTAGAATGAATAGACGCAAAGTGCTCCTTGGCTGTTACACCAATGGCCTTCATCGAAAGATTTTGTTTAGTGATGAAAAAATTTAATCCCCAAAATGATGGTGTGTACACACACAGCTCTAAAGAAGCCTAGGAAATCATTGAGTCATCCCTGCCTCGGATTGGCCCTCAGGAAGTCCTGATCTCAACCCACTAGATTATTGGCTTTGGTTCGAACTGGAGAGGATGGCATGCCACAGAGCACACCCTAACTTGGAAAGTCTCAAACAATCTCTGGTCCGAGCAGTTGAGCGCTTTCCTCCAGAAATGCTGCGTGCTGCTGTTGATTGATGACTGACTACAGAGATTAAATGCCTGTGTCTAGGCAAAAGGGAGACATTTTGAGTAATTTCTTTTTTATTTTACTCTCTATAGATATTCATTTTATTTTCTAATAAAGTTTTTGAAAAAAATAATTTTTCTGTTGAAATTTGTATATATTTAACAATATTTATGATAGGACTATATATGTAATGTATAGTAAGGAAAAGTAGTGCGATCGAACAAAATTTTCAAATTAGAGTTTTCAACGGAAATACATTTTGATTTCCTCTGAGTCCAAATAACCAAGTCCCGCAAAATGGTGTGTGTGTGTGTATGTGAGTACTTGGGTGCATGTTTGTGTGTGTGTGAACAGCCTGGATCAAAAACGAAAAGTTGTACAAAACTGAAATTGGGTATTTAAGGTTTGCGTATGCCTGAGATGTGACAGCAACTTTTCTGTCAAAATTTTTATACCCCCAATTTAACACATTTTTATGATTTTTGTAAAAATCACTCTTAACTATTTTGATTAAACACGTTATGCTAATCTTCAATTAAGTGTTTTTTAATATAAGGTAGGTTTTATCCTCATTGATGTTCTCCAACAGGGCGTAAATATTGATTTCCCAAAATTTCTTACTCTGAAGTACCTTTAATTTTGTTTGTTTTAAAAAATGAACTATTTCAAACTGCAGATATTGAATAAAAGTGGCTAAGTAGAAACAGTGGAAAAAGTTGATCATGAACTAATGGAGAAATAAAAGATGGTATCAAGGGATTGAGAATTGACTCGCATGAGCTCGGGGTAATAGGGTGATGTCAAGGAGCCAAGAACTGCCGAAGAAACCCGAACGCACCTTCAAGCTTGGTGGACGGGTCCCCATTATATTATTTACTTATACATGAACAGTCTGGTATTATTTTATATTTAATTGTATAGATTACAGAAACATAAAAATTTAAATTTGTTCATATAATAGTGTCAAACAAAAGAAATACCCATAATGAAATATCAATGAATATCTGACACTCTTGTCGTACTAAAAAGAATTTGTGGCACTTAATTATTTATTATAATTGGTAAATGGTTGACTGTCGTGGATAATGAAGAGAAGAATAGTTGGGTTGGTCAGTCAAAAAAGAAGGCAAAAATAAATTATAATATTTACTTTTTACATATGCCGACGTTTCGACCTGAAGTTCAGGCCTTCATCAGGGCTAAGAAAATAAATAAATATCTGGTTATTTTCTTAGCCCTGATGAAGGCCTGAACTTCAGATCGAAACGTCGGCATATGTAAAAATAAATATTATCATTTATTTTTGCCTTCTTTTTTGACTGACCACCCCAACTATTCTTCTATTAATTATTTATTAAGTTGGCACTATACTTTGTGTCAAAGTTTTTCTAAGATTTCAGTGTCAGATTGCTTGACTAGTTTCTGATCACCCTCACTCTTATGAAATAGTTTCCTACATTCTTCCCGGCTCTATAAGTAGTTTTCTTGTTTGGCAAGCCCATAAATGGTTTTCAAGCCCTTTGCTTCTATCCGAAAGTATTTCGAGCTTGTCAATCCAACAAGGTAACCCGCCTCTTGAAATTCTCTGATGGTTCATAAAGCAAGTTTTAATAAATCATGTCTTAATAATAATTGCAAAGTCTTCAAAAAACAATGGGGAGACTACACCATGATATTTTAGTTTGTAATAAAACATGTTTTATTGAATGTAGTTTTTTTGTTGACTAAACAACACCGAGTAGTAATGATACCCTGCAGAAACACTTCCATTCTGTCGTGATCACAGAGTTCCAGACTAGTTATAATAATATCAAGATTAAAAGATCTGAGTCCATACAACAAAAAAAAAAAAAAAAATTAAAAATTTCAGTCATATTGAAATTGATTAAGTATAAAAGTTAATTTTTAATTTCAATCCTTTCCAAGTTTTAACTTGATGTTAATAAGTCTTTTTTTTAGCTCACCAGTTCCTGGATTTGTATGATATGATATTTAATTTGTATTTGTTTTTTATTGTTTTTCTCTTAATTTTTTTTTAACTGCAAATCAATTGCTTAATGCTAACTTTGAATGTGTTAGCTACTGAGTTCCGACTATTGATCAGCAACTCACCAGCGGGAGCAGAGAGTCCTGCCGTTGGGGGATGTGCAGATCTACAGCTCACGCGCACGCCCCGGAAAGGACCCAGGAGGAGGACTGTTGCTCTCAGGGCCCCGACTCCGGAACTGAAAGCGGTTTGGCAAAATTTAATTCAGAGGCAAATGTAAATACTCTTTGTTTTAATAAATGTTAACTTTTATAAAAATACTTCGGAAATTTTACTGAAAATAGTTTAAAATTTTAATAGATATGTTTCAATCAGTGATGGGCAAAATAGTAACCAATGATAACATGATCACAACTGAAAATAAAACTTAATGACTACGCCAATCTTATACTTGATTCAGTAGCACTATAAATATCTCAAAAGATCATGAAACGATTACATGATCATAATCGTGTAATCACTTAATTGTAATCATGTAATCATAAAATCAATTGCACGATTACTCTCTGTTTAGAGATAAGCTAGAAGGAAAACCAGTGTAAAATATTTTTATTTTTATTTATTTTTTTTTTTTGTCGGACGCGCGTTACTATGGTAATATCGCGTTTTCAATTCTTTTTGAATTTCTTTGTCATGAGGGTCCACTATTATGTTGCTGGAGGCACTTTTTATGAAAATACTATCGGGTATAGGATTTGGCCTTTGCACATCCAGTTTTTTTTATTATTTTTTTCGGAATAGTTTGATGTAAGAGTTCACTATTATGTTATTGGAGGCACTTTTTAATGACATACTATTGGATTTAAGATTGTGCCATTGCACATCCAGTTTTTTATTCTTTGAGGATTTCTTTGATATAACAGTTCACTATTATGTTGTCAAGAGATTGTAAATAACCTACTGAAAGTTAATTTTAAATAATTTGTTTTTTCGGCTGGAATAGCGAATAGCCTTCCACTTTTATATCGGGGCTTTAAGGTTATTTACACTCGTGATTAATAAAATAAAACCCCGACACTGGATATAGACTTTTTTAGGGTGTTTAACTGTTGTTGGGAATTCGGGAATCTAATACCTTTTGTGACACTGAGTGAGAAGAAACAATAAGAATATATATATCAGAAATGTGGGACTGAGTAAATACACTTTAAATGAATTGACTCACTTGGTTTGTTATTCTTCAATTGTAAGGCCTATAGGACAACTAAATAAAATTACTTTCACTCCTTTATAATAAAATAATTTATTTTAACAACTGTAATAAATTAATGTATAAAAGTCTTATAATTGTAGGCTTGATATTCTTAGTCTTAAATGTAGTAAGCCTCTCTTCTCAGATGACGTCTTCTTGTGTTGGTGTCCAGGCCTAAAGTGCCCGGCGTCCTTCTGCCAGCTGTCGCTAGCTACCTGCTCTGATCTTTTTCCAGCGTCCTTCATTGATTGTTTATCGATATGAGACCTTTCCATGAATAATTTGTCCACTGCATAATTGAGTACAATTCACAGTACAACCTCACATTCCTATATATTATATATACCTTCTCATTCCCTCACACACTGTCACATAAAGGAGTAAATACGGGGGGATGTCTACTACAGGTTGTTGGAGGCGCTTTTTAAAAACATACTATTGGATTTAAGATTGCGCCATTGTACATCCAGTTTTTTATTCTTTGAGGATTTCTTTGATATAACAGTTCACTATTATGTTGTCAAGGGATCTTTTTATGAGAACACTGCCTGATTCATTAGAACCAGGAATTAACACAACTCGTATTCTAAGAATAAAAATAATCTTTTTTTTTTTTTAAAATGATGTTTCTGTGGTTGTATTGATGATTATGATGTATATTTATAATTACAAAGATTGTTAAGAAATCATTGTCAGACTATTTCTCTAATTTTTTAAAAGTTGATATCCAAATGTGGCATAATTTTGAAATAAAATGATCCATATACACTATTTAAAATAAGTGTCCCACCTTTACGATGAGTTAAAGTGGCTCTTTCCTTCTTTCGGCAGACAATATTTCCTTGGATCTCTCCTATTCCAAACGATCAACACCCGACACCCTTCCTACATCTACAGTCTCCTACAGTTCAAACCCGTTGTCCACTCCCAAAAATCAAGATCCTGTGTTTCCGACCTTTATATCCCTTCCCATAGAACTAAGACATATGAATATTCCTTTATTGCCCGATCCACTGCTTTCTGGAATTCCTTGCCATCTGATATCCGCCATGCCTCTTCCTTATCCTCATTTAAATATCATCTCTACCAATTCCTTCTCACATCCCAAACTGACGTTATACAATGAAATAAATATTGCGAAACAGATTTTGACTGAGGTGAATGGTTGTTAAAATTGATTGAGTTTTAATTTTAAAAATCAACCCATGTTGTTTTGTTTTTTTCAAAACGGTGTTATTTTTATTTGTTTTAATATACTTTTACTGAGATACTGTATATTTTCTTTAATATTGATTAATGTAATGTATGGCCATATGTAGTTCTTATTTTTTTGTTCATAACTGTTATTCATATGGGACCTCGTCCCAGAATAAAGTTTACTTTCTATCTATCTATCTATCTAAGTAATTTTAATTTTTGTATTTTCACATTTTCTAGAATATACGTGAACACTGCCCGAGGGGGGACCCCCGCTAGCAGCCCGATGGATTCGCCAGACCCACTGACGGCAGATTCGATGGAGTCGATTACGCTCAAACGACAGGTACTCGCAGACCTCCTTCCCCCGGCACCTTCCTGAGGTTTACCTTTGCATCTTAACAGATGCTGTAGCCCTACTAGGTTCTAATCTCCATTCCTGCCAATTTGCACATGTACATATCAGAAACAATATAAAACACTTAATTAACAGTTAATTGAAGTTACCAGAAGTGCCAGTGCTATATCTTTGTTTTTAGAAGCTGATTTGGAAAATCCGAATGTGGTTTTTGTTAAATTAAAATTTCATGTAAATAACAACTTTATTCATCTTTATTTATTTATTTTTTAACATTAAAGCTTAGGTAGGTTTTCAAGAAAATGTAAGTTTAGAAAGAAAAATATATGACATAAGATAAACAATTAATATAGAAACACATTTAGATATAATTGTGTGACTTTGTACTCTACAGCCTACTTGTAAATGTTAAATGAAGGTGGTATTTAATTTTGTTTAATAAAGTGATTTGTTTATAAATTTCTCTTTAAAAAAATTATTATGAACTTTAGTGAAATTATGATAATAATACAATGAAAACAAATGAAAACAGTTCTGAAATGTCACTCCAACATGGGTGATCAGGAGAGTCTCACTGTTGATCAGATGTTGAAAATAGCCAAATGTGCCCAAAAATAAACAGAGGCAATCAACCTCCATTAGTTAGAATATATTTAATATTAAATTATTTTCAGCATTTGAAGATCTATGTTATCTGCCATCTACAGTTGAATATTGAAATAAAAATTCAATTTTCATGCTTCCGAATGATCATAATCACCATCTGTACGTTTTCTATTATTAAGAACAGTTACTACGAATAAAAATATGTATGAAACTAAGGATCCAATTAAAGTAATGGCTATTAAGTTTAGGAAATTAATGAAAAATTTAAGGTTACATTTTAATAAATTTAAATTATTTTCTTAATTAATTCTAATTTAAACAGTTCTGTTTTAAAAAAAACGTTTTTATAATTCAGTCTTCAGTGTAGGTACCACGGAAGTAAGTTTATATTTGTATTCTTATCAGCAAAAAACTATATATTTTTTTTTTTTATGTAAAAATAAGTTTGTTGAAGTTTAATTTGTTGAGGTAGAACAGTAATAAATATATATCGACAGCCACACTACAAAAACCTGTGAGAACAAAATCTAAAAATTTTCAGGAGACTAAAAACTGTATAATTTTTGTTTTATAAGCATTATATTTTCGGTTCAATTTTTTTTGCCGTCCTAAGACAAGGATTTAATGCTCTATATAACTTTTTTTTATCATATTTCTGGAAAATAATCTTTCAGAGTCATTACTTTAAGGGAATTTTCTTTACATTTAGATTTTCTTTTTCAATTTTTTTTAATATTTTACTCAATCTGCTCTGCTACCTTATATCTATAAACATTCATTATTTCATATAAAATTTATTTAAAATATATATTTTTCTGTTTTTGTAAAGAGTTGCTCAGTTTCAATAGTCATATTGCATCTATTTTTCTGGACTCATGTTTCTTTCTTATAAAAACTCAGAAATATGTAAGTTTATATGAGTTATAAGAATGTTTATTATGTTATATTGTTTGTTTCATAAATAAATATGAAACCAGATAAAAAAAGAAAAACAATTGTTTTTTTTTCTAAGCCTATTCTATGGCATATTTTCTAAAGTGTACTGCAGATCTTTCTATATATCTATATAGTGCTCGATACTTACAAATTTTTTCTGAACTAACATTTATTATTGTTTATTAATGTTATAGCTATATGAATTATCTAATATGTTTTCTTATCACCAATCAATTAATATTGTATATTATGGATCCATGGTCTAATTAAAAAAAAAAATTATTTCGCTTAGTCCTTTAACTCTTGATAAGGTCTCTAGGGGTTTATTATTGGATGTTAATTCATTTATAACTTTATTTTGTGTTTACTTGTAAGGCAATGTGCTCCTATCTCCCTGTCCTGGGTTTGAGTTTGGCTTAGATAAATAATTATTTATTCTGCTATAACAGCCGTGAATCGATCCTGATACACATCCAACCTTAATAAAATATGTACCCGTAATATAAGTAAAAACGTAGTGCTTAAAAGTGTTTCTGGTGAAATCAATTCTCTGCACAACCATTGTTCTGAGAATTTTCATAGATAAAAAAGTTGTATGTTATTGTAAAATAAAGCCATCCACTAAGTTTTAAACGAACGTAGATAATTTGATAAAAAGGTGTCTGCACCAGTCTAGTCCACAGGTGGGGGAAACCTGTGCCCTGTAGGTCACATCTGCCCTCTCTGATCTCGCTGGGACCTCTATATGTTTCTGCTCAATATTTATTAATCTATCACAAGAATTAATTATTAATTAATCTATTTTAAAAATTAGAATCTATAAAACCATTACCTTACCTGCAGTTCTTTATGGATGCGAAACTTGGCCGCTTACATTAAGGGACGAGCAGCGTCTTACGGTTTTTGAAAGTAGAGTATTCTGTAGAGTATTCGGACCGAAGAAGGATGAGTTAACCGGAGAGTTCAGACAGTTACACAATGCCGAATTGCATGAACTGTATCCGGATAATATAATTGAGGTAATTTCATCGCGGCGAATAAAATGGGCTTGTATAATTGTAGAACCTTCGGGTTCGCTAAGCCTTTATATTATTATCACAAGAATTAATTATTTAAGTAACAAAAATTTGAAAATTAATGGAATTATGTTGAATTTATGTATATGGGTGTAGGTATTTAGTGATTAATAAAAATAGCAACAGTAAAATATAAAAAATTGTTACGGAATCCTTTAGCACTGCCTAACCTTATTGTGGTTTCTAATGATAATTAGATTCTACACCTATGGTATAGTCCTTATCTAATTCGGTTATGAATTAAAAATTAAACAAACAGCTGTTGTTGGTATTAGTGCTGCTTTTATCATTATAGCTGCAAATATAAAAAAAAAAAAAAAGTGGAAAAAAGGTGATGACGGAAAGACTTTAAAAAATGGAACATTCCATGGCAATAACTTGATGTCAGATTGGTTACTTTTAAAAAATAGTAACTTATCAAAATAATCAACTGTGTGAATATTTCAAAAATAGTTTTTATAATTAAAAGCTCAAGGATGAAGACATTGTCTGTTAATTATCCAATCAGTTTCCATCACGGGGAAGATACATCGGAAGAAGAAACCGCACCGAAGATTTGAAGAAACTATGAGTAATGATTTTTTTCATCTTTAAACGCATGACGTACACATTTCCTTTATACATTTGCATGACTGCGATTAGTTTTTAATATGTAATAAACATGAAATATTTTGTTAGAAGTTAGCTGAGAATTTCAAGTCAAGGGATAGTCTTTTAGATTTTAAGTCTGTTTAGATCATTATTTATAGTTTTCTGTTTGATTTACGATTCATAGTTAAAATAAGTCAGTAGATCTTAGAATAATTTAGAATCTTTAATCAATGTGAAAAATTTTGAAAATGTAAATAGTGGTTAAATCCAACGAAATGTCAGTTTTAATTTAAAAATAGAGAGATGAAATTGAATCATGTCTTTCAAATTGTCAGGCTATTTAATTATGAAAATATGATATACACATCTCTATTAGAGATCACTGGCATAAGAGTACACAGATAGCTTACCAACTTAAAGCTGGACTTCATGTTTATGGTTACTTCTTATTTAGTTCAGTCAATGAATGATTATAGAAGGAAATGGCGGGGATACAATTTTTGACTTTAGGGAATTGTTTGTACTAGTAGAGATGTAAACATACTAAAAGTTCCCACTCCTAGGTGTTGAGCCAGATATGGGGGAGGGAGGGAGGAATTAATCGTAGAACGAAGCAATCAAGAATTAGCCAGTTAAATACGTTTAAAAAAAAAAGGTAAAATATTTTTTATTCCAAATAACCGATAGTCGAGGATGGATATCTCATATCATATCATTATCAATCATATTGCAAATTTTATCAGCTTTAATTTTGTATAGAACGTCTTTGTCGATGTGATGGGTAGTTTTCCCGATATAAGCAAAAACCTGAAAAACAGCAATAAACACAAGTCTCCCTCTTTCCCCCCCACATCTGGCTCAACACCTAAGAGTGAGGACTTTTAGAATGTATACTTTCCTTCCTAGAGTCCATAGAATGTCCCAAAGTAAAAAATTTTGTCCTTGCCATTTCCTTATATACTCCCTTTTTAAGCATTCATTTATTGAACTAATATTCCAATTGCAGCTTTCCAAATCTAGTAGTAGTCTAAATTCTCTTTCCTTTTCCTTTATTAAACATTTAAATTTTATTTTCCAGTTCAGTCTACAACTGTTGTTCCAAGGTAGACGAAGTCTATAAGGGCTTCTCCATTCCAGTCTTAACTCTTACTGGCGCTAGTTTTCGTACATTATCATTTTCAGTCATTGCATTACAAGCCTGTGTTGGTCTTAGTTAGGAGCCTTCCATCAATCTATTGCCGTTGCACTCCAGTCACGTAAGTTCAAGATAAGCCTGTTCCTTTGGTATAACGTTTCTTCTGGCAGCTTTTTAGCAGGATCTTTCACGCTCATTCTAGCCATATGACTGATCTACCTTATTCTTTTAATTTTTATTTGAGTGATGTCAGGTTCTCCCAACATTTTGTACAATTCCCTGTTCGGTATTCCTTCTCCTTGAGACCATTTATATTAATAGCCCTGGAAATTCTAAGTAGTAATATTCCTTTTAAAGACGATCATTCCTTTTTCTTTGGTATTTGAAAATATGATCCATGATTTGGGTGCAGATGTGAGCATTAATCATTTAATTACACTTGTTTTTGTTTTTTTAAATATATTAATAAATAAAAGTTAAACTTTTATACTAAACCTAAAACTTTGTCTGCAAAAAGTCCCATCGAAACTGTTAAAATAAATAATGATGTAGAGATGGTTGACCGTTGATATAATATGAGAAGGAGTTAGTCGGGGATGCGGTCAGATAAATACTAAATTAAAATATAGTAATTATTTTATTTTAATTTTGCCGACGTTTTGACCCACTTTGCAGGTCGTCTTCAGGGCTACAAAAGATACAAAACATGGTGAGAATAAAAATTAAATATAAGTAGATATAAAATAAAAAGAAGTTGTCAGATACAGAAATAAAAGATGATATCAGAGATATAGTGGGTGACAATGTAATCTGTATCTGACAACTTCTTTTTATTTTATATCTACTTATATTTAATTTTTATTCTCAACATGTTTTGTATCTTTTGTAGCCCTGAAGACGACCTGCAAAATGGGTCGAAACGTCGGCAAAATTAAAATAAAATAATTACTATATTTTAATTTAGTATTTATCTGACCGCACCCCCGACTAACTCCTTCATGTTAAAATAAATAGTTTCAACCCCTGCTTTCCTGATAAGTGAAATTATCCACTTCCTGGAACTTTTAAGTACCTATTTCTATGAATTCCTGGGTTCCGTTAGTTGTAGATTCAGCTGTCCTCATATAATCAGTTTCTTCTTCATTAATTCATAGAGACATTTTATCTTCTGCCTGGTTCAGCAATAAGAATACTTCTTTCACTGTTCAGAAAGAACGAGGTAAAATGACCAAATCAACTAAATTGCCTGAAAGTATTACAGGGCTGTTGTTGGTTTAGGTTTTAGATTTTTCTATTGAGTTCTCAAGGAGTGCTGTATCATATCCACGGAGAAGAAACTTGATTCACTACACTCATGAAGTTTCTTCGATCCAGGAAAATCCTCTCTGTTCATCTTTTGCATATTGCCCATTCATCTTGAAGATAACTTATGGGTATTATTCTAAAGGGACTTGTCCCAGAATAAATAAAGCATTATTATTATTATCTCTTTATTTTCTACATATACAATGGTGTTTATAATATGTAATAGTTGGGGACCTATTAGGTCAGCCAAAAATTACATTTATATATTTTCATAATTATTTAATATTTGTGAACTTCCTGACTATACTTGCTGTTCCCAACAACATTGCTTGTTGCATTCTTTTGATCGTCCGAGATGGTAGTTCTGGTTGTCGCAGAGAAGATAGAGTTTCTTCCGGTGTCAGTCCGTTGCACGAGATTACAATTGGCAGAATTCGAGTTTCTTTTAAATATGATACAATTGTTTGAGAAGGAGTTAGTCAAGGGTGCGGTCAAATAAATAAAAAATTAAAATATTTTAATTTTTGCCGATGTTTCGACCCACTTTGCAGGTCCTCTTCAGGGCTACAAAACATGTTGAAAATAAAAAATAAATATAAGTATATATAAAATAAGAAGAAGTTGTCAGATACAGAAATAAAGGATGGTATCAGATATATAGTGGGTGACAATGTAGTTAAATATTAAGAATTATATATGTAGAAGATACTAATAAATGGAAAATAAGTAGGAATAAAAATAAAAATAAAGGAGAATATAGCATGTAAGTTAAAAGTAAACAGATTTTAGTTTGTTATACACTTATTCCTTATCTTTTATCGCAATCTGTTTACTTTTAACTTACATGCTATATTCTCCTTTATTTTTATTTTTATTCCTACTTATTTTCCATTTATTTGTATCTTCTACATATATAATTCTTAATATTTAACTACATTGTCACCCACTATATCTCTGATACCATCCTTTATTTCTGTATCTGACAACTTCTTCTTATTTTATATATACTTATATTTATTTTTTATTTTCAACATGTTTTGTAGCCCTGAAGAGGACCTGCAAAGTGGGTCGAAACGTCGGCAAAAATTAAAATAATTAATATATTTTAATTTTTTATTTATTTGACCGCACCCTCGACTTACTCCTCATATTATATCAACGGTCAACCATCTCTACATCATTATGGATACAATTGTTTCATCTCTTCAGCTAATTCTACGTACTTTCTCTTTTTTTTTGCTACTACCTTGTGTAGGTTATCATCAGAAGGAACCTCAATCTCTATGATAAATGCAGATTGCTCTTACCTTTATCTATTACAAGAATGTCTGTTCTATTGTAAGGGATGGTGTGATCTGTCAGGATCGGTTGATCCCAGAACACCTTGACATTGCGCATGGAGATAATTGGTTCTGAATGATATTTATAATACGGACAATATTAATCGACGAGTTCCATTTTCTGAGCCATAGCTTGATTCACTACCTTATCCGCATTGTTGTGTCTGCAAGTATTCCTTACCCGCAAGTATTGTGCATCCCGATGTTACATGTTGAATTGATTCAACTGCATTTTTGCATAAGCGACATAAGTCATCGATGCCCTCTCTACATACATGTTTTTTGTATGCTTTTGTGGCTATTACCTGTTCTTGAATAGCAAACAAGAATCCCTCTGTTTCCGGAAAGATACTTCCACTTATTATTATTATTAATTTCATATTGTGAGTTATGCTCTTTGGAATATAATTATATTAGAGTGCTTACCTTGTTTCATTTCATAAATAGAGTTTAAAACTACTGTAAGGTCAAAGTAAGAAAATTCCTCTCTGGAACCTAGGATTTCTACAAGATATTTGTTACGGCCTTCATCATAAGACTGCTACAACATCACTGGTTCTTGGCTGCCTCTAAAAGTCTCCGCCAGTTGGCACGGTACTCTGATGCAGCTGTCCAGTTCTGAATTGGTCGGAGGTCTCTTGATTCCACAGATACTACGTCCGGCCACATTGCCCTTAGTCTTCCTACTTTTCTTGTCCTATTCAGTTCCTCCAGCATCAGTAGTTTAAGAATTCTGGAACTATCCTTTCGAGAGACGTGGCAAGCCTAATGTAACCTTCCAATCTTATTAAACGTGACAACATCCATCTCCTTGTTGAGCTCCTAAAGCTCTTGATTAGCTTTTTTTACTAAGCCTACTGGATATTGTTTTGTGGTATAGTTGTACACTTAGGTAGGGCTTATCAGCTACTGAATTGAAACTTATGGATCTTGGTATGCGCTTCTTAATTTAAAAAATAAAACAAACTGATGCTTAATCAACTGCAGCCCCTTTTATGTTCTTCCCATTTACCCCCATGTATTTTTCTTTTTTAATAATGCTTCTATAAAAGTTGTTTTTAAGGAAACTTGTTAATTTTTTTCATAATAACTCAAAATTAGGAAGGAAAAAAATTTCTATAAGGCAGTTTGCATTTATAGCTTTAAGAACTAAATTTTTTAAACAAAAGTTTAACATCTTAAAAATAAGCAATTCTAAAACTGACATTTCACTTGATAAAGTCCAACATTATTCTATATTTGTGTAGTTAGTATTTCTGAAAGGGAGAGACTTTCCTAGTTATTAACTTATAGATTAATTGATACTATTTAGCCACAAAAATACCAAACGTTTGTTGGAGTAGTTTTATCTCTATATATATTGAAATATGTTTAGTAGTATTATGAATGCTGAGTATATTGTAATTATATGGTAAAAGGTGACATATTTTTATATTAAAGATCCGTATTTGATTACTTTTGTTCAATGGGTTCATGAACTGCTTGCCTAAAGTATTAAAAAAAATATAATTTCATTTTAACGAAAAAATATAATATTGTATGTTAATGATTCACAACCTCTGGTAAACAGTGTGTTAAACGTTTCATCTGCCTAATTTTCTCCCCTGGTTAAAATTACCTTCTTATTTTTTCCAATTAAGTGGACTGGAAAGTGTGTCCAATAGTTTCAATTTTATTAGTTTTACTAGCTCAGTTAAAGAAATATACATATATTTCTGTACTTCAAGAGAAAGAATACCGTGGCCAATTTTTGTATTTCTTCAGATGAGCAAATTTTCCATAACTCAGCTCTTAAAATTTTTTTCATAGTTACTAAATCTGTACTCAGGAGGTAAAGGACACAATCTCAAATTTTTTTATTTGGTGTGGGAGCCAATTTTCCAAAACATTGAGCTGTTAAAATTTGTTTCTTAGTTACGTAACTATTCAACAAAAAAATGGACATGGTGTCGTTTACCTCCGGGGAACAGATTTATTGATTTAAAGTAAATAGTACGATATTAACCAATAGTGCTAATATTAATTTTTATGGTTATTTTTGATAACAATGATGCATGGCCATTGCGTGGTTTGTAGGTTCCTGGGGAAGATTTTACCTGCCATCACACTCTCACCTATTCACAAATTAGCTCTATTTAAATAAAGAGAGGTGTAAATGTTCAAGTAGAGAGATATATTTAAAACACCGATCCTTCTTATTGCAATTTAAATGAAGCTCTAAAACTTAGGCCGGGATGTCGCTACAAAGAAAATAAACAATATTTTTGTATTCTTCACTAACTGTGAACCTCAACCCTTTTAATGTTTATACTTCTACTATTAATGTTTATACATTAATTTTTATAAAACTTGCATTTCATTACAACCTGCTCATATATAGAATAAATTCTTTTGAATTTTTTTTTTTTAATTTATTTATTTAGGTATATAATATTCTGTCTCGTGGACAATAATTATAGTGATAAATGAACACATTCACACCATGTATACAGAAAATACAAAAATAAAATAATAATAAAAAAGAACAATCTTTTGAATTAAAAAAAAAAAAAAAATACTTTTCAAGATTCATTTAATGTTTATTGCTTTTATCAAATCAGTTTGTTTCTGCAGGTTGAACCAAAGCCCGTAACTGTGAATGAATTGATTGAGCATCGTTGTCGACAGTTGGGCAAGTCGGGAATGAGCAAAGGATCGGCCCTGCACCTCTCGCTTTGGATGAGGGGCCAGCTCGGAGAGGGCTCACCTGAAGAACTGTCCGAACCTGAGATCTGGTCTCCGGAGAGGATGAGGAAGAGAGTCCAAGAGCTAGGTGTGCCGTCGCGGGGGAGGAGTCTCTCGCGCTGTGAGGAAATAGATCTCTCCGATCACAGCACTTCTGATAGCCAAGTAAATATATTTGTCTTTGCTCGTTTGCCTCCTTTCATCAGAAATAATTAAGTAAATCTTTAACAAAATAGTAAAATAAATTATGAAAAAAATATAAAAAATTTTATTTTAATCCACATTGGAATGTTACGATTAATTTTTGTTTTTCCAGATAATACAATTATATATTGTTTGCTAAGTTGTTTATCAATTTTGAAACACAACAAAACAAGAATATGGCCTCAAATACTTGTTGGTGTTGATAAATGTTTTTTATTTTGTAAACGTAACCTAAATATTCAATTATTTTTCATAAAGCTAATACAAGATGGTACAAAAAGAATGATTATTTTTTAAATAAATGAAACTTCAAAGACTGTTAATTTACATATTTTAATATTAATATCAATTCGAGATCTTTCAGGCAGTTTCGGTTAACAGTAACAATCAATCCTTACTGGAAGACTTGTATTTAATAAATTCAAATATAACTTTTATTCTTGACATAAAATAATAAATTTTCCATTGATAATTGCTCTCATCATTAAGAATTCACAAACACTGTAATAACTAACTTATTCATAGATTTATCAGTACCAAACTAACTCACTTTTCAAATGGTAAACTTGACTGTTAATAACTTTTAATCGACTGAAGGATAACTAACTTTTAAATGAGTTTAGTTCTCTTTCCATTCCGTGAATAAACTACTAACTCTGTGTATGGAACTATTTACTTATATATTTCATTTATAATAATTATTTATTATGTGTGGATATTTCTATAATAATTGAAAACAAACTGAACTTCAGTACCATTCATATCTTTCAATTAACTTGCATTATTTCACAGTTTTCAACATTTAACACGTTAGCAGCGGTTACAATCCCTGGGCTCCGATATTCTTCTCGACTACCAAACGGCCGGGATTGTTTCGAATTTTGTCTATTTTATGAAGTATCTAAAATGGTAATTATTAAAAATATTTTAATGGGAGTTGGATAGATGTAAATATAAGAGCGTAAATAATCATCACATCCAATACAAAGTTTTCGGACACCAGGGACGAATACCATACCAGACTGATAAAAAATTATTTCCCTACGATACCTCCTCCCGGCATCTGATATATATTCCTGCCGTGGCAGGACAGTGCACATGCATGGCCTTGTCATCTTCGGGCTTCTTTCGCGCAGTAGCTCTTGAGAGTTCATCTTGAGACTGTTCCCATTGCTTATGTAACATGTATAAATAAATAAATAAATAATAACATGCATATAAATAATGTATAAATTATATCTTGAAAATGATAATTTTATGTAATAAATTTTTTCTCATTTCATTTTCAACATTTAAGATTTATTTCCCTAAAAAGAACACTTGTTTATTAAAATAAAGAGAAATAATAAAAAAAGTTGTCATATAAACAGCATCGGACTCCCGAGTCCACTCCTACGATTGTTGGCCATTAATGAGGACACAACAGATAGAGACTCTGAATAGGGAATTTAGTTCACCTTTGTTATCAAAAAATACTGGTGTACCTCAAAACTGATACATGTCTCCAGCGTTCGTTGCTGTTATGAACTTCATAACTAGTGTTGGTCGCCAGGGACAGATATCATCGGAAAATACATTTAAGAGATATCATGCTCAACAGCTAATGTGTTAAAACTATGGCTATATTAAATTTTTCAAAATATAATTAGATTAGTATTTAAAAGTAAATGTTATGTTTGATGAATTCGGTGGTCGAATATCCGATAAAACAGGACATGATTCAATATGTGCTGCATAGATGGCGAACTCATTGTTGCAGATATCACAGTTGAAGGATTCTGCTACATCTATTTTATGTAAATGTTTTTTCAAGTGATCATCCTGAATTCTACACCTGCATCTTTTCATGGTTTATCTATTGGGACCACAGGCGGATCTACGGGGGGGGCTTTCAGGCTGAAGCCTCTCCCAAAATGGTAAAATATAACCATATTTTACAGAAAAAAGTACTAAAAACTATCTCTTAAGATATTCTTGTTCGTTTAATTACATTTAATAGGACTTCAAGAACCACTTAAACATCTTTTCGTATAGGTAGTTAATTTCTTTCTTTTTTTTTTAATTAATCATTTTTATACTTATATGAAAAAAATCTTTCGGGCTGAAGCCCTCCTCCAAAATTAAATCCTGGATCCGCTAGTGATTGGTACCCATATTACCCATCTCCTTCCAGTTTTTAGAGCCCGTTTTTTATCAAAAGCAGCACTTATCTGCTCTTCGATCAGTTTCTCTTATTGGGACTTGAAGGTTTTGTAATCACGACCATATTCTTCTTTGAACCACTTACGTAATCTGATAAAGAAGTCTTTGACATTCTCCTGCTTTGTCCATCTTTCATTAGCTTTCTTCTGTTCCATGGAATTCCTCTTTTCTGGAATTCTTTCATTACCTCAGCATCCCACTTAGTTCTAAGTCATCCTCTACCTTTTTTTCCATCTACTTTGGTTTGATAAGTCTTGCTAAAAATTCTGCTAATTTATATTTCATCCTTAAAAATGTTTTCTAGCCTTCTCAGTTTATTTTCATCTATTAGTTCATTTGCTCGCTTAAGAATCAGGGTCGATCTGATAGTGGTGTTACGGACTTGATCTATTCCTTTTTTTTTTTTTTTTTTTTTTAATGTTGGCTTTAAGCACGTCGACCCCTTTGGGTTCATTGTGCGCCAATATTCACTAAGTCGTTTTGTTTAAAACGTTAGTCCTGCCGCTTCCGCGTATCTAAGTAGGCTGGTTGGGTTGACCGACTCAAATCTTCTGGGGAGTTTCTCCGGGGAGTCCGACTCAAAACAAATAAAGGTTATGGCTTATCTTAGATGTAACCTCTTCATTTCCTACTTGTTGTTATCACTAGGAGTAACTGTTTCATACACATCTTTGGAATGTAGCACCCCCAAGTTCAGTCCACCGTAAGAAGAATACACTAACCACTTATAATCAACACCAATATCATTCTTGGGCTCGAGAGACCGCTACCCTGTTCGTCCAAATATTTAACCAATACAATTCATTCTTTTTGTGCCATCTTCCAGATTACAAAAATTAATCAATTTTCCTTGCATTATTATCATTGTTTCTCTTTTCTTTTCTTTTTTAAAATGAATGAACTAAATGAAACTAAATGAACTAAATGAAAATTTTGAATTGATTTTATATGTTTCACAGATGACAGTAAGATCGTTTTCTGGGAACTCTGAAAAACTAATGGCTGTGTGTCGAAAATGTCATAAAACGTGCCTTTTGAACAATAATAACAATAACACCAATTTGAACAATAACGACGTAACTAAAAGAATTGACATAAATGCAAACTGTCCAAAAACTGAAGGATTCTGCGACGACTGGGGAGAATCGAGCAGCGCAGCTTTGAGCCCCAGCGATCCGTTCTTGCCAGTTCCTCACATCTCCGTCCAACCTGCGACCCCGTTAAACAATAACTTTCCATGGACCAGCATAGAACTCAACAGTACATCTTTTGTGAGTTTCATCTTTATATTAAATTATATAAATACAATTATATATTTATTGAAAATTTGACTTAGATTATAACATATTTTTTTATGTATAACTGTTAGAACTTGTTGAACTCTAAAATTGATTTGGATCATGCAATGCTTCATACATAAGTTACAATTCAAAATAATAATAACTGTTTAATAGAAAATTTTAATTAATTTGATAAAATGTGTGAAAAAACAAAATGGAAACAATGTGTATTTTATTAGAGTAAGGCTCGAAATCGGTTTTTTACCAAATATAAGCTCCTGTCAGACTCAAATACCATGAATGGGGTAACGTTGGATTCAGAATGTCATGGGAGGTTAGCGAATCGTATTCTCTACTTTTGTTTTTCTTTCTAAAATAAATAAAGTCGATACAAACATTTTGCTAGGCTTCAATACAGGAACGGTGGTAGGTTTGTAGATCGATACAGGACAAATTGGACCTTGAAGATTTTGATACGTACTATTTTCCAGATAACGCAAGGCATAGGGTTCGCATCCACACAACCTTACATTTATTACTGTCGTTGAATACAAGTCTCATTTCGTCGACTTGAGGCCTCTATAATAGAGAGAGGAGGAGTTTATATTATTTATCGATGGTATTTTTGATCGGCAAGCCATATCATTGTTAATTCTTCACCAAATCTCAAGATTGAGCCACCAATTTCAAAGGCTTCCTTCTCCTTCAGGCGGACAAAATAGTACAATCAACATAGGCCTACTAGTTAACATAAAATAAACAAAAGTATGCACTATGTTGCTTTTTTTCATTCTGAGATCTATACGAACACCAACTTTGACAAAACATAAACTAAAAGGACATTATTAATTGTAAAAACGTATAATTAAATTAAATTTCTAATATTTAAAACCATAAATCAAGCATTAAATGAGAGAAGTGAACTGTTATATACTCTGTTCAGACGATAATCAAAGTCAAAACTAACACAGAACTCAATACCTAAACATACTTTAATCAGTTTGGCAAATTTTTCATTCCGTGAAAAAGACGCGTATAGAAATTTATAAAATTATGACATATTATCTCAGTACCTCAATGTGTTTCCAACACAACATAGTGACTTATACATGCCAATTAATAGTAAGAATGGGCACTACCGTTACTAGCACGCCTGATGTCATGGCAAGACTGAAAAGGTGGTGGATGAGAGACCTTTTGTGAATTAATTTTATCTAAAATAATGTCATGGACTGGAAGAGATGCCACTGGGTATTTTTTCTTCCTTATGCTTAACATGGCACTTTTTCACGGGCGGATCTACGTGGGAGAGCTTTCAGGCTGAAGTCTTCTCCCCCTCTCCCAAAATATTAAAACAACCATGTTTTATGAAATAAATTATCCCTAAAAGTATTATTGTTCATCTAATTACAGTTAATAGGATTTAAAGAATCAATTAAAGACTATCCAAATAGGTACTTAGTTTCTTTCTTTCTTCCGAAGAAATTATTCTAATATATTTATACAAAAAAAAATCTTATGGGCTGAAGCCTCCCCCTCAAAATTAAATCCGGGATCTGTTAGTGCATTGATTCAATACTGATCTTCAATGGTGGATTTAATTTTATGGATGTAAAAATAAATTAAATAATATACAATAAATAAATTAGTGTATCAGGTCTTTTGGTCAGATTTATTTTTAATTTATATGAATAATACTGTTATTCTTAAGGGACTTAGTCCCAGAATAAAGATGATTTTCTATTTCTAAAGAGAATTAAAATTAGATTACCAATCCTTACAATCAATGCTTCTTACTTAATCACAAATAAAATTATCCATAATGACCGTATTGTCCCATATGTTGCCAATTTAGCTCAATCCCAGGCATCCCTTCCATAACAAACTTCACAATCATCCAAACCCACTTGTTCCTAACTTTGCAATTCCTTCTGAAAAGAAGATGGCCTTGGGACCTGCAATATAGAACTATGATTGGAATGCTACCAATGTCTTGAAGAGATTGTTCTAGTCTGTAAATGTCAAATAACCAATTCATATTTACTTGTATTTTTAGTTGGTATAGTTCAATTGAAAAATAAAACATTAGGTAAGTTAGTATAGAAATCTTTTTTTTTTTTTTTTTTTATTATTATTATATTCTAGCCTGGAAATTTTGATGATTTAATAATTTTTGATAGACAATCTACTGATTTTCCGTATTATATTAAACCAATGAAGTGAGCACTGAGTTTATGAGCTTGTAGAAGGCGAGTCATTTGGCGTTGTCATCAAACTCATAGGTAGTTGTTTTTGGTTTTGCTCTCGCCTAAAGATTTGCAAAAAAAATTTATTTCTTGATAGTTCGAAAATACGTGTTTGAGACTTTTTGTGGTGCAAAATACAAACCTCAAATTTATTTCTCTTTAAAAATTTATTTAAACTGTCTTTGCTCCTTCTATGGGCACAAATTGTTTTAACATTGGGTACTTGTATAATAGCCGGTAGCATCAAAACCTCCCTTGTTATCTAATCTTATTTCACATAATCTAATCTCCTCTAACCTAAGTTATTCCCTTGTTTATTTTTTGTTTCTTGTGTAAGCTGTGAGTTTGTGTTATTTAATTATGGATGTTGTCACATTGTGGGAATTGCCGTCTTCAGAAGAAGAGGTGATCAAATATTTTAAAGACACCTTCACAAATATTTACAAAGATGAAATATTGTAATTAAGGTCATCAAATGAAGTTCGAGGAAAGATTAAATGGAGATGCTTTCGTAGTTGTAACAAAACCGTTTCTATAAATAGTATAAGGAAAGGAACGTGGTTAGAGGGGTAAACTCATACTATATTGAATACTTGATGGTAGACCGTTGTAAATTTAGAGGAAGGAAATGGTCCAGCGTGGTGGTTATAAAAAGATTAAAATAGTGAAAAAACTATTTTATTTCAAGCCGACTTTTCGCCCTGATTTTACGGGTCGTCTTCTTCAGGGCTAGAACGAACAAGATATAAAAGGCTAATGAAAAATATAGAAGTTACATAATGCTTAAATAAAGAACATAAACAATGTAAATAAACTTATTAAAATTATAAACAGTACGAATAGCAAGTACATAGAAATATTAAGAACGATAAACTATATAAACAGAGTTGATGAAGTATAAGTAAATAACAAGACCCTAAAATGAAGTAAATATATAGTAAAAATTATTGTAGATTATTGGAAATAAGGAAAAACTGAATGTAATAAGGAGGATGGATAATAAAGATTGAAAGAAAAAGGAAAAATAAGAAATAATGGACATAAAGGGAGTGTGAAGAAAACAAAAAAAAAAAAAATTAAAATACTTCGTTAGAAACTGGGGAAACATGGGGAGGGGGGAGGAAATGCTGTAGCTATATGCATAAATAAAAAATAGTGCTCTCCTAAAGAATATAAACTGAAAATAGGAGTAAAAAAAATCTGATTAGAGAAATTTCTAATTGATTTCAATGATTTTTTTTATAGGATATTTAGTAACCTTTCACATAATGAGTGCAATAAACCATAAAATGTATACTTTTTGAGTTATTAGCAAAAAAAGTTTCTTTTCCTCTATAACCTTTTTGCCTGAAATTTAGGGATGATGTAACTATTTTTCCCACCAGAGCAGAAGGAAATCTTCAGAATTTGATTTATTTTCGCTCTAAAATGTAGGGTCCAAGATAACTTAATGGGTCCTTGATGTACGCATCATAATCTTCAAATTCATTTGTTCAATCTCTTTGTCCATATAAGCTTAGTGAAATGTTTATATTGACTTTATATATTTTAGGAAAAAAAATGTAGAGCACGATTCAATAACCCGCTGTGAAATTCTGAATTCAATGGTACCCTGATCATAGCATTTGAGGATGACAGGAGCTTATATTTGGTACAAAACCAATTTCAAGCCTTAGAGAAATAAAATATGTGGATTCCGCAATTTCGTATTTCATTTTTTATTCTTAAATAAATTATTAAAAACATTTTTTTATGGTTTTCTGCCAGTTCTGTTTTTGTAGTAGCTATATAATTATTGAGAAATTCCATAGATGTTAAAATAGTGAAAGTTCTTAGCTAAAATTATAAAATCATTTGAGTATTGTATGCTTGGATGGACCAAAAAATATTTCTTTGAGATACGATGGCAAAAAAATTTTAAATTTGTCTGCTAATATTGAATGAAAGTTTCTTTCCATTTAAGGACTGCGATGGAGAAGGAGCAGAAAGCGACGGTGAAGTTCCTTATAGATCGTTGTCCCCGACTGGCCTCAAGAGGTATGGCACCGTAAGCAGCCTGGAGAAGTTGGATGGAGAAGAGTCTGACCAAGGCGAAGAAACGGATGATCTGCCTCAAGGTCTTCTATCATAACAAAATTTGTTTAAAAATCTTTTCATAATTTGTATTATGTTTCAAACTTTATATATGTTAAGTTTATAATAATATAAATATTCTTGTAATAATTTCAATAAATCGACTTGAAATAAATTTATTCTATGATAAATTTACCACACGTCTTTATTCTTTATAGAAAACAAATATATTGAATTTTAAAAGGTTTATGATCGAGTTAAAGCTTCTTTTGAAGAAAGATAGGGAAAAAAACAAAGAAAACAAAAATGTAAGAATTCATAAAAATATTACGCTAAAGTTATTTAGTTCGCAGTTTTAGTGTAGTTACTTTTTTAATAGAAAGTTTTTCCTGTAATTTTATATAATTGAGTAGCATTCAATCCTCAATAATTAGATTAGCTCAATAGATTCCTACTAAATAACGGCTTGTAGCTGAATAGAATGGGATACAATGAATAGTATGGTTACAAGAATAGGATACTTGCATGGAAAAAAAAAAAATCGTGTAAATTTGAGCTACAATAGAATTCGATAAAAAAAAGAAGCACTTAATAAGTATTAAAAGAAATTCTCATTTAGCTAAAAATTTGATATAACAGTGTCTGGGAAGTATGGCCTGTTAAGCTGCAAAAATTCAGTCTTCCCAAATCTCTCTCACCTCCATTTATAAACGTATATTTATAAAAGCTAATGAAATACATTTTAAACTAAATATTATTATTTTTTTCACCTTCACCTAGGTTACACATCTTATATCTATATATATTTACATATATATTGTATATTGTATAAATATGGGATACAATAATGCTAATTTATAGTAACAAAGAAATTTTTGGACCCATTTTTTGTTTAAAAATACACCAACAAATAAATATTTCTTTATCAATATTTAAAAAAAAAACTGAAGTGTGCTTTAGACCACATGATAGAAGTGAAAACATTAACAAGGCGAGATTAATAGTATGAAATATAAATTATAAATAATAACGAATTATAAAGAGGATGAAATGCTGGGAAATGAACTCGCTCATAGTAGCAGATCCGATGTTTAATTTCTTAGATACTTTAATCCATATCTTCCATAAAACTTGTTATCATTTGATTTTCGACCCTATTTTTCCCTTTTCGTCTCTCTAACACAGTTTTGCGTTAAGATACAATTTTGAATAATAGCTCATTACAAAGAGGATGAAATGATGAACATTTCCCTGTCTAACAATAGGCAGGATTGATTTTTAGTTTTTGAGATATTTTAATCCATTTGCAAAAACACTTCAATTAGTCGACTCGAGCAGACTTTATCCGAGCGTTACTCATCAGAGATCTGACGGCTCAATCTAATTCACTCTCCACAAAAAAAGCGTAAAACCCGCCTAAAGAAGTTTTCACTTCAAAAACTAATTGTCTTTGTAAAAATTCAAGGGTCTTTACATTTTTAATCTTTATCACCAAATAAAAATTTAATATTCATGCAAGTATCTGATTTCTATCTGGTTAATTCTTGTTTCAGTAGTTTCTTGTTTTTTTTTTTATGGACATAATACTTGGCTTTATAATAATTGCTTTCTCTTTTTCAGATCAGCTCAATCAGTATGAAACAGTCGGTCAGTCAATCAAAGGATGGACAGTACGAGCAGGGACTTACGTTGTCGAAAAGATGGCTTTCTTAGAAAGGATCGGTGAAGACTCTCATGGAGTATCATTTATTGAGAGGTAGTTTTTTATTTTGAAATGAAATGTAAAAATAATTTTATTCTGAGACTACAGTCCCCTAAGAATAATAACAGAGTTACATAATTAAGAACATTAGTCTGGCTTAGATGAATACAAAATGATACCTAATTAACTGTTGATTGTTATTGCAATTGTGCAGTTGATTGAATTAGACTTTGTACAGACACAAGTGAATTTTACATGTTTGCGGAAGTTTGAATATGGAGTAGGTGGTGGAACAGGAGTTGTTTGAAGAAATAGATCCAAAAGGAGGCAGTACGAATGATGAAGGATTTGCTGAAGGAAGTAGTTTTATGGGAGGGGATATGTAAATCTATAGGTTGAGACCTGGTATTGAGAGAGTGGATAAAGGAATGTAAAGTAAAGAGTTTCAGGATGTAGGGAGGGTTTTTGGTTCTGAGGACTTGGGAAAGGAAAACGCCAAGGAGGAATTGTTGTCGGGATGTAGGATAAAGCCACTTTAACTCGGTTATCCTGAATGAAACATGGGAGCGCTTGGGGATCCCAAAGATTTATCTTATGGAACAGTTCATGAGCTTCTTTAATCTTATTTCTAGTCTAGCAGATAGCCCTCCATACACTAAGCAGCCATAGTCTAAGTGGTAGAATATAAGGGAGGTTACAAGGAGCTGTCTGGTTGTTAGAGGATTATAATCACGGAATCTTAGGAGTTGGTTAAGGACAGTTATGGATTTTTGGGTAATCTGGGAGATGTGGTTATTACAGGAGAAGTTCTGGTCAAAGTTTACTCTTAGGTTTTTGACTGTAGGACAAAAATGGATAGTGCGGTTATTGAGGTAAAGTATTTTTTGTCCTAAAGCTTAGCATAACATCAGATTCATTTTTGTTTTTTTAGTGGAGCCAATGTTGCATAACTTTGAGCTCTTAAAATTTGTTTCTTAGTTACTAAATTTGTATTTCAGAGGTAAAGGTCACCACATCACATTTTTGATTTGTTGAGGGAACTAATTTTTCCTACCTTTGAGCTATTAAAATTTTTGTCTTAGTTACTGCATTATTTAATTTTAAAATGGACATGGTGTCATTTACCTCCAGAGCACAGAAATATTTTGAATAATGATTGATAGTAATAAACTATTTCATTTTTGTTAACTATGCTTCTCTTTATCGGCTTCCACCATCAGAGATCTTGCAACCCAGTACCATTCCGATATGATCGACGTGGTATCTCTTATTGTATTAGATGGCCTCCAGTATTTACTCCTTTATGTGACGTTGAGTGAGGGAATGAGAAGGAATATGAGGCTGCACTATGAATTGTACTCAATTGTGCAGTGGACAAATTGTTCATTGAAAAGTCTCATATCAATAAACAATTGGCGAAGAAGAAAGAAGCCTGGAATAGGGCCGGTAGGTGGTAGAAGCTGGAGAAGAACGCTGAAGACCAAAGGGACTTGAGGCCTAGAGAGGGAAGAGGAAGAAAGGAGGTTATCTGAAAAGAGAAGCCAAAGACACTGAAGATTAAGAATATCAAGCCTACAGTTATAAGACTTTAATAGATTCACTTATTACAGTTGTTAAAATAAATTATTTTGTTATACAGAAGTGAAGTCATTTTATTTAGTTGTCCTATAGGCCTTACAATTGAAGAATAACAAACCAAGTGAGTCAATTCATTCAAAGTGTATACACTCAGTGTCACAAAAGCATTAGGTTCCCGAATTACCAACAACAGTTAACTCCCTCAAAAAGTTTATATCCAGTGCCGGGGTTTTGTTTTAAGAAAATTAATTCACGAGTGTAAATAACCTAGTCCCCCGACAAAGGGAAAGGCTATTTACAATTGCTGCCAAACGGATTCTTTACAATTGGCCCCTGGAACAGGTTATTTACAATTGATCCCGAACAAGGTTATTTCAAATTGGTGCCAAACAGAAGTAAACTGTTGATTGGGTCACGGAAGATTAATTAACATTCAATTTATTTAAAAAATTGAATATTAAAGCGTCGCGCAAATGTTAATTAATGTTAAGACCATGCTAAAATTTTAAACAGTGTTTTCGAAAAAAATATGTAGCAGTTTTCCAAACACATTCGAATTTTTTATATTTCAATTTCGCACAGAAATTAATAGTGCCAAATAACCCAGTCGTTTGTGAAATTGTAGGGGGAGACGAGATCTCTTTACAAACATGGCTGAGATCACAGGTCGGTACCAACCCCAAAGAAATAAGCAAGCAAAAGCTCAGCCAAATTTTGATATGGCCACCATTTTGACTGCACTCGTTGAAAGATGAGTTAAGATCAGATTTCCAAGATCAAAGAAAAGAGTGTGTCAAAACATTCACGTACATGGAGATGGAAGTGAATTCTCAAAATAAAATTGCTGCTGGGGTAAGCAAGAAGATCATGGCTAGAAACTGGGTATACTATACCAAACTAAATTTTTTTTCGATTATTGCTCCTGTCACGAGAATCAAAGATAAGATTATATAAGACTTTAGTAAGACTTTTGTGACAACATAAAAAATGGACATGGTGTCATTTCTCTCCGAGGAACAGAAATAATTTTGCTATTAATTTAATTATAGTAATTTCATGGCTGTCCTTTCTGTAATTTTTTCAACATAAGATATTTGTAATATGTACACAGCAATCGCTCCATGAGCTAATGCAGCCATACGTTTTCTTTTTATGTTCATTTTACATATCATTTGCAATTTTTACAAAGATAAAAAAAAAATATATATAACATGAAAAGAAACTTTAATTAGCTATCCTTGAAAAAACAATTAGTTAAATAGGTATATAGGTATATATGTTGGGATTAAATGGAATTTACCAGACTGAAACGACAAGAAACCTCTCGACGTTTCCAATTACTTCAGCACTTATTAGACAAACGCTCTGAACTTCCAATTATTACAAAATAATTGTATATTGTGACTTATACAGCGGAGACATGGACCATTCGTGCTAGCACAATTAGTATGCTGAATATTTTTGAAAGAAAAATATTTAGAAGAATTTATGGTGCTGTTTGTGAAGAGGGTATGTGGAGGTATCGAATAAATTCGGAGCTATATGAACTATATAATATCGGCAACATAGTTCCTTTTGTTAAAAAGTAGGGGCATAGAATGGTCAGGCCACGTGGCTAGAATTGACAGCAGCAGGAATGCCTTATAGGGTATTGTTCTCTACAATGTACGGCACAAGAAGAAAAGGAAGACCAAGGAAAAGATGGCTGCAAACACTGTGTGAGAAAGTGGAAGAATAGGGCAGAGAATAGACATGATTGGCATGATAAAATCCAGGAAGCCAAGGCCCACCCCGGGCTGTAGAGCTGAATAGTATGTAAGTATTTTGAAGGACGTGGGCACGCTGGTTAACATTTTATAGTACAGACATAACCTAACCTCGTTATTCAACTGTTGTGGTGAGCAATTTCTTTGAAATACATACGCATAAACAGTCGGCAGCCGTGGATGGTGGTCACTAATGTGGGCACCGCACTCAGCCATCGCAGCCACTTGTGCTAAAATACATTTGCTTGGCAATGCTATGTAAATAACCTGTTAAAAGTTAATTGTAAATAATTAGTTTTTAGTGGGAATAGCGAATATTCTTTTCGCTTTTTCAGGAAACTAAGTTATTTACACTCCTGATTATTAAAACAAAACGCCGGCACTGGATATAGACTTTTTGAGGGTGTTTAACTGTTGTTGGGAATTCAGGAATCTAATACCTTTTGTGACAATGAGTGAGAAGAAGAAACAATAAGAATATATATATATGAAATGTGGGACTGAATAAATACACTTTGAATGAATTGACTCACCTGGTTTATTCTTCAATTGTGAGGCATATAGGACAACTAAATAAAATGGCTTTTCACTCCTGTATAATAAAACAATTTACTTTATAACTGTAGGCTTGATATTCTTGGTCTTCAATGTAGTAAGTCTCTCTTCCCAGATAACGTCTTCTCGTCTTGGTGTCCAGGCCTCAAGTGCCCCTTCTCTCCCTGTTGTCTTCCTCCAGCTTCTGCTACCTGGTCGTACCTTTTTCCTTCTTCATCGATTTTTTATCGATATGAGACTTTTCAAAGAACAATTTGTCCACTGCACAATTGAGTACAATTCACAGTGCGACCTCGCATTCCTATATATTATATATTCCTTCTCATTCCCTCACACAATGTCATATAAAGGAGTAAATACCCGGGAATGTCTACTACAGCTAATTGTTTGGATGGAATTCTTTTTCATGTTGTTAAGCACTCATTCCTATCGATGAATTTTCTTTCAAATATCTCAGTTGAGCTAAATGCATTTGTTTTGTTTTTCTCTAAAATATCGAGGACATTTAGGAATTTAGCCTATACAGCTATAAATTTTGAAACCATTATGAAACATTATTATTATTATTTAAATTATGATATTGTTATTAATTTTCTTACCAGGTATCTGAAGACAAATCCCAGTTCGAAACATTCGGAAGAATTGATAGCTACATCAACATCATTAGCTGGGGAAGATGAATATGAAACTTCTGGGGCTACTTCGGGGGAAGAAATTTGGGGCACACCAACCAGCGGTGACTCGGGAGTTACTTCACCTAACAACGAAGTAAGTACTTCATATTTGTGGAATAATTTTGCACGAACAATCGTTCTAAAATTATTATCTTTTTTTTTTAGTAAAAATAGTTAAGTTGTAAGGTAAACATGAATTTTTTTTATTTGAAAAGTACATTCTCAATCTTTTATGCATTTTTTTTTCTGAGGAGTTGGTCCCAAGGGTGTGGTCAATACATGAATACATACTATATGAATGAAAGAATTTTTTATTGAGTATTTATACAATAAAACAAACAACAGAAGTATCCAAGTTCATTAAAAATATTTACCGTTTGGTTATTGGAACCATTAGCCAGAGCTTAACCTTGGCAAACAAGTATTGTTGATACAATAATATATACTAAAATCTACAATGTCACTAATAAATACAGAAATACAATATATTAAATCATAGTCCTATAATATATAAATATGATTACATAAATTACGGTTTAACATTATTAAACAACTAATAATTGAATTTATGGCATAAGACATATCTGTATCGCCAGGCTACTTTACAATAATTGGCAAGATTTACCCAATTTTCGCCTTTTAAATGTGCAATTATTTCCGCAGATGTCAGGACATCTTTTCCAAAATATTTTCTCTTAAGTTTCCTCAAAGGTGTTTTTGAAATTGTGTTTTTCTCCAAGATTCCCGTCATAAGGATTGATGCGTACTTATAAGGGACAAATTTAATGTTTCTAGCCCTAATATTTAGGATTTCATGAAAATAATTGAAGCAATCTGTAGCTATTTCATTTTATATTTAGGGGGCGGGGTGGCTGAATGGGCTAAAGCGTATACACAGCACCACAAGTTGCCTGGCAACCGGATTACAGATTTGAGAAGATTTAAAAAGTATGAGTTCGCGTCCCGGTACCAGAGGGGATTTTAATTCCCTGCCCTCACCCTCCGGCCCGGGAAAATCCTGTATAGCCTAAAAGGCGAGGTAGGAAAGAACAAAAAAAAAAAATAAATAAATAAAAAAAAATAGCCATTTCATTATTAATTTAACGATTCTACATGAAAATTATTTCATTTTGCGTGTCCTCCACCCCCAACATGTTAAAATAACGAGGTTATATAGGCCAAACGTTCCAATATTCTTGTAGACCACATTTTTTTTTTTTTTTTCAATTTTGTGATCAAATTATCTTATGATTCAATGAGTTTCTAAGACCTAATTAAATTATTTTATTTAATTAGATAATGCCCCATTTCTGAGAATTTTCGTAGATAAAAAATTTGTAGGTTACGATAAAATGAAGCCATTCACGAAGTTTTAGGTGAATGTTAATAATCTGAAAGAAAGGGTTCTGTATCACGGACTAAAAGATACGAGTCATTTATTTCCAAATTGAATCCTAATCATCAAGAGTTTTTCAGGAAACGCGAAAACTTATATTTTCTATTCCAATTGTATTATCAAAACTAATATTAAAAAAAAATAATTTCGGAATTTAAAGAATTAAGGGAATTCACTTATTTTCACACCACTTTTTTAATAGGTTTGTTTAAAAATATAAAAAAAATTGCACCATTGGGTTCATTGGGCGTTTTTGAATAGGATTCGATACTTGATTTGGTATCACTTTAGAAATAAGCGACTCATATATAAAAATAAAATGCAGATTTTTTTTTTTGCAATAATTTTAAATTGTCATGCCACGTACTGTGGAGATTAATGTACTAGGTTTATTTGAAGAAAAAAAAAAATAACTATGAGATATTAAGTAATATGTATAGTCGATGAAAGAGAATCTTAAGTGAGGAATATAAGTAGTATTTTATTTGTTTCATTGCCATTTTTGTTATACTTATACAATATTTTCTGTTTTACACAGGACAATGTTCAACATTACGATGGTACGGTGGGGACAGCGTTTGATGATGCCAGAGAACAGTTAATGATGGATAAACTTTTAAGTGGAGTAAGTATTTTATTTTTATTTATTGTCTGAATGTTTGATGATTGAATGACTATCTGCTGATAGAACTAAAGTAGATGGCTGCTAATCAACAATAAAAAAAATCTATCAATGAAAGCTCTCAGAGCTACTGTCATTGTTTCTTTACCCTGTTCGGTACTTGTGAACAATATGGTCGGCAGTGAACCTCCCTTCTTATCTTATCTTACATCATATAACCTGCCTTGTGTGAGTTATTGGATTGGTGAGTTTTGTTCCATTGTTTATGGTTGAAATGGATGTTATTACATTGTGGGAATTGCCATCTTCAGAAGAAGAGCATATCAAATATTTTTTGGGATAATTGCAAAGGTGATAGATATATTGTGAAGAAGATCATGAAATGAAGTTCCGACGGGAAGACGAAATAGAGATGCTTTTGTAGGTCGGGAACTGGGGTCCATACTCAACACATAAAACGTTTATGGGGCTACTTCTTCTATTTCAGCTATTCTATTACACTCAGCTAAGTGGAGAAATAAGAAACATCGAGGAATTAGGCAACACCTCGATTCATATTTATGTAAATTTTTGTGGCGGCTTCACTGAGAAGAGGACCCACCCGTTCCTCGCTATTTTGTCTGCCAAAATAAAATATGAACATATATGCGATTTACCGGCGAAGATTCGGGATAGGATTTGTGAAGACCCCAGAAGATGGAAGATGAGATGATGTTCCGGGAGGATACATTGGACCAATGGAATTGGCGATGGGTGACAACCCCAAAAGGGTCTACACTGAGAAAATTCTTTCCCACCATTGAATCGTGCCTAGAAAAGAAATGGGTCCTCCCGGACTACTGGGTCTCACAGATTGTCACGGGGCATGGGGGTTTCAGAGCGAAACTTTTTAAACATGGTAAAAACATCGATCCCTTATGTCCCACTTTTGGAGTACCTGAAACCGCCGAGCACATCAAGATGGAGGAAGATGAAATTAGAGAAAAATTATCAACTAGTCTGTGTGCACAGCAATTTATCATAATGTAAAAAGATAAACTTGCAACAGTGATTTGATATGCAGGAATGTGTATTAAGTCACTGCTGCAAACTCCCGTATTGTCTTAAAGGCAAGGTAGGGAGGAAAATAAAATAAATTAAACAAATAAAATATGCGTTATATGCGTAAAATGAAAGTGTTTTATACGTATATGTGTTGTAAAATCAAAGTGTTTTGTTATTTATATTTCATTATATTTAGATTTGTTTTTGTCTATTTCATATATATGTTGTAAAATAAAAGTGTTTTGTTATAATAATAACAAATATAATAACATTTGTTTTTGAATTTTATATGAAGATAGGAATTATCAGTGCCTTACCACAATTATCAGTGTTGAGGTTATAAACATTGACAGATAGCAGTCCATGCCTACTGGACTGTTCACAACTATCAAGTACTTATGTATTATGCGGTCGGGATCTATCAAAGCCTTATTATTGTAGGGTTGATATTCTTAATCTTCAGTGGAGTGCTTCTCTCCTGATTCCTAGCCTCAATTGAGGTCTTTGTCCTTCCAGCGTCCCTCTCCAGCTGCTGAACACTTTTCCAGACTTCTTCCTTTGAACACTTTCTTTCCTCTCCTGTACCTTTTTATCAATTGTTTATTCACTTGATACTTTTCACTCAACAACTTGTCCACTACACAATTGAGTCCAATTGATAGTGCAACCCTACATTCCTTCTCATTCCCTTACTCTATATCACATGAAGGAGTAGATCGAGGACATCTACTACACTCTTAGAATTTAATTTTTCTATTTAATCATTTATTATATTTTTCTATTTAATCATTTATTAGTCTTAAGGTTTTTGAAAATAAAGTATTGCGTAGAATATTCGACTGAAGAAGGATGAGTTAACCGGAGAGTTCAGACAGTTATACAGCGCCGAATTGCGTGAGCTGTATCCGGGTAATATAATTGAGGTAATTTCATCGCGGCGAATCAAATGGGCTTGTAAAGTTGTTGGGCTTAGTAACGAGAGAATTCCTAAAAGGTTAATATTTGCTGTGCCGAATGGTAAGCGTCCGAGGGGTAGACCGAAGCGAAGGTGGGAAGATTGCATTAAAGCTGATCTGAAGGAACTGGATTTGGACGGCGAACGGTGGAGGGAGGTGTGTAACAAGCGATTGGTGGTGTCGGCATCGAACCTTCGGGTTCGCTAAGCCTTTTTATTATTATTATTATTATTATTAATCATTTATTATATCTCTGCTATTATATGTGCCCAAGTGAAGATATACAATTGTTTGTCAGGTAAGTATGATGGGAAGTCTTGTTCCATTGTGTCCTGTATCCCGAGGATTTCCTCAACGACGGAGATTGGACCCTCTACCAGAGGATGAGGAAGAGTCGACAGAATCCAGCGCATCGAGTGAAGAAGCGACCAAGTCTTATTCTACAGATCAGGTAATTTACTGTTGTTTAATTATTTTTTTTTAGATAAAGTTTTCAATACATATAATACATAGTTTTTTTACAATATTGGGTTAATAGGTCTCGAGCATCTTTATGTAAAATGATTATTTATTTTTAAAACAATTTTATTTCTTAATAATAAAATTTAAATTTTCAGAAACACCAATAAATTAAAAATATAAAGCTAATTATTATTTCAATTTTCAAATTAAAATATACAATTTTTGAATGATATTTTTAAGATTATTATATTCATATTTAACTAAAAATCAAATAGTTTTTTTTTTTTTTTAATTTAGTTGAGAGATTGCACTTACACAACAAACAGATATTTTGGCACAACTATAAAGTAAAAATATATAAGTTGAGATAGTTTTTTGACTGCTATATTATTTTTTTCTGTTTCAAAGCATTAATTATTAATATTAGGATATTTTTGGAACATTCCAAAACTAACCATTAAGTCTCAAATACCAGTAAATTTCAAATCAGTCAGTGTTTTGCCAATTCAGGCACCATTAGCACTAACACAAATATAAGATATCATAATTTTTTTTTTTTTGCCTTAAGACTTGTCAAAGGAATTCCTATTTCAGAAAATTATTGTAGTAGACATCCCCCTGTATTTACTCCTTTAGATGACAATGTGTGAGGGAATGAGAAGGAATATATAATATATAGGAATGTGAGGTTGCACTGTGAATTGTACTCAATTGTGCAGTGGACAAATTGCTTATTGATAAATCTCACATCGATAAAGAATCGAAAAGAAGAAAAGGTCCGATCAGGTAGCAGCAGCTGGAAGGGGACGCCAAACACTTGAGGCAAAAGGACGGAAACGAGAGGTAGTCATCTGGGAGGAGAGGCCTACTACATTGAAGACCAAGAATATCAAGGCTACAGTTATAAGACTTTTATACATTAATTTATTACAGTTATAAAATAAATTGTTTTATTATACAGGAGTGAAAGTCATTTTATTTAGTTGTCCTATATGCCTCACAATTGAAGAATAAACCAGGTGAGTCAATTCATTCAAAGTGTTTACTAAGCCCCACATTTCATATATATATTCTTATTGTTTCTTCTCACACAGTGTCACAAAAGGTAATAGGTCTCCGAATTCCCAATCACAGTTAAATACCCTCAAAAAGTCGATATCCAGTGCCGAGGTTTTGTTTTAATAATTCACGAGTGTAAATAACCTTAAGCCCCGATATAAAAGAGGAAGGCTATGCGCCTATTCCCGCCAAAACTAATCATTTAAAATTAACTTCCCGTAGGTTATTTACATTACTAATTATATCATAAATGTATGCCAGAGATATAACACCACTTCAAGACAGTTAAACATTTTGCTACCTTGGTTCTGATGGACCCCTATGTCACAAATGTTGCCAATAGTCTGAAATCCCAGCAAATGTGCTGGGGCAATTGTCTGCATAACATGCTCCTTGTCACCCACTGGCACAATAATATAAAGCATCGTAAAGCCGAATTCCTTGAAATGAAGAACTATAAATGTTTTCTCCAAGTTTATTGCCTACATACAGAAGACTCAAAATATTTTAGAGTTCAATGTGACGAAAAAGGAGGCATTAGTAGTGGATCCCACGATCAATTTTGAAACCAATGACCAGGATCAGGACTTCAAGCTACAGGCGGAGAAAGAGGAAATTTATACAAAATGCATACCTCACCTGAAGGAAAAGTACAGAGATGAATTCAGCGAGAGAGAATTATTAGTTGTAAAGGACTATGCTTCGGAAGCATCCCTCTTAATACAAGTAATTTTTTGCAGAGTTCGGTTGTGGAAGGGAGTAGATGCAGACCATGACAGAAACTATTATTTTAGACTCGTTAGGAATCCTCCATCACCACATATATTGATCTTGACCTTCATTTGTTTGATTCTGTAAACTGTTATGGCATATTTGCTATTTATTCCAATGGTCTCACCTAACTCGCTATTAATCTTTTTCAATATTATCGGTTGATTTATGAGTATTCTGTATGCTTTAACAACTCAAAACATTTGAGCAGCCATACAATATTATTGGTCTAATCTTAATTTCAAGAAAAACAAGTAAACAAATTTTGTCTAATAAAACATTTTTTGTTATTAATAAAATTTATTCTAAATTCTTTACATAGTTTTAATTTAACATTTGAAGATGATTTAATAAAAAAGAATACTTAACTTCCGGTTTTATGTAAAATACATATGTTGAAATGCAGTTAAAACATTGTCCCCGACGAAATACTAGCTCAAAAAAGTCCTTGCCGATAAGTGTAACTTTATTTCATATTATGTATTTTAAACATTATTAAATAATACTCTTCGAAGTAAAGTCTATTGTTTTCAATTGCTTTCACACATCTTTCTGGCAGTAATTGGATTTGATGCCAGTACCATGTCTTTGGTTTTGAAGCAATGAACTCTCTACACTAATTTTTTATTTCCTCATAATTACTGAAAATACAACCTCTAAAAAAATCAGCCATTGAAATAAACAAACCATAATTATATAATGCAATACCTGGAAGGCCAATCAAAATGTTTACTGCTCAAACGAAAACGATATGCAGGAGCATTGTCGTCTTGCAAAATGGTTTGGTTCCTGTTGACCAAAGCAGTGTAATTTGAACTCAAAATTGCATAAATTTTGTCTTGCTGTTCACAATAAAGGTTTTAGTCTATTGCCTGACCATCAGGAACAAGCTCAAAATGCAAAACATCTCCGAAGTTCCACAAAATACAAGACATCACCTTTTTTCCAAACTGATCTTGGCGAACTAAAGTATGGCAATATTTTGATGTATTACTGATTCTCCTTCTATGGCACAAATTTCTTCAACACTGATGAAGGCCTAGGCCAAAATGATGGTAAAAACAAAATAAATATAATTTGTAAAAACTGCAATCCCAACCAACTACCAATTTACCGAAGAAAAAGTAAATGAATTAACGTTTTAGCATATCTGAGAAGAGTTAATGGCTTTTCCTCAAAGCCACCTATCAAATATAATTTCTATTCAAAGTAGAGCGATAATTGGAAGTTGTGTGTTGCACGCACCAGATTTTTGACTTTGGGACATTGTTTGGACTAGTAAGTAGATAAACATAGTAAAAGTCCCCACTCCTAGGTGGTGATGTTTATTGCTGTTTTCAGGTTTTCGCTTATATCAGGAAAACTATCCATTGCATCAACAAAGATGTTCTATACAAAATTAAAGCTGATGAAGTTTATAATATGATTGATTACATACATTTTTTCACTACTTTGCTTAGTTTTCGAGATATCCATCCCCAACTAAAGGTAATTTGGATTAAAAAAAATTTTAACTCGAGTTTTTTACTGTATTTGACTTGCTAACTCTTGATTTGGACATTCCCCCCTCAACATCTGGCTCATAATAAAACTTTTAAAATTAACTATAGTTTATATAATTACTTAGGGTTTTTCAGTTGGTACCCTAAGTAAACTAAATATTGCTTCAGGTTTATTGTCCAAAAACATTTTTCCCTGATGTCACTATAGATATGACAAGCCCGGTGAATGATGTACTCTTTTTGTTTGGAGTTACATGCCAGGCAGTTATCGCTGTTCTCAAGTACCCACAGCTTAGTGCTTAAATTAAGCTATTCCCTTCTACACCGGAATATGGACCTCATCGCTGCAAAATTGAAACAATCATTCAAATAAGGTGACACTGTCTCGACCACACATAAGCCTGCATATATAGGAAAACTTGACATTTTATCTACTATATGCTTAACTGCGGTCAACTTAACGAGTAAATCGGTGACATTTGAAGTATCGAGCTTAATTTGATAAGTTTCTCTAATTCCACCCACTTCTGGTACCAAAAAACTTTCTTATTTATAACTTCTTTTGTTAGGATATGGGGCAAATGTAAATCTGGTATCCCTAGAATTTCCAAATTATAATTAAAATGTAATTTCAGTATATAGGCGGCTATAGAGCTAATTACTGTGTTATGTAAATAACTTAATAAATTTTAAATGTAAATAATTTGTTTTGGCGGGAATTGGCGAATAGGCTTCCGCTTTTATATCGGGGAACTAGGTTATTTATACTCGTGATTATTAAAAAAAAAAAAACCGGCACTGGATATAGACTTTGTTGAGGGTGTTTAACTGTTGTTGGGAATTCGGGAATCTAATAACTTTTGTGAAAGTGCGTGACAAGAAACAATAAGAACCTATATATATAATGTGGGACTGAGTAAATACACTTTGAATGAATTGACTCACCTTGTTTATTATTCTTCAATTATGAGGCCTATAGGACAACTAAATAAAAGGACTATTCTCTCCTGTCTAACCAAACAATTTATTTTAACAACTGATAATAAATGAATATATTAAAGTTTTATAACTGTAGGCTTGATATTCTTAGTCTTCAATGTAATAAGCTTCTCTTCCCAGATGATGTCCTCTTATCTTGGTGTCCAGGCCTCAAGTGCTCTTCTCGGCATCATTCTGCCAGCTGTTGCTAGCTAGCTGCTCTGACCTTTTTCCAGCGTCCTTCATCGATTGTTTATCGATATGAGACTTTTCCATGAATAATTTGTCCACTGCACAATTGAGTACAATTCACAGTGCAACCTCACATTCCTATATATTATATATTCCTTCTCATTCCCTCACGCAATGTCACATAAAGGAGAAAATACAGGGGGCTAGCTACTACAGTTGTGAGCTATAATATAATTAGATGCCTATCTTGGGAGAAACGACATTTTTTAAAATAAAATATCTTTTGAATTTTCCTAAAAATTCATATTGCTATAACCGCCGCAAACCCGTCCAGCATAACTAAATTCTCTGTTATTACCTTATATTTGAGAGACTTGATGCTTTGTTTTGAAATCATCTGAAATATCCTAACAGTAATTTTTTTTTCTCTCGCTCTCATCTTCGCTATATCAAATTAGTTTATCTCAAGTATTTTGATAATTATTATTATTATTTTTTTTACAATTTATTTTTATACTTAATCATGCACAAATTCTATCTTTAAATTTTTTACTCATAGTTGCACACTCAGGGAACTCTGCCGGAAAATATACAGGCAACAAATATTAAACTTTTTTTCCTTCACCACCAAAACTTTTTCACTAAATACAATTCTTTTACATGATGCTATAAAAGATATTAACCCATTTTATTTTATTGGCGTTGTAATAAAAGTGATTGATATGCTGGAAGGGTAATAAATCAGACAGCTGCGCAGCAAAGGCAAAATCGGCAACCAGCACACCACACCATAGGTTCTTTAACAGGCTAAAACTACGCAGAAGCCATTCTGCCGATTCGAAGCCTTCTAGGCCGAGTAAAATGTAAGTATTATAATATTTTATTTATATTTGTATTTATTTTACTCGACGCTAAAATTGGCATGTTAGGAAGATAAAGAATTTAGATTTATTTATTGTTGCAATAGTAATTTGGCTATAATAACTTTTTAGCAGTTTATTGTATTAGTCGAGGAGTCTCCAATCTTTTTCGACTCTGGGACACTTAACAGTCATGTGTCGAGCGTTGTATTTTTCCTAGATTTTTCATCGTTTTATATTATTGATAACAAGAATTATTCTAACATATGAAAAAGTATTCCCTATATTATAATAAAAAATAAATAATTGTTTAAGAACATATTAAAAGTGTTTAAAAAATATAAAACTTCTTAATAAAGTTAAAATTACTTTGTCTAAAATTTAAATACATAAAAAAGTATAACCTATATTATAATAAAAAATAAATAATTGTTTAAGAACATATTAAAAGTGTTTAAAAAATATAAAACTTCTTAATAAAGTTAAAATTACTTTGTCTAAAATTTAAATACATGTTTTCTGAAAATGAGGTAAGAATCCTTGAAATGTTGGCAAGTGCTAAGAGTTCTAAGAGGATGAGCAAAATGTAATTTAGGGGAATATAAATAAATTATGAGAAGGAGTTAGTCGAGGATGCGGTCAAATAAATAATAAATTAAAATATATTAATTATTTTAATTTTTGCCAACGTTTCGACCCACTTTGCAGATCGTCTTCAGGGCGTAGGATGTAGCACTGTGGGAGGCCAAACGTCCTCCTGGTCTCCTTGGCCTCCCGCAGTGCCACATCCTACGCCCTGAAGACAACCTGCAAAGTGGGTCGAAACGTTGGCAAAAAATAAAATAATTAATATATTTTAATTTATTATTTATTTGACCGCACCCTCGACTAACTCCTTCTCATATTATATCAACGGTCAATCATCTCTACATCATTATAAATAAATTATAATGGAAGAGCATAGTTTACAAAATATATTGCATTAAGTTATGTTTATAAAATATGGTGTATAGTATCACCACCTGTGGCGTACCTTTTCCTTTCCACCTTTACACCTCTAAATTACTTCCTTCAACTATTTTCCCTTGAAACCCGTAGGCTCCTAGTCACTTCCTTAATACTTCCCCACTTTGACTATTGCTGTACGGTATATGGAGGTATCTTTGAAGATCTCGAGGCGAAACTAAAACGTTTGATAAATTGCTTTATACGATTCATCTTCGGAATCCCACGGGACGTCTCTGTTTCCCGTTTTTATGTAGAGTTGAAGTGGCTTTATCCTTCCTACCGTCACAAGTATTTCCTGGCATCCTTCCTCGTTCAAGTCATCCAATCCTGCCATCCTTCATACATCTCCGAGCTCCTTCAATTCAAATCCTCTGTTCATTCCTGCAATACTCATTCCCGGTCTTCAGATTTATACACAAGGGCCCACCAAACCACTGCTTTCGACAGATCGTTCATTATTTAATCCTCATCCCTATGGAACTCCATCCCTTCCCACATCCATCAATCCAATACCCTTCCTACCTTTAAATCCCACCTGTTCAATTATTTCTTATCCATGCAGTCCCCATAAAATTTTAAATAGATACTACTGTAAATATATATATATATATATATATATATATATATATATATATATAAATTATTAGATCGTCCTTCATTTTTTTTTTTTTTTTTACTTTTCTATTATTAACTGATTAAAATTAGAAAGTAACTTTTTTTTTTTTTTATTTTGACTATTTAATTACTCTATATTTTTGTTTATGTATCTCTGAGGATCCTTAGCCCATATTTCTGTCTTTCTGTTTTATTCTAAAGGGATTCGTCTCAGAATAAATAAAGTATTATTATTTTTATAAATATTTTTTAAAAAATTGAAAATTCATTTAAACCTGAAATGGTTGATATATCAAACAGTGTGCATTGAGATCTAATAATAGTGCCTAATTTCTATGATTTCTATTTGTAATAGAACATCGACAGCCACACTACAAAATCCTGTATGAAAAAAAACTAAAAATTTTCAGTAGACAAAACAAAATTGCGTAATTTTTGTTTTGTGAGTGTTATATTTTCAGTTAAATTTTTTTAAAGGCCTAATACAAATATTTAATGCTCTATGTAACTTTTTTAATCGTATTTCTGTCAAATAATCTTTTAGAGCCATTAATTCTTACTTACAGCTTTTTAGTTACTTTGAAAAACAGGTATTAGTCAGGTAAAAGCAATCAAGTTTATCGTAGTAACACCCATAACTTCACTTAATAATGATCAAAGCATGACAAGAACAAAGTCAGTTTCCAAAGTGTAAAGAAACGATTTTTTCAAACTAAATACACGAACTAAAGTTCTTTTTTCGTCTCATGTTAAATTTTTTAATCAAAGAAATCAATTATCTATCTCTCACTATCTGGAATTCGGCGGCATTGCAGCTTTTGTCCAGTCAAGCTCATTTTGCAGTGACTAGAAGGTTTCGATTTTTTTAAAGGCCCATAAAAGTCAAAGTTATGTAGATTCCAGAACGCAAAACCTCCACTAATGAATGGGATCATTTGCCTTGGAGGCATTCTGCAATACTGAAGTAAACTAAGGAGTCCTTCTGCTGTGTAGTCTGTAACGTTTCTCATTCGGGATACTTTAAGGTAGAATTCTCAGAGGTCGGAGAAGCCTGCGCCCCGACATCTGTGAACGATGTGCCAGTGTCATCTCTCTTGTGTTTCATGCAATCTATCCTTGCAATGGTTCCATCTTGTCCAGCATACCTCTAGTGGACCTCCTTTTTGATCTATTCATCATTTAGTCTTTGAAAAGTTGGTAGTCGTATTCCCAGGACCAATGAAAGATCTCGTGCAGATATTTGATTACTTGTTGTTGGATATCCATAGATGGTGGTTTCTTGATAGTCGCAACTATCAAAGAAAAAAGGAGCTTTCTGTGGACACTATTGTCTTACCAAATAGCCGCATCAACCATGTGATCAGGCTCAGTATCTCTAATTGGACGCTAATTTACTAACATAGAAGCGTTAGTCCTTTGAAATAGATACAAAAAAACAAAACAAATAATTATAATTATTTTCCCTCTGTACTCTCCATTCTTTTCATTGACAATGTCAATTGCTCTAAAACTCTCCCTAGACATTGCAGCTTCCGCTTCATCAATTGCTGGAGAGAGGGAGTGGGGTGTATGTCCTATAATTTTCAAAGTGTACAGAAATGACTCTTCTGCTTTATCTCAGAACACCTCCATTTCAGTAGCTGGAAAATCATCGCTAAAGACCTCACTGTTAAAAGATATGTAGTTAAACATTATGGTTAGTTTATCTAGTCGTATCTTGTTAATTAAGAAAAGGAAGAGACATATGTCTGTTGCTAGAGTGATTACTAAAATTAATTCTATCGTTGGCACCATGTTAAAATAACGTTGCACATTTGTTATTTTAACATGGTGCCGATGATATGTGACATATAGTCATTTACGATATCTGACCTCATTATCCTAGGTTACTTCACAATGAAGGCAATGTGAGTTATCAAGGATGGTCAATAGTTAACAATTTGTTCCAAACATATCTAATATGCTATATCATTTAAAATTTATCAAGAAAACTTGTTTAAAATAAAGTATTTTGTTTATATATATATTTTTTTTTTCAAAGCATGGAATTTCTTCGTGGAAGCAAAAGTGAAGAACATACCAGTAGCAGCCGGAGTAGATTAAGTCGACTATTTAGCAGAGATTTACCTGATGATGTCCCGACAACCTTACCTCCTGAGTATCTACAAAAAAGAGAACATGTAAGTATTTATTTAAATATTGTACACTCGCTATTCCACTGAAATAACTTCTTTTCTTACTATTTTTTGCAAACCATCGTACCCTGAACAGACCAAAAAATGTCCGATGTTCTTACTTTCAAATTGTAATGGGTACAGAGCCCATTAGCATGTTCAATATACCTCATGTAACTAAGATTCCCCTCTTATTTTTAAAATCATCTTCTTTTTTTTCTGTTGTCATTACAAACCATGTAGATCTTTTGCCGCCTTAACAAGCCTGCTCCATCTCTGCCTGTCTTGGGATATTTCTTTCCATTTATCTGCACGCAGCTCTGTTGCATCTTTGTTGATTCTATCTATCCATCTGCTTTTTGGCCTTCCACGTGGTTTTTTGCCTTCTGTTGAAGCATTTATTGTTTCTTAGAGACTGCCAGATGGATTGCTACAAGCTACATACCCCAACCATCTTAACCTCTGTGCTTTCATATAATGGGATATTGATAGACCAGTTTCTGTAAGGAGTTCCTTATTGGTCTTTCTTCTCCATGTGTAAGTGCTCTGATCCAAGATCGCTTCGGTTATCGTGCGGAAATTGTCCTCTCAAATCTTTCAATACTTTTTTCTAGGGTGGTGGTTTTATAATTCACTTTATCATAGCGTTGTACACCCTTAGTTTGAGATTCTTCGAGATTTCAATACCTTTGAGAGGGAGAAGAAGGCTCTGTTTGAGCTAGTTATACGCTGGTTTATTTCTGCCGGTTGGTCATTCATTGAGGTTATTGTGGAGCCGAGATATTTGAATTTTTATACTCTTGGGAATGATTTTCCTTCTATGCAGATCCTGTTATTGGTGGAGGGGATAGACTTTTCAGGTTATTATCATATATTTTGTTTTATCTTCATTTACTTGTATGCCGATATGGTCTGCCTCTCTTATCAGTAGCAAGTTCCTCAATGTCTTCTTGATTACTTCCAAGGACAGCAATGTCATCTGCATATCGAAGGATTTTATGATTCTTCTCCAGGGCTAAGTTGAACAACATTGGCAATAGTCCATCTCCCTGCAGTAAGCCCGTTCGAACTTCAAAGGCTTCAGATACTTACATATATACATAGATCACACACACACACACACACATACATATATATTGTAATGTCAACATTACATGGCATTTTAATAGTGGCGCGAAAGTGATAACAGCACGAATTACGGGGAGGAAGTGCGTGCGGATGGTGGGGGAAGCAAGCATCATGTAACTCAGAATGTGACCGGCCGACAAGAGAGAAGGTGATAGCCGCCAAGAGAGAAGGTGACGAGCTGCCAAGTGAGAAGGTGCTAGCCAGCAAGCTGAGAAAGTGAAAAAGGAGTCCTAGCCGGTTCGAGTGTTGATAGAGGCTACTAGTGGAGATTATTTTATGTTGGAAGAAAAAAACATAGCAGAAAAGAATTAAGTGGTACAGAAAATGGGACATTCGTAAGTAAGAAGAGATTATTTCGCTGACAGGCGTAAACATTTGGGTGAGTGCTAACAATGCCATTTATGTTGACAGAGGGATAGAGCCACAAAAGTGTAGATCGGGACAAATTATTTTATAAAACTATTTTAAATTATATATAAGTGTAGTTAGTAATTAGTAAATTAGTGTAGATTATAGTTATTTAATGTTGAATGAGTGTTCAGTTGTCAGAACCCAATCTGAGAATTTATGTTATGTGTTAAAATAAATAGTATATTGAAAAAGGAAACTCGTTGTTTGATTTTGGAGGGAAAGAGGAACGTTACAATATATATATAAATTGATCTATCAAAAATTGTCTGTTTAGATTAAGATATTAGTCAATGGTACAGATCCCTTTTTATAAAATTATTAACATCTGCCTGAAACTTAGTAACTGGCTTCAGCTTATCGTAACCAACAACATTTTTATCTATGAAAACTCTCAGAAATGGGGTTGTCTCTGACTCAATTAATTAATTTATAATTATTTATTATTAATAATTTATTATATATATATATATATATATATATATATATATATATATATATATATATATATATATATATATATATATATATAATTTATCATTTATTAATTTAATATTTATAATTAATTTAATGAGGTACTAATAACTCATGAACAGCCATTTGCTTTCCATTTGAATCATAAGATAATTTGATTAGAAAATCGAGAAAAAGTTCGCTTACAAAAATATTGAGCTGTTTGCTCTATATAACCTCATTATTTAGACATGTTGGAGTGAAAGTCATACTAAATAGCCCGATGTTTTTGCTGGCCAGCTTTTTTCCACAACTTTGTGATCAAATTATCTTCTGATTCAAATGGAAAGCAAATGGATGTCGATGAGTTTTTATTATCTCATTAAATTGACAAAGTTTATCTATCTCTAGATTGGAAGCACTTCATTTCCGAAATTTTTCATAAATAACAAGTTGTATGTTACAATAAGATGAAGCCATTCATGAAGTTATAGACAGATGTTAATAATTTCATGGAAAGGTGTCTGTACCACAGATTATTATAAATCATCGTTTTAAAAATAAAAATTATTATGCGTTTTAAAATCAAGAAATATATTGAATTACATACATTATTAAAAATCCTAACTTAGATATTGTTCCAAGAACAAACAAAACAGAATAAAACTGCCTGAAAACTAGCAAAAAAATTTTCATCGGATTTTAAATAATTTTTATAACAAAATCTTATGGTGATTTATTTCTCTATTGAAAATTGATCTATCAAAAATTGTCTGTTTAGGTTAAGATATTAGTCAATGATACAGACCTCTTTTTTATATAATTATTAACATCCGCCTGGAACTTAGTAAATAGCTTCATCTTATCGTAACCAACAACTTTTTTATTTACGAAAATTCTAGGAATAGGGGCATTTTCAATCTAGAGATGAGCAAACTTTGTCTATTTAATTAAGTACTAAAAATTCATGAACACTTACTTTCTTTCCACTTGAATTGTAACATAATTTGATCACAAAATCGAGAAAAAAGGTGCCATACAAAAATATTGGGCCATTTGTTGTGATTTCCACCATCAACATACCAAAATACGAGTTTATATATGTCAAATGGCCCAATAATTTTGTAGGCTACCTTTTTTTTTTTTTTTAGTTTTGTTGTGGTCAAATATCTTACGTTTTATGTGGAAAGAAAATGAGTATTTATGAGTTTTTAGTACCTAATTACATTAATTAATTTAATGAAATAACGTCCCATTTCACTCCTAAATTTTTCACACCTTAAAATTTAAATACTCCATCCAGTCCCGTCCCACTGGATCTCGTACTTCTGACCTCTATCCTCCTCACCGAACTACTGCATTTTGACAAATCCTTTGAAATTCAAACCACCTCGCTCTGGAATTCCATCCCTCCTGATATTCGACACGTACAATCAGTTTCCTCTCTCAATCCTCTCCTCTTTAAATACCTACTCCTGTCTCATTCCAACTGATTACGAAATATACCTAAGTACATATATATATATATATATTTTTTTTTACTTTATATTTATATATATATATATATATGTATTTTTACTTGTAACTAACTATTATTGTAAATATTTAATTTATTTATATTCTGTACTTATAATTTGTTCTAAAGGGACAACAGTCCCATAATAATAAAATATATTTTCATTTCTGACAATTTTTTTATATAAAAAAATGTATATGTTATGATGAGCTGAAGCCATTCACAAAGTTTTAGGTGGATGTTAATAATTTGATAAAAAGGGATCTGTACCACTGACTATATTCTGAAGGATCAGTCTTTCTATGGCATAACTGTTGTATTTTTTTTTTCTTTAGGACAAAAGTTTGGAAAGGCGGTTTTGGAAACAGCTGCGGAAAAGGAGGCTGAGTGGTGGGGACGCATCAATGAAGCCGCCGTTTTCAAACACATAGCAGTGGCTAAGAAGTAGAGTTTTAGCAAGAAACCGCGATTCCTGTTTCCTGAGAAGCTGGAAGCAAAGAGAATCGCGCTTTTTCACAAGTTAATGTCATGCTTGAGTACTCGTCCCAAAATGAAAAAAAAAAACTAAAACAAGTTATGCAGTTAATGGGCAAAATTCTAAATTCAACATTTTATGAAACCAATTTCAAATATTCCACAGTGAAAAGTGGAACTCTAAAAGATTTGTGAAAGTTTATGAAATATATAGTTCTTTTTTTGTCTTTTTGTATAAAGACATACTTAGGTCTTCTAAAATTTTAACTGATATTAGAGTCGCACGGTTTAGAAAAGAATTTTTTTTGTTTTTAAAAAAGAAGCTTTTCATTGATATAATAAATGTGAGCTTTTCAATTGCATTATGTTTAACGATAGGCACTACTAATTGTGATATTACTTGTATAAAATTTGTTTATATGTACATATGAGAGTAATTGTTACTAATAACTCTAAATTGAAAACATTCTAAAAATGCTAGTATTTTTTTTCTTTTGTAGGTTATTACATAATTTTAGAAGTGTAAATATTTTGTAAATTCAAAAATCATTAATTAAACGCTCAATAATGGATATAAGGTGATAAAAAGAATTATAATAATTGTTAATGATAGGAGAGATTTGTCTATTCCAAATTTACAATTTATTATTAGTAGTAGTATTATATTTATCACTTTAAATTTACTAAATGAATTAGGCCTTGGAGTTAAAGCCTAAAAAGAGTATTCTTTTTTAAAAGAGGAGTTTTGAAAGTGAGTTGCAAAAGTGTATATAATTTTTAGTGATTTCTAAATAATAATGAATGTTTCTCAGGATTGAAATATTTGTTGATGATTATAATTCATTAATATATATATATATACAATATAACTTCGATCACCAACTAACTTTCCTCATATTTTAGAAATCAGTTACTTCGGAACGGCAGACAAAGTTCATTTTGCTTTAGAATTACATAACCTTTCGTATTACCCATTCAAACCTTCTCTTGTTATGAATATTCTATTTTGGCACTGACTCCGGAACTAATTAGCTTGGAAATGACAATCCCTTCTCATCGTGGGTTCTTACAACTTGTGGTTTCTAAATATTTTAATTTAAAAATAAGGCTTTCCACCAGAGTCCTAAATGGAAAAACTATAAGCTCAGAAAATAGTTGACTATATTTCCTACTATTTTACTAAATAAGAAAGATATTTCTAGATTTAGGTGAAACATTAGCCTCAACGAAACCTTCAGGTAGCTCAATGTTTATCCATTATCTAACCAAATGTTGACGTTCAAATATATAGAATGGAATTGACGGCCTAAACTTCTCCCTTATGTTCTGTAATAATTTCATAAAAAAAAACAAGTAAATCTTTGGTTACATTGCATCAGGATTTATAAGAAAATGTGGTCATGTTAACAATTTGTATTAATTCAAAATAAATAAGAAAGGCATTAACGTTTGTCTTTTTAGTTTATTTAAATTTTCTTTTTCTGCTGGATACAGCCAAAAATAATGTTTTATTTTATGTTGTTATGTTCTGTACTTCAATTTAGAACCCATCTAACTTCAAAACACTTTATTCTTATGTATTTTTAAGAAATACAAATAATAATTTTATCAAAGAGATTTATTTTTATTTTTTACGAGGTTTCTACCCAAAGTTCAGGTCTTCATCTGGGCTAAGAAAAAAACATATTTCTTTTCCATATCTCCACCTCTATTTTGTATATATTGATACACTTGCTCATTACATCTTATTTTAATTTTTTATTCTCTTATACTTAGTATGTTTTGATAGATTTTACAGTATCTTAATTTTTCTATTTACATCTATTATTTTCTTTATATATCTTCATTTTCCTTTTCTTTGTTTTACATTTTATTCTATGATTATCTCACTTCCTTTTAGCATAATAAGACATCATATTTTAGCAACTTCGTCACCCCATTTATTTTATGTCTATACTTATGTTTTTCATCTATATTCCATTACATTTCATTATTAATTGATTTTTCATTTCTTATGTTATCTTATTTTGATTATGTTAATTTCATTAGTCCCTACTTTGTTGCTTTTATTATTTATTTCATAGTTCTCTATTACTGTTATTATTTTATTCATAATTTCCTAACTTTGTTACCGTTATGTTATATATCCTAACCTTGCTTCCGCAACTTTCTACCCCTAACTTTGTTATCGTTATTTTATATTTCTTTTAAGTTTATTCAACCTACTTTGTTTTACATTAAGTTCATTCTACCTCCTTTATTTTACTTTAAGTTTATTCTACCTACATTTTTTAGACTATACCTTTCATCGACATATTAATAGCAGTAATCTAATTTAAAAGTGCATTTATTATTATAATCAATGAATTAATTATTTTAAAATACCATTAATCTTGGTTACAATGAACTCCAAGGGAACACAAAACTATGTAGTTTATTTTAATATCTACAAACAATTTAATTAATTTAAAAAAAATAAAAACTCAGTATTTATAACATTTCATTTATTAAAATCCGTTTATGCCACATACGTATAAATTAAATTACAGTGCAATATTAATAATTTGTATCTCTTTAATTTGTAAATCACACTGATTTGAAACAGACTTAAGCAGTATTTCAAATAAAACATTTTAAAATATTAAAAAAATAATAAATAATAAAAGGCTTAGCGAACCCGAAGGTTCGATGCCGACACCACTAATCGCTTATTACACACCTCCCTCCACCGTTCGCCGTCCAAACCCAGTCACTTCCGATCGGCTTTAATGCAATCTTCCCACCTTCACTTCGGTCTACCCCTGGGACGCTTACCATTCGGCACCGCACATATTAACCTTTTAGGAATTCTCTCGTTACTAAGCCCAACAACTTTACAAGCCCATTTGATTCGCCACGATGAAATTACCTCAATTATATTACCCGGATATAGCTCACGCAATTCGGCTTTGTGTAACCGTCTGAACTCTCCGGTTAACTCATCCTTCTTCGGTCCGAATATTCTACGCAATACTTTATTTTCAAAAACCTTAAGACGCTGCTCATCCCTTAATGTAAGCGGCCAAGTTTCGCATCCATAAAGAACTGTAGGCAAGATAATTGTTTTATAGATTCTAATTTTTAAGTTCCGGGACAAGAGGCGCGAACTAAGTAGTTTTGTCACAGAAAAATAACAAGCATTTCCCGCCTTCAGCCTAACCTTAATCTCTTCTTCAATTTCGTTTTTTCTAGTTATCGTAGAACCTAGATACCTAAATTTCTCTACCTGTTCAAACTTATTACCATCTATATCATATCACCAGTAGTATTGCCATTTTTGCAGCTAACCATATACTTTGTTTTATCCACGTTTATTTCAAGTCCTAGTTCTTTACCGGCTTTCATTAACGTTGTCGTATTTAGTTTTATAGTTTCAACGTCTTCGCTTAACAGTACCAGATCATCAGCATAGCCCAGCACGGATGTTGTCCCGCCCAGATCCAACCCTTTTTCGGTATGCATTACCTCCCTAATGGCATGTTCTAATGCCAAATTGAACAGGACAGGCGAAAGAGAATCCCCCTGTTTTAAACCCGAGTGAACCTCAAATTTTTCGAACAAATTATTACCGATTCTAACTTTATTGAGTGTCTCTGTCAAGTACATCCTGACTAGATTTACTAGTTTTATTTATTTTATTAAAAAAATACATTTTTTATATTTTGCAATTTTTTATTTTTATTTTCTTTCTCTTGCCCATACGAAGGCCTGAAACAGGCTAACATAAATTTTTTTTTTTTTAAACTTTTATTTTTCTGTGACTGCAACTTCATACTGATGTCACTACCACATTTTATTTTAAATTTTGGTCGCTGATAAATATTTGGTCTGATGTTTCATTTTAAAAATATAAATTGACAAATGCAAAATGTTTATTATTTTTTAAAATGGCTTGACGTTTGCTTTTTTAAATGCTGGATTAGAGCATTATTTTTTAAATATACTCTAGAAAGACATTCTTCTTGCTACCATATACTTCCTCATTTTCTCACCTCTACTCTGAACTTATTTTATAAATTATTCTAAATATCCAGTCATTTCTATTTTTCCTTTCAATATTTTTAATATTCCCCAGAATTGGGTAAGTCTAAGTTGTTAATAAGTTTGATCAATGAGTTTTTTTTTAACAAAATGCATTACGGCCAAGAAGGTCTATTGTGCATGCTAATTTGTGTAGCTCTTAATCAGAGTAATATTCCGGCAGGCTCTGCAAATTGAAGAAGACTTATCGGATTGACAAGCTTGTTGATCTTTGGGTCCAGCTTAGCCCAGAAAATCTGTCGTGCCAACAAATGATATGATAAGCCGTTTCATCCTGAAAGCCACAGTGCCTACAGAGAGGTCATTCAGTTTGCCCGGGCGAAGATAATTAATGATTTAAGTTAATCTTTTTTTTTATATATATAGTTTAATTTGATGAGTATTGCTATTCTGAATTAAAATGTCTCTGTAATTTAACTTATCCACTAATTTCACTATTATTTGTATTGATGTGTACTTGATTTACCATTTTCCAGTTTTGATCTTTTTACTGTTTTTTATCTATAGGTCTATTTAACAAATAATCACACTTAGTTTTTGATTATTATTTATTACTGTAAGTTTCGGTGAAACTCTTTACCTCTCTTCTTGAACAGAGACCGGGCTGTCTGGAACGCTAACAATGAGACTGAAGAGACTCATGAATGGCTTCATACCTCATAGGGATTCCTAGGCGTTCTCATGTTTCCTGCTGAGACACTGAACTGAAGTGGCTTTATCGTACTTCCCAACAGCAATTCCTTCTTGGTGTTTTCCTTTTCCAAGTCCTCAGAACTCCTTACTCTACATTCCTCTATCCACTCTCTCTCTATACCAGACTCAACCTATAGATTTATATATTCCCTCTCATAAAACTTCTTCCTTCAGCAAATCCTTTGTAATCCCTGCTGTCTCCTTATGGAACTCTTTATCTACATCCATACGTCAATCATCGTCCACAAATTCCTTCAAACAACTATTCAACCACGTACTCCATATTCATACTTTCCCAAACATGTAAAATTTACTTGCTTCTGTATTTCTTATAATTCAATCAAATGCACAACTACAATTGGAATTAACAGTTAATTAGGCATAATTTTATATAACATAAGCCAGACTAATGTTCTTGATTATGTAATTCTGTTATTATTCTCAGAGTACTGTAGTCCCAGAATAAAATTACTTTTTCATTCATTATATGCTGGTGAGGGGACATTCCCCAAAATGTACATTAATAATCAAAAATTAAGTGTGCTTACTTATTTAATTGACCTATAGGCAAATATTGAAAAGATAATTTAGGTAAAAAAATCAAAACTGGAAAATGTTATATTCATCTTTATCAACAGAAAGTAACAAGATGAACTGGAGGAGTGTCCAGAATAACCTACATCTAGAAAACATTTCTCAAGAATTTATATGACCATCTTTTCTTACCAATACAATGTAACCTTGATACAATGTTTTTGTTTTTTAGAAAAAATATATATATATATAATGATCATACATATCATTTCCAAGTTTGTATAAATTATTTGACAACAGTTTTTATCTATTGAACAATTAATTAAAGATCTGGACTGAAATCTGAAAATTACGCAATGTATCTTGTAAACACCATAATTAGGTTGAGTTTTAATTTTATCAAACTATAAATATAACTGTAAATTCTTAAATGATTATGAGAACTATTGATTATTTTCTCTTTTAATCTCTTTCAAACTCTAAAGATTTTGAATACACTAATTTGATGTTACGATCTTGAAGGTTATGTAAGAAAGAAGAAAATGATCACAGTTTTTAATTCGTTACATTCGTAAATATTCTCAAACTGTTATATATTAAAATTGAAGATTTCTTGAAAAAAAAAATTATATATAAACTATTAGTTGAAAATTTTATTAAACTTTTTTATAAAGTTATATTTTAACATTTTGGTCCTAAAAAAGAAGTTCCTAAGTTTTGGTTTATGGTAAAAGTACATCTTATATTTATTTAATTTCTTTCTAAAAAAATTATATTAAATGAGAATTTAACAGTAATTGGGTTTTTATGACTGATTTAATTTATCTTGAATGAATTAATTGTTCTAAGGATGTACTGGTACTGGTATTAGTGGGAGGGTCACACGGTTCTTTTTGCCAGCCCCCGACTGCTACCTTAAGGTTGCTGTCGCTTATCTGAGTGAGAATATTAAGACCCATTTCCCAGAAAAATGAAAATTAACTGACCGAGGTGGGAATCCAACCCATGATGACCATTTTTTAGATTGACTTTTTGTCAAAACGAATTCCTACAAATAGAATTTTTTTAATATATAAACATTCTGTAAAATCTTTACTTGAAAAGTTTTATAGGAACAATTTCTGATTAAACGAAAAAAAAAAAAAATTGAAAATAAAGTTTCCTGTTATATCGAAACTAACTACTAATAAAAGTTAAATTTCCATTTCAAATCATGATTTTAACTATTCAACAATTAATAGTTATATGTGCTGAATAAGTATGAAAATATTTTTTTATTATTTATTAAATCAACTAAAAGAGTTTTTAATTGCAAAATAAACATAAAACAACCGTCAATTATGTTAAGAATGACACAGTAAAGATTTATCTGTTTGTTTTCTTTTAAATGTAAGTAAGTTTTCAATTACTCTACTTTTTCAATAATGGAAACGCTAAATATTTTATTGAAAAAAAAAAAAAGAAGAAAATATTTCTATTAATCGTTCTCCTGAAAAATAACCTTAATTTTTTTTCAAGTAATCTTCACATTTTATATTTACTTACATTTTGATGCTAGAAAAAAATGATGAATTTTTAAATATAATTCAACATTCTTCAATGAATTTATTAATTTAAAAAACTCAAATTCCATTTTTCGAGGACTTATTGTGATAGCAGTAAAGAGGAAAAATAAATCTTGACAGAGAGCAGTGGTGAAGTTATGAGAAATGTATTATTTTAGTAGCTTGTTATTAATTCATTAGTCAAACATTTTTCAAATATGAATTTTATTATTAAAAATACTTATTTAATTACTTCATATTTTATAAGATTTTAATAAAAATTATTAGATATCTTTAATTCCAAAAGTAAACAGTTTGGTTTGTGGCATCTATATTTTATGGCTAATAGGTTTTTATTCCAGCCGTCGCTTAATCTTCAGGGTGTCTACCAAAACCATTTTATGGAATTCCCTGACTTTTCTAGATGGTTTTGGAAAAACAACTCAGGTATTATATTATAGTGCATTACGCACATAAAATTATAATAATTAAAATTTAATAATTCTTCCTGTTACTACAAAACTAAGAAGAAATAAATGACAAATACAACACTTTATTTGATAATTTAAAATTCATTGTCGATGGATGTAATTTATTCTCTTTTGTCATGTAGTAGAATAGAATAAAAATGTTATGCTCATGACTATAGTTTTATAAAGTGATCTTAAATTGTTTATAATTTTACAATTTAAATACTTTAATTCACAATACTGGATACCTTGGAAGATTCCCTGACATTCTTTTCCGTAAAATTATCTGATTTTTATTGATTCAAAAAAATTCCTGACCTTTCCAGGTTCCACAATTTCTTGACTTTTAGATTTAAATAATTTCTGCATCCGGTAGACACCCTGATTCTTATAGATTTGAGATAGTTACACTATAACAACTTTCACTCGAACTATTATTAGTTATATAATGTGCCAAAAATTTAAATAATTTTTATTAACTCAAAAATATTTTAGTTTATATACAACTTATATTCCGAGGTTAAAATATGAAACTTTAAAAGGTTTGTTGTAATATAATGGTGGAGTTGTGTACCAATGGAAGTACAGAAATGTTTGCTTAGATAAGTTAATATTATGGAGTACTAATCTGTGTTGTATCACATTCAATTTGACAGATAATTCTAATTTATTGTCAAATTTTAATGTGCAATAAATCAGTTTTTTAATTGAAATTGTCAGTCAGTAAATTATAGAGTGAGAGGATTTAGTTGTATAGAATAAATAAAGTCTTGTTTCAATATTGTGTTATTGATGTAATTGTATCCTCATTATTCCAATTGTTAAATTACACTTAACAATAATTTTTGGTTTGTTATTTTCATTAATGAAACATTATAATTGTAAAATAAAAAAAAAAGTCGACCCACTCAAAATTTGATGTTATAAGCTTCATTTATACACTGACTGGCAAAAAATTCCACCCACTTGATTTTTTCATCTAAAAATATTTCTGCCTCTTGTAAAAAAAGTTGTATTTGTATATAATACAACATAATGGTACTTGGTGTTTCTGGGATTTTATAATCTTTTTTACCTTTAATTACATCATCGTTTAGAAAATAATTACATCATCATTTAGTAGCGCCTGTTTCCTCCTCTTGCCTTGACTACTTCTTGAAGACTCCTAGGCATACTTTCCACCAGTCAGGAAATGTCCCTTTGCTGGAGGATAGCCCATTCCTCCCTAAGAGCCCTTTCAAGGTCCTGCAGTGTATCAGGAAGTGTTGCAGGCGCTCTTATTCGTCTTCTGAGGTTATCCCATAAATGCTCAATGAGGTTCAAATCTGGAGAACGTGTTGGCCAGGCTAAAACCTCAATATTGTTCTGTTGAAGGAACGTCTGCACAATGCAGGCGAAATGTGGGCGTGCATTAGAATGGAACGATCACCAATTTCGTTGAGGATAGGCAACACATGAGGTTCCGAAATCTCATCTACTTAGCGAATTGCCGTCAAAGACCCTCCACGAACAACAGCCAATTCTGTGCGGCGCTCCATTGAAATCCCAGCCCACACCATTAAAGAACCACGTTGGAAAGGTTGGCTCTGAGAAAAATTACAGGATGCATATCTTTCGTTTCTTCTTCTCCACACCCTTTCACGCCCGTCTGGAGCTCGAAGAGCGAATTTTGACTCATCTGTAAAAAGTACAGAACTCCATTCGTCCATAGTCCAATGAATGTGTTCTGGAGCAAAAGCCGTGTTACTCTGTGAGTTCTGGTCAACTATGGTCCTCTTACTGGACGAAAAGTCATTAATCCATACTCATTTAATCTTCTCCGAGCGGTACGTTCAGAAATTTGCACACCTCGAACTTCTTTGAGCTGATGAACAATGGCAAGGTGCCTGTTTCGTAAAATTCTCAAAGTCAAAAAGCTGTCATCCCGTGGTTCTGTTACACTAGGCCATCCAGAACCGGGCCTTCTATTGTAAGAACCAGTTTCCCGAAAACGCCTGACGGCGTCTCGTTAAGTTTCATATGGAACTCGGATGGCATTAGCTGCATATCTAATGGAACGTCCATCATCAATAAGTGCCGCACCACGCGCAACATCCTCAGCACTAAGTGGCATTTTTAAACTTAATATTGAAAAAATTAAAAGCCGGAGACTAAGAAATGTGCTGCAATAAACGGCACTGAACTAATGATACTGAATAAACATTTTGATTCTATAGAAAGTAAACATTGGAATCTAGAATCATTTCATTGAATTAAGGATTAAGGGTTATTGTCCTCTATATTAACATTCCTAATTGAAAACAAACAAAAAGATTACCTATTTATTCATTAAAAACAATAGACCGATCCAAAGCTGATATATTTTTAGATGAAAAAATCAAGTGGGTGGAATTTTTTGCCTGTCAGTGTATGTAGAATCTGCAAATTTCAAAAAAGTAAAAAAAAAGTTTTCTCAGTAACTTCTTGATCAATTATTTGGAATTTAGTGATCTTTACTAACTTGACAGAACTGAAATGATTGAACCAAGTACCCACGCGATTGAAAATGAGACAAATACATTTTAAAGTTTCTTTAGGTGGCGAAAAATGGTGGTTTTATCCTACCTCCCTGAAAAAAAAATCTCTAGCGATTTACCTTATCCAAAGATAATGAAATTAACCAAAAAAAAATTGAAATCGGAATGCTTTGTGCAGAGATTTATTGTTTTGAAGAGTTTGTATATGTTCAAAAGCAAAATCATCTGATTGCTTTTCAGCTGGAGTCTAAAGCATTTCTTCATCCACGAAGCCGATCTGGAGATCTTTCCCATTTTTAATGTTCTCTATTATTCGCTTCAAAGTGAAGATAGATATATGCTCCTACCACTAATCTTGACTCAATGATTCTTCAGTAGATATTGATAGGGACACTGAATTGGTTCATGTCTCAATATTATTGAATTCCTTATTTTCTCCATGCTTATAAAGAAATAGAATCACAGAACTACAGCGATCCAAAACTACCCCTTTGTATATAGTCATTGTAGCTGGGTATCTGAGACCCCAGAAGGAGCCCCCAACACGATTGAGTCAATTTAGGGCCAATGTAACTCTAGTTCTCATATAGTCTAGGTGAGGAGTCACGTTGAACTTTCGACCAATTCTTATACCAAGGTAGATGGCAACATCACTTCGGCGTACCCTTTCTTCTTCTATGTTCAAGGTAATAGAATGAGACCTGTCAGTCGTGCCCCTCGAGAGAATTGCCTGGGTCTTTGTTGCAGCCATCCTCAACTTCTTCCTCTCGTACCATTTTCCTACCAAGTTGGCGCATCGTTCTGCTTCTGCTTTCAGACCGACTGCTATTTAAGGACACCACGGCGACTAAATCGTCAACATGGGCCGTGGAGGAAACTGCTCCTCTTCGAGCTTCTCCAGAAGCTCGTTGAAGACCAGCTTCCATAAGGCAGGACCAAGAACAGAGCCCTGCGAATAACCTCTCTCGACGGCGTATTTTACTTCTAAGAATCTGCCTCTAATTGTCAATGCTCGGTTCTGGAGATAGCTGCTCACTAAATTATACAGCTTACTGGGGCTTTCATACTTCTGGAGTTACTGGAGAACGCTCGGCCACCACACGCTGTCAAAGGTAGAGGATATATCAAACAGGTGAAGCGTAACATACCTCTCCGCTCTTTCTTCTACGTCATGGCGCACTCTCAAACTGGCATCTGTGGTTCCCTTGCCATTAGTGGATCCATATTACCGTGGACTCGATCTTGATAAGACTGGCCGAAGGCTCAAGACCACCAGGTTTTCCAATACCTCGCTCATTAAAAGGAGGAGACAAACAGGCCTGAATGATTTGGCAAGTTGCTTGACCTTGTCTCCTCCATTGTAGAAGAGTCTGACATCAGCAATTTTCTAGCTTCCTAGAATGTATGCCCTATCTAGGGAGTCGTTGAAAATCGTAAGCAGCCTATTCTTTACATAGGGAATACTATTCTCGAGCATTGCCGCATCAGTTGCATCTAAACCTGGGACCCGGCCAGTCTTTTGAATTTCCACAGCACTATGGAGGTCCCAAATGTCCCATGATGGGCACAGGTCCGTCCCAGGCGGGTATACCGCGGCTCAGTAATGCACGATCAAAGACGTTGATGAATTAAAATGATATTTTAACAGTATTCATTGTGGCTACACGTACCTGCATTGATTAGACACTATACAATTCAATTGTTTCAAGTTAAAAAATAATGAAAATTGCGAAATTTTGTAAGTTTCCGCAAGCAATAAAGTCTATTCTCGATCGGTTCATAAGAATCTATTTCATTTCGTCTCTTTGTTTATCTCATTAATTTGCTATATTCCACAGTATCAACATCTAACAATCTAATGAGCAATAAAAAATTGTCAAATAAACCTTTGGTGTTGCAAAGTTTGATGGTGCGTTTAGACATTTCACTTATTATGGGAATGACAATGATCTAATTTAACTACCAACAGCAATTGGAAAATTTAAAAAAATACTACCATAGTGAAATAACCATGTACATATTTGTTTGTCCGATAGTTAGTGGAATGTCTATACACACATTGACACTTCTGCTGTATTTATATTTTCATGGGTAAAACAAGTGTAGAGAACAAGTTTCATCTTTGGACAGCTATTAAAAAAGTTATTACATGCAACAATTGTGTTTCTCGAGAGGGAAAAATGATAACGTGGGATAAAGCTCAAAACTTTTTTAGAGATATGATAAGTTCTTTGTTTACTAATTTTTTTTTTTTAATCGAAAGTTTATACACACATGAAAGAGTATTAAATGTGTTTTCCGTCTTGCTTTTATTGTACCGATGGACATATTTCGTTCCTTAGGCGTTAATTTATTCTACATGTCTATTTTAGTAATGACAGGTTGAATTTACAAAGGAAAACTGATATTTGAACAAAATTTGAAGATCCTTGGTGTTTCGTTTAAAAGTATTGTGTTTTGTTTAGAAGTATAAATAGATTTGCGATTGGTTTTTTGTAGATTGTTCTTTGCACGATGATAACAACTTTGACTTGATAATGCATTTGCCTCTTTGGATCGTAAACAGTACTCTCATCTATCAGTAAAAAAGTTAATTTGTTGACAATATTTTGAATTAGTTTATCATTATTTGTTCTACAGCAATGCATAAAGTTGGTAAGAAAAAGCTATATTATTTTATGCCTTTGTTTCAATTTTTTATCTTAAAGGTAGAAATTCCTGTAATACTCACCTGTCAATCTTTGATTTTAGTATGTTTAAAGATTGAATTAATTGTTGGATAGATTTCATATTAATTTAATTCAGTAAACAGTAATTGTATTAATGGCTATAAGTTTAGCCAACTGATGGATTGGTTTCTAAATTACTTTCAGGAAAAAATATTAAAAATAAAATTTGTACTGAAACAATTTTCTGTTATATTGGAACTGATTGTGGATATAATTCATTTTTTAATTTTAAGCCCTACTTCAAATGAAATACTAATTTTTATATAAACTGTACTTATATATCATCTATTTTATTTTATTCTTCAGGTAATAACTGTGATATTTTCATAAAAGAAGAAAAAACTGAGCCTTCCTGTAAGTTTTTCTAATTTTTATTTATTATGTTGTGCTTGGAAATAAATTTTTTAGAGATAAAAAATTTCTAACACTGGGTTCTGAACTGCTATATGAATAATTTATTTTGGTACTTGTTAACAAGTTTCGTGTCTGGATGACGCAGGAGCCAAAATCACATTATCACTCTGTACTTGGAACACTGCACGGAAGTGACCAATCTCCAGACTAAATACAAATAATTACTAAAAGTCTGGAATTCAATTATGATTAAATTGGGTAAATAAATATCAAGTTAAAGTAGTAAAGATTAATTTAATAATGTAGCAATTGAAATTAAAAAATTAAATTATCTAGATAAAAGGAAAAACAAGTAAAAATCTATAAATCCCATTAATTTTGATTGAATTGTGTTTAAATAACAATTTCAATATTGAAGAAATATGATATGCTATGAAAATATGTTATTCTTCATTATTTTTAAAAATTAAACATATAAATAGTACTCAACCTTACGTAAATATTTCGAACTGGAAGATCAAAATGAATTAAATGTGGCCATTAGCTAAAGTAAACATCAGTCTTATTACAAGGTAGTATAGTCTTATACGTTAACTATAATCAGTACTCCAGATAAAGTATGAGCAAGTGATCTTGACTCACGTCATTTAGACATGACATATGTACCTACTGTTCTCTTTAATGACGTAATTGCTGAAAACTTGATTTTACCTTACAGTGTCAGAAATTTCTATTGATTTGTTAATTTAGTTTTCAGTTGTTACTTATTAATTAAATGTCTCATTTAATTAGGTTGTTTTAATATTATATTCATGTCACTAGGTGAGCTTATTGTCAAAGATGAAGAAATGCATATTCCTGATCATGGTGAGCAATATTATAATCCTGTTTAATCCGTTATTAAGTGCTAAATATGCTATCACAGTAATTCGAATTATGACAAAACTGAATTTATACGAGTTTTAAAAGTTAACATATTATTTTAAAATCAGAAATGGAAGTGGTTGGAAGATATCAATTTTTGAGGTTAAAAAGTTTCTATAACGCATCATAGTAATTAAAATTTGAAAGTTCTGTCATAAAAAATTATAATTTTCTTTGAACCATTTGTTATGTACAATTTGAAAAGTATTTTGATCGTGAAAAATCGAATGGTCCTTAATATCAGTTAGGTCTCCTCCTCATTGAAAGAGTATGGACAGGGCTTAAATGTCGAATTTTCTTCTAAAGTACCTTTATTTTTGTATATTTCTAAGAATTAATTGTCTCTTACTGTTATTAGGAATAAAATATGGCTAATTATAAAGATTTGAGAGGAAAATCCTCCGCACAATAACCGGAGCGATCTGGGATCAGAGTATTAACATTTGTTTAATAAATTTAGCCCCAATAAATTATTAAAAATTTAAATATATTTTTTCTGTCATAATTACAGACCTTTTAGATCTTTTGCTGTCTTAATCAGCCTTCTCCATGTCTCTCCTGTTATCTGCATACAGCTATAATACATGTTTGTTGATTCTATCTATCCATCTAGTTTTGGGCCTTCCACATGGTCTTTTGCCTTGTGCATTCATTGTTGTACAGAGGATTCCAGATGGATTACTGTGAGCTACATAACTTATCTTAAACTCCTTGCCTTCATATCATTAGATATTGATTGACCAATTTCCAAAAACAGCTCTTTATTACTCTTCCTCCTCCATGCATCAGTATTCTGATCCCATATCTTTCAATACTTTTTCTAGGGTATTGGTTAGTGGCCTGTATAACACAACTGGCTTTACCATAGCATTGTACATCCTTAATTAGAAAATTTTCAGGATTTCAATATATTTGAAAGAAAGAAGTGTGCGCTTGTTATACTCTGGTCTATTTCCGACAATTGGCCATTCATTGAAGTTATCTTGGGGTGGAGATATTTGAATTTGTCTACTCTTGAAAACAATTTTCCTTCTATGCAGATCCTGTTATTGGCATGGAATTTTCATCTTATCTTTTTTTTTTTTTGTTGCACTGATTGGACTGTTCCTCAAGGCGATCAAGGAGGCCTGTGATAATTTGCAAAGAGAAGCTGAAAGAATAGGGCTATCCATAAATGAGGAAAAAAACAAAAATTATGGTGCTCAGGAAGAAAACATCTATAAATCCACCTAAGCATTATATAGTGGGACAATATGCGTTTCAATGCGTGTCTAGTTTTAAGTACCTCGGCTCCATCGTTAATGATCAGCTGGACGAAGAATAATAATTTCAAAATCGTGTAATGGGGGCTAACAAAGCATATTTCACCCTAAGAAGCTTCCTCTGAAGTCAGCTACTAAGTCAAGGTACCAAAATGATTATATACAAAACAATCATCTGACCTCTACTTACATATGCCAGTGCAACGAATTCAGCGCTTAAAATGGCTGAGATACATTATCAGAATGGATGAAGGTAGAGCCGCAAGAAAATTGTATTATGGAATCGTAGATGGAGTCTGAACATGTGGAAGACCGAAGGGAAGGTGGAAGGACTCCGTGGCTGAGGACTTGATGATGGTGGGAGTATCCAGCAGACATGTTGCTGTCTGAAATGATTAGGAAAGGGCAGTTGAGAGGGTCAAGGACAGCTTCAGGCGCCTATCGAGCCAATAAATAAAAAATAAATCTTTTATTTTCGTTTACTTGTAGTTTGGTTGCCTCTTCCTCTCTTATCGGAATATATTATTTTATATTAGTTTCTCAATTTTCTATTACTTGCTTTTAAGGTCAGCTGTATAGTTATCCTAGGGTTTTATGATTCATCCCAATGTGCACACTTCCATTTTCATGTGGTGTTGTTTAAGCCAGTTTGAACTTTAAAAGTTATTAAATACTAACATACTAGCTAACTTTCTTTATTAGAGAAGAAATTTAATTATTGAAGTTGTGTGGTAAATGAAAGTTGTGTGATATATTATGCTCAATTTTTATTTTTTTTCATTTTTCTTTCATGGTGACACTTCGAGTTTTCTTTTAATAATATTTCAATTGTTGAAGAGAAAGATGGTTGGGGTGATCAGTCAAAATAAAAAATTGTAAAAATAAATAATTATATTTGCCGACCTTCATCAGGGCTAAGAAAAGAACCAGATAACAATAGGTATGAGAAACTATAAACATTGAATAATAAAGATTTAAAATTAAGAAGGTGAAAGGTATAGATTAAAAAATGTAGGTAGAAAAAAACATTTTGTTTTTAATTTATTATTTATGATATTTACAACTGTATTAGAAATAAAAATACATTCAGTAAATGTGAACACAAGAATATGATAACATTAAACCACTTGTTGAGAAACTACCCATTGGTAGCACTCTAAAAATGTATTTACAACAGGAGATCTCGAAGCCATCTTCTTTTCAGATGCCTTGAAGAGTTATCAGGGATTGAGGAGGAAGCAAGATTAGAAACGAGAGGGTTTGGATGGTTCTGAAGTTTGTTATGGAAGGATTAGTATCTGGATTGGGCCAGGTCAGAAACATATGGAACATTAAGGTCTTTATGGATGAGTTTATTTGTGACAAAGTATGGAGCATTAAGGATTTTACGGAGGATTTTGGATTGTAAGGATTGGATACGATAGGAATTCGATGGTTTGGTGGAGCCCCAAAGCTCAACTCCGTATGTCCATAAAGGTCTTATTATAGTTATGTAGATAAGTCTTTTGTAATTAATAGAAAGTTTGGAGCGTTTGTCTAGTAAGTGTTGGAGCAGTCGGAAATTTTAATTTTAAATCTTTAATATTCAATGTTTATATTTTCTCATACCTATTGTTATCTGGTTCTTTTCTTAACCCTGATTGAGGCCGAAACGTCGGAAAATATAAAAATAAATCTAATTATTTATTTATACTATTATTTATTTTGACTAATCACCCTATTCATCCTTCTCTTTAATTATTCACTACAGTCAACCATCAACCCACAATATTTTAATTGCTTTTATCCTATTTTAGCAAGGAATATTGCTTTGGAACAATTACTAATTTAAATTTAATTTATTGGATTTTCAATCTTACAAATTTGATAATGTTTTACTCATCTCATAATTCAATATATTTGTCATCTCTTTTTTTTTTTTTCAGATATGAACGACTCTTTTGTTTTTATTAAAGAAGAAAATGGAAATGAAAATGAAACGGAGCGCCCTTGTGAGTTCTCTATATTTCATATTTAAAAGTTTATGAATGAGTGATTCCATTTCAATTGAACACGTGGTCCGAACTTCACTGTCTCAGATTTTCTTGAAATTCGGCACAGCTGTGCTATTTGTAAAGACTTAGAGAAATGTAAAATTTTACTGAGATATTTTTTTTTTTTTCGAAATACAATTTTCTCTGACGGAACGTATTTTAAAATTTTCAAGGCATTTTTCTCCCTCCTAATTAAAAAGTTACAAGTATCGTTTGAACATATTCTTGGTGAGTATCAGTGTGGCTTCAGGCCAAATAGATCTACAATCGACCTAATATTTTCCTTCAAACAGAAGGAACTGTTGGAAAAATGTAATGAATATAATGTTGATCTTCATTATCTTTTCATCATTTTTAAATAGGTTTATGATAGTGTCAATAGAAGCGAATTATTGAAAGCAATGGTCACTTTAGGTTTACCGAAAAAGTTAGTTAGACTAACAAGGATGACACTGACTGATAGTTGCTGTAAAGTCAAGATACAAGGAGCACTATCAGAGCAGGGAGACCCTTTGTTCCCGATTCTTTTCAACCTAGCCTTAGAATATGCTGTACGTGTTATTCGGACAAGCCCTCATGGCACGATATATAATAGATTGTCACAGCATCTAGCCTACGCAGACGACGTGGTAATATCGGCTAGATCAAGAGCATCTTTACTGGGGGTGTTCAAGGAGTTCGAATACTCTGCAAAAAAGTTAGGCTTCCATATAAACGACGAAAAGACAGTTTATATGATGCCAACAAGAAACCCACTAGAAAGAATGGAAGAAATGATCAAATTTGGAAGCCACACTCTTTCAGGATAGCAAACCAGTTTAATTATTTGGGTGCTCTTGTCACATCAAAGAATGAATACCAAATAGAAATTAAGGCAAGAGTAGCTGCTGAAAACAGGTGCTATTATGCTCTTCAAAAACCTTTAAAATTCAGAGGCCTGACCAACAGAGCTGAGGTAATATTATATAAAACAGTCATTAGGCCGGTTGTGTCTTATGGCTGTGAGACTTGGGTACTTTCCAAAGAAAATGAAAGAATGTTAAAAGTTTGGAAAAGGAAAGTACTCGGAAGAATATAGGGACCTGTCTGTGAGAATGGCAAATGGAAAATAAAGAATAAAGAGCTGAAAGAAATGGTCCAAGAACCAGATCTGGTTTCTTTTGTTAAAAAGAATCAGTTGAGGTGGCTGGGATCTGTAGAGCGGATGCCGGCGAATAGGATACCCAAAAAATTACTGGATGATAAGCATGGAGGAGAAAAGAGTTAGAGGATGTTGACAATTAAGATGGTCAGATGGAATGGAGAGAGTGTTGAGAGAGATGGGAATCAGAGGATGGAGGAGACTCGCCCAGGTTCGGAAAGAGTGGAGGAGGCCGAGGCCCTTGCAGGGCTGCAGCGCCATCGAGGAAGTAAGTAAGTGATGATAATGGCTTCATTGTTAAAAAAATTATTGCTAAAAAAAGCTGAGGTTCATGCCTCTTGTTGAATTTATTTGGAATAACCTAAATAATGAAATAAAAATAGCTTTAATTATCCTGGGAATGTATAAATTACATTTAAAAAATGCATTATCTCGAATAATTTGGCTAAAATCAGTTAAAATCTATTTTTTTTTCTTCATATAGAACACAACCTAAATGTCATGTTAATTATATATTCATCATCTCCATTGTTTTTCAGGTATGAGTAACTCTTCTGTTTTTATAAAAGAAGAAAACCCAGATGAAATTGAGCCGGAAAGTAAGTTCCTATTTTTTAAATTTGTAATTGTTGCCAAGTTTGCTTTTAAATGAAAAATTGACTAATGTAGATTTTTGAGATTTCAAGATCTATATTTACACATTTCCTTATGACTAATTTATGTCGCTAATACATCAACGGCGATGTTGTGTGCACCTAGGAGATATCGCGGACTGATCCGCTGTCAATGGGAGGCTCCTTTGCAACGTTGGTCCATTGCCCAGCGACTGTCCAGTGTACCGGATGCCCTGTTCGAGTCTACATTTGATTATGCCTCTGAAATCGCCGAATGTGCGGAGAGACTGAGTGTAGATAAGTGTGAGAGCTCTACGACAGTCGCTGAGAGGGAACGCTTTTGAAGAATGGGCCAGTTGCAGGTGGCAAGGTGTTGGAGTAAGGCATTTTAAATAGACCCCGAAAGCTAATAAGTATATATGCCAGAAACAATTACTTTCGGGGTCAGAATGGTCCAATGCCTTAAAACTCAAACTATAAACTATGCACCATAGCGTGGAGTCCCAGGAGCCAGTGGCTCCCTCAGTCGCAAATGCGGTAAAGACTCTGAAACACCAGCCCATGTGCTGGGAAAATGCCCCAACAATCCCTCCTCATAACACGCCGGCGCCATAAGGTCAAGTTCAACTTGATGAGACTCCTTAGAAAAAAAGAATTCACCTGTTTTGATGAGGTCTATTGCATCGACAGCGAAGGCTCTACAAGGTATGCGGAACAGGAGGGATGGCACTGATCTTAGACCCTACTGTCCGCTTTGAGAGCAATGACCTCTATGAGGCAGGTGAAGTAGAAAGGGAAAAGAGGAACATCAATGGTAAATTTATCCCTTTCCTAAAAAAGAAATTCCAGGAGACCTTCGGAGAGAGTTCACCATGAGAGGCCTCTGGTTTGGGTCTCGAGGAAGGATTAAAAAAAACTAGGAACTTCCTCGAGGAACTAGGTGTTGATGTTGGGGAACTTGCGATGTTGGCCGAGAATATTATCCTGGACTCCCTGGGAATCATTCACCATCACTTATATAGTAATTTACCATGAATTGAGGATGTTTTTATCATTTATTTATTCTATTTTAAATTGTTAGCATTGTCTTGTCTTTTTGTCTATTGTTGTGGATATATGTGTGTGCGATTTAGTGTTGGATTCTTAGCATTTAAATTTTTTTTTTTTTTTTTTTAATGTGTATGTTATGCAATGTTGATGGCTCAGTGTAGTTTATTGGGCTTGGTGTAATTATTAGTTTATATTTTATAAGAACATTATTGTAAGGAGGAAGGAAAAGAAGGAAAGATATATATATGTAGTAATAGAATAATGTAATGTAGAAATTATGTCCAAACGAATTGATCGGTATGCTGTGTGTAAAGCAACCCTTTGTAGTAGGGCAGCACTACTTTCAATAAAGTATTTCTCTCTCTAAATGGTCTGTATTAGTATTGAATTTATAAATTTCAATATTTTAATTATTACATTATTATTTTTTTAATAGAACTTATATTCTAGGAAATAACCTTAGGGAACGGGTGAGGATTTATACTTGAATTATACAATTTGATTGAATACACTAATTTGTAATAATTTTTTTACTACAAATTTATTACATTAATATTTTCCTTTTTTTTTCTTCTCTGGATTTCTTTCATTTTCTTTTTTAGGAACATTTTGCACTTTTTGTGGAGAGTGAATTAGATTGATGCGTCAGATTTTGTTCGCCATTAACGCTAGGGTAAAGTTGGCTAGAGCCGACTAATTAAATTATTTTTACATATGGATTAAAATATTTCAGAAACTATAAATCGGGCCTGCATACTGTAAGCAAGGGAATTGTTCACCATTTCATTCTCTCTGTAATAGTCTATAATTCAAAATTGTATCTTGTATGTTGTATTGTATATTGTATGTTAGAGAGGGGAAAAGGAAAAAATAGTGTTGAAAACCAAATGATAAGGTTAGTTGACGATATGGATTAAAATATTTCAGATATTTAAAATCGGACCTGTATACTGTAAGCGAGGGTTCAGTATTTCATCTTCTTTGTTATGAGTTATTATTTATAATTTATATTTCATATTATTAATCTCGCCTTGTTGATGTTTTCACTTATATAGTGTGGTCTAAAGTACGCACCTTTTTTTTATTTCTTAATAAATTCTAACTGTTTTTTTTTAATTTCTTTCTTTTGATCTGTTGATGATTCCAGTTTGTTGTCTTTAATTTTTCCAAAAATAGTTTTATTTTATGATTACTTTATTGTCATTCTAATGTTTAATATATATATATATATATATATATATATATATATTTGTATGTATATTTTGTTTACTTTTTTTTTTAGGTATGGATGGTTCTTTTTTATTTATTAAAGAAGAAAGGGCAGATGAAACCGAGCGTGCTTGTAAGTTTCCTCTTTTCTGAATTTAAAAGCTTATAAATGAATTTGAGGATGAGGAGTTTCTGGAAGTTACCACTCTTTTAGACTATTAAGAGGGGTAGGAAGCTATCCAGATATACCAAATCATCTTATATAAAAATAACTGATTAGCTAACTAAGACACTTAAGTGACTGTTCTTAAAGCCTTAATGGCTTGATGGATTTTCATCCAGCCACACATTTATCTCAAAGTCATTTAGGCCACATGCCCATAGTATCATAATGAAATTATTCTATTTTTACAATTATATAATATGTGTTTATCAAAATAAAATAAAAGCGATAAAAATAAATTACTAAAAGTTTAGTTTTCTGAAATAAAAAGTCCTAATCAAATATAAAAAATGCTTCCTCTAAAATATTATATTTGTTATTTAAAAGACTGATTTTTTTTTTATTCAAGTAATTTTTATAGTCAATTTTCTTTCATGTATAATAAATAAATTTAGTTATAAATTATACATTTTTAATATTTGTGTCCTAAGACATATTCGTGAGAGAAACCTAACATTAAAAGGGAAATGTCAGAGAATTTCACTTTAACTTTCCGATACCTGAAATATGAACCATGAATTAAATTGTTTATTATTTATTTATTAATTATCATATGATTATGATTATCTATAGATATATATAGATTCTTGTCAATAGGAAATTATGGTTCTTGGAAAGATAGTAGGTAAACCAAAATACAAAGAGGTTCTGGCAAAATTGATATTTTGAAGTAAATAATTATAATTATTTTGTTGCAGTCGCAGAAAATCCTCACGGTGAAGAGGAAGAAGGACCGTTTCATGATGGTGAGGAAAATTTATATTTAAAAAACCTAAAGTATCAGGATCTTGAATAAGTTCTCACTTTTCCTATCAGATGGTAGCACAAGTACTATTTTTTAAAATTATTATTAATTTCTTTTACTTTATTTGTTAAAGAACATGACTTCTTGTACAAATAATTCAAAATATTTACAAAATATCTCTTCATGTAAGTCTTTTCCCCCCACTTCATAATAAAGCTTGCATTTTAAACAAATAATTACTCTTATTATAATAAATATAGGGTATCTTATATTAGATACATAATTTTAATTCATTTATGAATTAATTATTAAAATATTTATATATTAAGCCAGAATTGAGATTTGAAAGAAAAGTTCTCCGTAAGATAACAGAACCTATATGGGATCAGAACCTTGACACATGGAGGAGAAGGAACAATAAAGAACTGCTGAAAGAAACGGGTCAGTCAGTATCTCATTATATGAAGGCAAGGAGGTTAAGATGGGCAGCACATGTAGCTCGTAGGAATCCATCAGGATGCCTTTACACAACAATGAATGCCAGAGTAGTAGGCAAGAGACCACATGGAAGGCCAAAAACCAGACGGATAGATAGGATAAACGAATATATGGATGAGCTTTATGCCGCAAACTGGAAAACTGTACTTTCAGAGGTGGAGAAGGTTGGTTCAGGTGGCCAAAGATCTAAAAGGTCTGTAGAGCCTCTCTCCTCCTCCCCCCCCAAAAAAATATATACATACACACACTATGACAAAAAAAAAAGGATAAATAAAAAAGATAATAAAATAATTTTTAATAGATATAATTTTCCATAGGAATTTTTATTTGTTGGGTGCCTGGCTTACCAGCCTTTCATCTCTAAAGAGATAAATCTAGAAAACATAAGGTACTTACCCATTATTTGGGCATCATTAAATATTTACTCTAACATGCTAGCTCAGGTGAGGAGGGGTTAGGTTGGATATTTTTATAAAGCAGCAAAAAAGGTTAACAGATCTGTTTACAGAAAGAAATATTTACAGAATTAATACTATGTACAATAGAAAGAAATAAAATACAAGGAAAAAGAAGGAATTTAAACATAATTACTATATACAATTAAAGATAAATAGGAAGATATTTAAGATAATAAAAATAACAAAAAAAGATACTTATTCTATATACAATAGTATGGCATGCCACATCTAAACATCTAGAAAAGATAGTCAAGATACAAGAGATATAAGATGTAAGAACACATGCACATGCTAAAATATCAATTAGTCATGAGGGACAGGAAACAAAAGAGAGAAGAGATATTTCTTTCCAGTGCTTTCTTAATCTTAGTTACAACACATATAAATACATACGTACATATATATATATATATATATATATATATATATATATATATATATATATATATATGTATATATATATATATACATATATATATAATATATATATATATATATATATATATATATATATATATATATGTACGTATGTATTTATATGTGTTGTAACTAAGATTAAGAAAGCACTGGAAAGAAATATCTCTTCTCTCTTTTGTTTCCTGTCCCTCATGACTAATTGATATTTTAGCATGTGCATGTGTTCTTACATCTTATATCTCTTGTATCTTGACTATCTTTTCTAGATGTTTAGATGTGGCATGCCATACTATTGTATATAGAATAAGTATCTTTTTTTGTTATTTTTATTATCTTAAATATCTTCCTATTTATCTTTAATTGTATATAGTAATTATGTTTAAATTCCTTCTTTTTCCTTGTATTTAAGCAATATAAAATAAATACAAACAAAAAAAACTCATAATAAAACAAACATTAACCGAATCAATACCTTAATGACAAAAACACTGAAAATAACCATTCAATTGGTAAGGAATGGCATCATTTCGGGAATAGAATACATATTGGCTACGGATAATAAAAATAAATATATATGTTTCTCTTTCTCGGCACTGCCTATATTGAGAATGTTCTCTACATTGACATAAGGAGATGAATAGGATAGATATTGCTCCAGGTACCTCTCTCTATATATATTGGATGATGGGCACTGGAGATGGTGTGTAGGCTGTTAAATATATATTGTTTACAGGCACTGCAGATTTCTTTATCTTGTATAATATAAGATTTATTTTGCAGATATATATTTATGGCGTGTGGGTTCGAGATTCTTAAACGGCTTACAACTCGCGTTTTGTGCATACAAGTATTAAAAATTAAATATTTTTCAGGAAAAAAATCTAGACGGCTGAGGGTTCTGTATACTGGGTTATTATTTGAATTTAAATGACAGAAGATGATTTTCTGGTTTTGCATTCACGTTTTGTAGATCTCGTTTAGTTTATTGAGACTATTAGTTGCTGTTGCTAGATTGTGAACTTGTAAGACCCAGTTAAAATCAATGGCAACTTCTTGCATACTTCTTAGTCTATTGAAGTACATTCATGGATATCTGTTCTCCATGACTCTCTGTTCTGATAGCATTGAGAGTCTTATCCAGAGGTTGGCTACTTTTTTTATTATCATTATTCTCAGTGGACGTCGTCGCGTCTCCAGTCTAACTATATAATTCGGTGCACTTTTAGGCCAAAGGAGATTTTTAAGAAATATTAGCTGGATGACTTCGAGTTCATCTAAATACCTCAAGCTCCGTATCTTAGCAGCGTAAAGCAATGTGATTGAAACCATTGAATCAAACAATGTCATTTTGTTTGCCAGGCATCATTCTTTTCTTTTCTAAGGATTTCTAGTACCCTGCTACTTGCCATGGATGCCCTTTGAAAGAATGTTTAGATGCTTTATGGAATTTTCCAGAAGATGAGAACGGCATCCCTAGATAAGTATATTCTTGTTGAGAATTCCCTGCCAATAGAGAGGTTTCACTGTCTTAGTTTTGAGAGACTTGTGGAACACAACTGCTGTTGATTTTGATAGGTTTAATGTTAAGCCATTGATCCTGCAGTATTGTTCGAGAATCCTCAATTTCTTTTGTGCACCATGCCAGGTAGTGTCAACAAAGACAATGTCATCTGCAAACAACAACATTGTTACTTCATGGTTTTTTTCTATGGAAATATCTTTAGCCCCATTGTCAACAAAATAAGTTATGATATCTGAAATAAATAATATGAAGAGCACAGGACTCAGACATTCTCCTTGTAACAAGCCAGATGTTACTTTTATTTCATTTGATAAAGCCACCTCCATTTTGATCTGTATCAAAGCACTTTCAACAGTCTGTTCAATTTTCCACTAACGCCAATACTAAACAGTTTTTGGTACTTGTTAAATAGTGGGTAGCGTCCGCCTGCTATCTGCCAATGTTTATATAATCTGATATCTTCGTATTAATATTTATTGTATTATATTCATATTATTATATCTTTGTATTCATATTTATTGTATTGTATTGATATTATTGAAATCGTAAACAAAAACAAATGTAATAATGAAAAAATACTTTTATTTTACAAGATATAAATAAATGTAATAATAAAAAAACACTTAAACAGCATATTTACATATAAAAGAAACAATTTTATTTGAATTTAATTTATTTTTGTAGGGAAATATTTATGCTATTTAAAATAGTGAGTAAAAAATATTTGATAGACTCTTCTTCTGAAAACGGCAATACCCACAATGTAACAACATCCATAATTAAATAAGACTAACTCACAGCTTTCACAAGGAACAAAAAATAAACAATAGAATAACTTAGGTTAGAGGAGATAAGTAGGGAGGTTATGTGAAATAAGATTATATAACAAGGGAGGTTTCGACCGGTATTTAACAAGTATCCAATTTTTTTCCTAAGAAGATTATGATTTATAGAATCAAAGGCTTTTTTGAAGTCTATAAATATTGCGTATACGTTGCTGCCTTTCAACATCAGGTTAATGTGAATTAGTAACATTAGTGTGAAAATATGATCCGCACAACTCTTGCCAGCTCTTCAGGTATTATGTTCTCTGATTCAGCCCATAACAATAGGCTATTAGTTAAGATACTTGTGAATAGTTTAGTGACTGAGTTGATTAGTGATATTCCCCTATAGTTATCGAGATTCTTTCTGTTCCCTTTCTTAAAAAACACAATGCATAAGTAGCCCAAATTGTGTGAGGTTTCTCGTTTTGCAGGACATAATTAAACATATGAAGAAGATAATATTCCCATTACGGAGTAAGAACCTTTAACACTTCATTCTTCACTTTGTCTATCACAGGGGACTTATTATTTTTGCTGCCAGCAATACTGTCTTGAAGCTCTTCCAGAGAGATATCCATGTCGAGAAGAGGTTGTGTCGCTGAGCAAAACTGTCCTTGAGTAAATGATCCACCATAGAGGGCGTTATAATATTCTGTCCATTCTTTCAATTCAATTTCATTTTGATTGGGGCCAAATGGTTTTAGCATATTTATGGTTTTCTAAAATTCAGTTATACAAGTACTATTGGCATATTGTCTCAGAGGGTAATGCAATTTTCTAAGACTATTGTTGATAAGCTTGGACTTCAGTGTATTTTAGTTTACCACAGGTCGTTTTGTTCTAAGTAAAGATTATTTGTGGGAAATATTATTGCAATATTTTATTCAAAAGGAATCTGTACCTGAAGTACACAGAATTCTTGTTGAGAGGTACGGTGAATATTAGGGATGGCCATCGAAAGTTGATATTTTACCATCGATAGTATCTACTTTGATATTATCGACTATTGATATCGTCCCTTCTATATTTGAATATAATTTAAAAATAAAAATTAAAACTATCGTTTTCTGAAAAGTGCTAGGAATTATATATGAATCTGATCGTTAAAGAAAAAATATTTTGAAAATATAATACAATATATGTAATATATAATAAAAGAATTATTATTATTGTTAATTGCAAAAATTTTGTTCAAAAATAATGATCAGAATATTTTTTTTTAACCGGTTATGATCAAAAGTAAAAATGACTCTTAATAAAAATCATCAAATGATTTTTAAAATTATAGATAGAAATTTTAATCAGATTTGATTTCGATTTTTTTAATTATTGATTTCAAATCCTGAAATAAAGCTCCTAATATTTAGGCTGTAGATTGTTTAGTGGAAGTTGATCGAAGAGGAGAAGGGGTAAAAAAAATATGTATTTAAAGAATTCATAATTGGTAATTGGTTGACTGTCGTGGATAATGAAGAGAAGAATAGTTGGGGTGTTCAGTCAAAAAGAAAGGCAAAAAATAAATATTATCATTTATTTTTTGCCTTCCTTTTTGACTGACCACCCCAACTATTCTTCTCTTCATTATTTAAAGAATTGTTAGTCGGGGATGGAGGGACGGGAAGGGGTGGTCAACAATCGCAACATTGTATTGGCCTCATATTTATTTATAGCCTACGTTTCTATCTCAAAAAGATCTTCATTAGAACTTTTGCCTCACCAATGACATAAAAGAATGATATTAGGCCAATTCAGTTTGTGATTGTCAACGTCTCTCTCTCCCTCTCCCCATTCCCTTGACTATTCTTTGAATTATAACTACTGTCAACCATTTCCGATCCAAAAATAAATTGTTTTCTTTGTGCTAATGTTTTGAGCTAAAGTTTTTGGACTTCATCAGGACATATTCATATTATCTACTAACAATTAAATACTGAGATTTAAATCAAAATTCCAATGCCTAAGATACATAAAATATATTGTCAATTTATTGCTAAAAGTCATTAAGTACATTTTTGACAGAGCTACATTTTTAGATAAATTCTGGATTTATCTATTTTAAAAACCAGTAAGTGCAGTATAATGACACAAACCTATGTATTATGTATGATAGATCATTGTTATAATAACTTCACAATTTCTTGATTTTACAAAGGGTAAATTCATAAACATTCTTAGTGATATATGGTTATGAAATGTCATGGTCATGAATTAATGAATTTTTACTATTTACCCACGATTATGTCCATTCAGTTTAGTTAGTTATCAACACGGTGCTGATTGAAAAGTACCAGGAATCAGGCTTGCCTGAGGTTCTTTTATCAATAGTCCATGGTACAGGCCCCTTTTTATCAAATTACTAACATCCGTCTAAAACTTTATGAATAGCTTCATCTCATCGTTACCTACAACTTTTTTATTTTAGAAAATTCTCAGAAATGAGACATTTAAAATCTGTAGATCGACAAAGTATGTCTATTTAATCAGGTACTATAAAATAATGAACATCCATTTGCTTTCCACTAGAACCATTTAATAATTTGATCAACGTTCGTTGATCTCTAGATTGAAAATACCCCATCTTTGAGAATTTTCTTACATAAAAATATTGTGGGTCACGACGTTTTAGGCAATGGAGGTATTCATTGTAATATATTACTCTAAATATTATACAAGAGTCACACAAACAAACAATTCTATTTTAGTCCCATTAAATGATTAAAACGAGCCATTATTATTACAATACTTCCTACTGACTGCCAAGAAATAAAAAAAATATCTGTACCACTACATCTCATGAACTTTCTTGGGTTCAGTATTACGCATGGAAGGTATTGAATTGTTTCTTGGGCAACAGTTGTGCAAGGAGGTGATTTGAACCAAAATCAGGCTCAACTGCCAGGTTTTCCTCCTTAATTAAGGGTTCCCACTTTATAAAGGCTAGGTATGCCTTCAGAGTGTCTCCCTGAACGCCAGGATTGATCCAAGACCTATGAAATAGAATAAATGATTGATCTGCCATGAACCGGGATTCGAACCGAGCATTGGAAGCTCAGTGCTCTACCACTAAGTTCCTCCACTACCAGACTACCAAGGAATTAACTGTTAAAAAATGTAGATCTGTTCTGAAGAGTGTTCTTATTTTTGGAATAACTTTTGTAGAGCCCTAGGTAGCCCAGTGGGTAAAGCACTGTACTCCTTTTCTCAAGGCTCAGAAATCGAGTCAGGCTATGGCAGACAATTATTTATTCTGTTACATCATCCATGGACCAACTTTAGAATTAGAAGACAGTCTTCATATAGGTACACCTGTAAAGAGGGTCGTGTAGGCACACATAACACCTCAACTTTCTGTTTATTTGGATTGATTCCCTCAACTCGAGAGGCTATTAGATTTTTGTTAGCTTTTCTTGCTACTAGCTGATCAATGCTTTATCTCATCACAAGCTATAAATATTTATTGCATCTTTTTTAGAGTTCCTGGTGAAAGTTTAATTAGGTTCTGAAGTTACTGCAAATATTTATTATCATATTCTCAGTTCTAGTAAGTTCTCAATAAAAATTACTTTTATAATGACATTAATATTGTGACTGTGATAATAAAATAGAATAGATTGCTAATTGCCCTGGTTGGAGCTTACAATAAACAACACAACAGAAATAATTAATTTTTTTTTAATAATAATAATTGTTTAATTTTCAGGTGCTAAAGATACATTCAGCAATATGCAAGAGATCAGACAGGATGATATAAAAGAGAGCGTGAACACGAACATAACCCCACTACATTCAAGCGAGGCATCTTTCAGCTGCCATCATTGTGGATATGAAACAGACTCCTACAGTAATTTGAAAAAGCATATTTTTACCGAGCATACGTTTGTGGAGCATTATCAGTGTCCTTTATGTGACTATAAAGTTATAAGAATGAGATGTTTGAAAATACATATCATGGCTCGTCATACCGGTGAGAGGCCTTATAAATGTTCCCATTGTGACTATAGAACAGTGACAGCAGGCAAACTGAAAAGACATATTACAGCATGTCATTCAAAAGAAAAGCCTCATCATTGTCCACACTGCGTATTCAAAACTGTTGAACTTGGTCATTTAAGAAAACATATACTTACTTGTCATACAAGTGAGAAACCTTATCATTGCCCTCATTGTGACTACACTACAGTGACACAGAGTTATTTAAAAACACACATAATGGCTTGTCATACCGGCGATAAGCCCCATGACTGTCCTCATTGTGACTATAAAGCAATATCTATCAGTAAGTTAAAAATTCACGTATTGTCTCTACACAAAAAAGAAAAGCCTCATCAATGTCCTCATTGTGACTACAGAGCATCACAAGCATGTACTTTAAAAAGGCATATAATTGCCCGTCACACAGAAGATAAGCCTCACCAATGTCCTCATTGCGACTATAAATCAGTAACTATGAGCAATTTAAAAATACATGTTATGTCTAGTCACACAGATGAAAAGCCTTTTTCCTGCCCTCATTGTCCTTATAAAGCAGTCGAAATGTGTAAATTAAAAAGGCACATAATAGCTTCCCATAATAGCGAGAAGCCTCTTCTCTGTCCCCATTGTGACTATAGAGCCGTCATTATGAGTAAATTAAAGTTACATATAATGTCTCAGCATGAAGGAGAAAAACCTCATCAGTGTCCTCATTGTGACTACAGAGCATCACAAGCCTGTACTTTAAAAAGGCATTTATTGACGCATCGTGATGTTAAGAAAAATCTTCAATGTCCTCATTGTGACCATACAGCAGACACTATGAATAATTTAAAAATACATTTAATGGCCGACCATACACACACGAATAATTATCCATGCCCCAATTGTGCCTTTACAGCAGTTGCAATTGATGATTTAAAAAAGCATGTAACTGCCCAACATACTGAAAAAAAACCCCATCACTGTCCTCATTGTGACTATAGAGCATCGCAAGCTGGTACTTTAAGAAGGCATATAATTGCCCATCATACAGGAGAGAAACCTCATCAGTGTCCCCATTGCGAGTACAAAGCTGTAACCATTGGTAATTTGAAAATTCATACAATGGTCAATCATACAGGTGAGAAGCCTCATCAGTGTCCCTATTGTGCTTATAAAGCAGCGGAAATGTGGAATTTAAAAAGACATGTAATGGTTCGCCATACTGGCGAGAAGCCTCTTCACTGCCCTCATTGTGACTATAGAGCTGTAATAATGAGTAAACTAAAAGTACACATAATGTCACAACATAAAGGAGAAAAGCCTCACCATTGCCCTCATTGTGACTACAAAGCATCAGAAGCTGGAACTTTAAAGAAACATATAATGGTCCATCATACAGTTAACAATCCTAATTCCTGAAGCCAACGTAAATAAAGCAAGTATTAAAGAACCTCGACACTACAATGAGAAGGTAATAGTAGTCAATAATGGAATGTAAGTGGACTGACTTAACAGGCAGAGATCGGCAGACACTCAAGGTTAGAATTGTTTCACCTTGGTTCTCAAATGAACGGAAACAATACATAACAAGAAATTAATAGGAGGCTTATGGCAGCTAACAATAACTATTTTGGTTAACAGAAACACTTTTAAAACAAAATCTTATCCCTGGCTTTGAAATTTCAACTATACTAACTCTGTATTAGCATATGTGTCTGAATGCTAGACTCTCACTAAATGTTTTTGAGTGATGGATGATTTTGAAGATTCTTTGGTGGATCCACAGGGAGAGGAGTTTTCAATCTTAAGTCTCCCAAAATATAAACTTTTTTCATTAGTCTATATTTTTTCTGGGAGTGATCTGAACTGAATAGTTAATACAAAATGTACTCTTTCTAAATTATAACATATATACAGCTATTAAATTTAAGCATGTTTAAAAAAAAAAAAAATCCCTGTGCATTATTATTCCTGTACTTAATTTTTCTCATTCAAAAATTATTTTAATATTATATTATTATAACACCATTTAAGGACAGTTGTTACCTGCGGGTGTGAATCGTGGGTTTTGACACAGAAATATGAGAAGTTGCTGACAATTTAGGAGAGGAAAGTTCAAAGAAAAATGTACCCTCTGAAGAAAATCAATCAGTGGCAAATAAGGAAAAACGACATGAGCTCTATAAAAAAAGGCGTCCTTCTTACGCCTACAACCTTCTCCAATTCAAGTCCTCAGTCCATTCCATTTCCACAAGATTTCAACCTTCCGACTTTAACATCCCTTCTCACAGATCTGCCTCATTTCAAAATACCTACTTATCAAAATTCGTCATTCTCCCCCCTTATTCACATTCAATACCCTTCTATTCCAAAAACAGTCAAATACTTGCTGAGCTTTTGATATTATACATTCCTATTATATCATTAATCATCAAATGATAGTACTATTACATCCTGTAAATTTCACTAGGTATATTGTAATATCTTCCTACTCTTAATACCACTGAATGCATCTATTGTTTGTTTTTACTTTATTTCTTATTCTTATACAACTAAATCTGTACCTATAGTTATAATAAGATAATGATTTTTTACATATTATTCATTGTTTAAATACTTTGACATTTTATATTGTCAGATTCGTTTTTCTTTTGTTAGCAGAAACACAGAAATTATTTTAAAGAAAAACTAATGTATTTTTTTTTCTCAAAAGTGTATAATTATAATTTTTCCTATTTTACATAGTTTTAAGTGTTTTGTACAGATTTGTTTTGTATACAGCTTGTTTAACTAATATTTTCTTTTTTTTTGTTATTGTTTTATTTTGGCCAAATTTAGTCTTTTAATTTTGTTATTCTAAGGAGACTTTGTCCCAGAATGAAGTTATTTTCTATTTCTATAATGATGACAATATTTTGGTCACTGTCAAAAGGTACCGCCTCAGATGGCTAGGCCATGTATATAGGATAAAAGAAGATAAGTTTGCCTAGAAAACTTCTCTATAACCATCCAAGGAGGGGAATACACCGATTGTGGTGGATCGACTACCTGAGTCGTGTGGGTGTAAGAAGGTGGAAAATAGCAGATGATAGGAATTCCTGGCAGAAGCTTGTTTTTGAGATCCAGATCCATTAACGATTTTTGAACTGATTAATAATAATGTTTCTCAATTTTATTGATTCATTAATTTTTTTTTTTATAAAAACCTTTGATGACTACGTAAACATTGCATATAGTTTCTTTGTTTTTTTTTTTCCTGAGTATTTACAGTAATTTCAAAAAATAAATAAAGTCTCCCCCCAAACTAAATTCTGTATCCACTACTTGTCTAAAGTACATTTGTAAAATCTTAAAGCAGCAAAACAATAGGGAAATCATACTTCATTAAGGAGATGAGGGCATAGTTCAATTTATCGAAGTTGGAAGACATCTCTGGATCGGACATATTCGCAGAATGAATCCAGAAGAAATAAATTGCACAAATGTTTTTAGAAGAAGAACTCGTCACTATCAGAAGAGCTGGAAGACGACAAGAAGTTGAAGTGGTTAAATTTTATGATCAAAGAAGCCATAAAAGTCCTTGGTCTCAGGAATTGGAGAGCATTCACAAAAATATTTAAATGATTGGTGATTTAAGCTACAGGAAGCCTAGACTCATCCCGAGTTATTGCACTGGTTAAGGGAAATAACTTTTTTCTCCTTTTACCACCTGCCTGGCCATTTCTGTTTAATGATTAGCAACCTATTTCAACTAGAGTGAAAAGGTCGAGATTCGTTTTTTGGTTTTACCAGCAACAACCATCAGTTTAAAACTTCAAAAACAAATACTACATAAAAAGAATGTATAAGGTCCTAATTCCTGAAGCCAACTATTGCAAGTATTAAAGAACCTCCACACTACAATGAGAAGGTAATAGTAGTCAATAATGGAATGTAAGTGGACTGACTTAACAGGCAGAGATCGGCAGACACACAAGGTTAGAATTGTTTCACCTTGGTTCTCAAATGAACGAAAACAATACATAACAAGAAATTAATAGGAGGCTTATGGCAGCTAACAATAACTATTTTGGTTAACAGAAACACTTTTAAAACAAAATGTTATCCCGGGCTTTGAAATTTCAACTATACAAACTCTGTATTAGCATATGTGTCTGAATGCTAGACTCTCACCAAATGTTTTTGAGTGATGGATAATCTGGAGATTCTTTGGTGAATCCACAGGGAGAGGAGTTTTCAATCTCAAGTCTCCCAAATCTGGGAATTCAAATCAAATTTCATGCCATTCTTGGTATTGTCCCCCCTCCTCCTTTTTCCACTATCTATGAAAAACTATCGGTAGTATCAATAGTTCAGTAAATTTCCACCTCAGTCATAAGAAGAATTTATTTTTGCTGTATTTACATTTATATTGGAAAGATTCTTTAAGATTTATGTATATTTAATCACTAAACCTGTACCACTACAACCCATGAAGGGTCTGGGGTTCAGTACTATTTAGGAAAAGCACTGTTTCTAGGTCAACGGTTGTGCAAGGAGGTGACTTGACCGAGATCACGCTCAACCGCCAGGTTTTTCCCTTAATTAATTATTTAATTAAGGGTACCCACTTTATAGAGGCTGGGTATGCCCCAGGAGGGACTCCTGACCCAAGGTCGCCCCATGGCCAATGAAATAGATAAATAAATTTTCTGCCATGAGCCGGGGTTCGAACTCGGGATCTTTGCATTGGAAGCTCAGTGCCCTACCACTGAGCTACCCCGCTCCCTATTTAATCATTAAACAAACAATTTATGAAAAATTTTGATGGGATTATAGATTTATATAAAAAAACAAATTAAGTTCATTTCCATGAATGTCAAATTCAAACAAGAAACATCTAAGAAGACATAGTATTATTTTATTTATCTGATTCAAAAAAGAGGCGAGAAATGCGTATGTTTTTTAACTTCAAAGAGTATAATTTTAATTTGATATTATTAATTTAAAATATAATAAAACTATAATAGCATCTCTGTAGATTTTACATATACTTTTCTTATGAAAAAAAAAGAAAGGAAAAAGGAGAGGTAACAGCAACAGTTTTTTTTTTCCATCTGAAAAATTGCAGCCGTAATAATACTTCTTAGAAAATAATTTGAGATTGTATTATTTTTTACCTTGAAGGCTTCTTGTTCAAATTTGTTTCATTTTTATATATTTATAAGAATAGTTTTAAACACGCCTTCACACTTCTATCAATTTATTTCTTTAAAATGATGTTTCGGAATAGTTTTCCATTATCTTTCAATTTTACTATATTATATTATTATTATCTCTAGCGTCAGTAAATGGGTAGAAGTATTAAGACATGTTACTAAAATTATTCCTTTAAGTATATAAAATTTCAAAATAATTTGTGTCCAAGGGGAGGGAGGATATGACCTATTGATAGTACTATCGCTCATCCCTAACAATTGTTTTCCGGCCTCCAGCACGTTCATAACAACTGCTTCAGAAATTCCTTTTAACTCCATCCTTATCCTTCCCATAAATGCAGTTAAGGTATAAAACTATCCCACTTAAAAGTAAGACAAACAATTACAATATTTTTCTCCCTTTTGATATTTTGATTTTGAAAATATTTTGATATAACTCGGTGTATCATTGTATAATTAAGTGGTCTTTAATATCATTCAAGTCTTATCCCCATTGATGTCACTTTACAGGGCTTAAATGCCCAATGTTCATGTATGTCTTCCTCTAAAGTACCTTTAATATGGTTTATTTAAAACAGTTAATAATTTTGCATTATTCAGAGTTATAAAAAAATGCTACACATAACTTTTGAAAGAATTTGATAAGTAAATAAAGGAGAACAAAAATAAAATGTGCAGAAAAACCTGCGTTGCTGTAGACTGTAGCGCCTAAGCGAATGTACCGATTTCAATGAAACTTAGCTAAAGTCATTTTCTTGACACCCTTTAAGTTTAGTTTATCTACATAACATACTTCAACGAAAAGAAGCTGGAAAAAAAGTTATGAGGGATGTTAAAATTGAATTCCGAATAACTCAAAAAGTATACACTTTTTTTATCGATATTGTATATTGTTTTTTTTTTAAAGTTTATAGAATTTCCTAAAAAAACAAAATCGGACAATTAGAAGGAGAGATATAGTCTCAAGTTTTTTCCCCTGAAGAGGCGAACATTTAGATCAATTTAAAAAATACTTTTTTAATTGTTGAGACTAAAAAACCCTTTTTTCTATAGATATTTAATAAAGTATCTTACCTAAGAACATCTTTCATAAGAAATAAGTATCTAAGTTTATACCTTTTTATTCTCAGTTCTATATTTCAACACTGCAATCACTACCTCCGGAATCAACTTACTCATTGTCTGCATAGATAACTTTTTCAACTAAAAATATCACTAAAATGACATCACTCAAAAATGTTGAAATTGGAGTTAGTCATTCTGTGGTTTATAAAAGCAAAGAAAGTTGTGTGGTTTATAAAAGCAGATGGAGTGACTAGATTTTTATATTAAATAGACATTTTATAATTATGATGGTCTTAATGACTTTATCTGTAAGCATTAACCTTTAGCTCTGTTTAAAATGCACTTCAAAAATTTTTATAATAGCCCAGCATTGCCAGAAAATAATTTATATTTAAAGTAGATCGGTAGGTGAAAGTTGTGTGTTGCGCACACCCTATTTTTTCATACTGGAAGATGGGAGGGGAGAATAAATATGGGTGTTCTCATTTTAGGAGCAAGTTTTAGTCCGTTACAACTTTTAAGTGATTAAATAAGTCTAGCTCTATTTTTTTCTCTACATCTATATGGTGAAGAAGTATTTCTTCATAGTGAAATATTAATGAATAGTGAGATTTTATAATTTCTTAAGCTACTAAAATACCATTACCAAGTATTGTTCCACCCACTTAAGAATAATTAAGGCATTTTGAATTATATATATATTTAAGCGTTGAAAAGAACAAACAGTGGTAAAATTTCTTTTGAGTGTGGTAGTAACCGTGGAGTTGAAGGACAGCCACCAGCGGATAGACCTACCAGTTGGGGAGCCTCCCTCTACGTTTCCGTTTCTTATACCTTGAGCATGTACCTTTACTTTATTGTTGCCATTACCACTGCGTATATTATCTCGCTATCTGTTCAAATTATTTCATTTATTTTAATTCACGTTTGATTACGGTTTGTAGCAAGTGAGTTGGCCAAAACAAAAATTATAATACTAGTTACACAACGGTTATGGCCGAATAAAATACGTGAAAATGTCATCACCATGTTGAAAACTTGTTTCATTCCCATAATCGAATTATTAGCTTTGCTTAGATAAAGCTGAGTGGCAATACAAGGTGCAGGTATTTAAATGTTGTAAAAATTATTAAAATTTTATCATGCGAATTGCCCATAAACTGAGAATCACCCATATAAGTGTGTAAATAAGGAACCAGAACTCATTCATTGATGCTTCTAGTTATTAATGTTAAATCTTATTTTTGGCAACATTTTGTTATTTTGGCAGCTGGTAGGCTCCTTCTGTGGGTAGCATTAGTTATATGTTAAACAAAAAAATGCAGCAGTCTCATTGCAGCTTATGATGAGTATGCTCTTTGTAAATCACAGTGCTTTGAGCGCCATAAAAAATTCCTAAGAGGTGACTTCTATGTGAGAAATGAAGCTGTGTGTGATCTATTATGACCTCTTAAAACCTGATTGAATGCTAAAGAGTATTTTGGGTGAAAAACAACCAGAATATCAAAAAATCATTTTAATTGAAGGAAGTTAGTTGAATATATAACAATAAAAATCTCAAAAATGAGGGTACAGAGAGACCAAAGTGGCTTTACTGCAGGAAGATCATGCATCGTTCACATTTTTACAATAAGACAGATCTACGAAAAACACCTAGAAAAATCTAAAGATCTGGAGTATCTCTTCATTGACTTGGAAAAGGCATATGACCTCAGTTCCAAGGAAGCTATTGTGGAAAGCTCTCGAGGATCTCAAGAGCCCATAATAATCGTAAGAGAAATTTACCACAATAATGCCTGTTGTGTTAAACTAGGATTAAATCTCTCTTTAAAATTTCAGACTTCAAAAGGACTTTTGCAGGGATGCTGCCTTTCGCCTATCCTTTTTAAAATTTATGCTGATGCTCTCAGAGAGTGGACAAGAAAACCTAGATAAATAGGAATAAGGATTGGGAAAAATTTACGCATCATGAACATAATATTTACTGATGACGGAGTAATCATAGCCCAGGATGGAGAGGACATCCATTCGGGAAGGTTGTCGAGTTATGAAAAGTGGGGGTCGATTAACTTCATGAAAACAGAGCACCTTGGCACTTCATCTGATGACACACCAATTGAAAGAGGTATGAAAACTAGAAGTCATCTGCTGGCTAGATCCACTAAGATCGCTCTGTACAAATCTCTTATTAGACCTATACTGACGTATGGCTCAGGGACATGGCCATTATCACGAACAGACGCCATCAGGTTGCAAATTTTCAAGAGAAAAATCCTGACAAGAATGTTAGGCCCTGTAAAAGATGAAAATCAGTATAGGCTAAGGCATAATGCAGAGTTGCACCAAATATACCGGGAACCGGATGTGGTGCAATTTATACGGGATGGGCACGTTGCAAAGATGGATGGGGACTCACCAATGAAGCGGCTATGTGAATGGCAGAAGAAGAAGAGGACGACCACTACTGAGACAGGCAGATGAGGTCGAAGCCGCCGCAGAGCTTCTGGATACTAGAGCTTGGATGACCCTTGCATAAGACAAAGAGGAATGGAGGCGATGCATTGATGCGGCGAAGACCCATACCAGGTTGTAGTGCCTGTGATGATGATAAAAACTAGAGAAATTTAAATTCCTAGGATCTGTATTTAATAGAGTAGGCACATCCATCAATGATATCGTCAGGATTGGTGAAGGAAGAAAGGTCACAGCAATACTCAACAGTATCCTTTGGAGCTCGAATATATAGCCCAATACAAAGAGGCTAATATACAAGGCTATATGCAAGCTGATAACGACCTATGCCTCGGAGGCATGGGTCATCGATACACGACACCGAAAAAGGCTGTTAGCAGTCGAGATAGTTAGCTCTCTGGACCAACTCGCCCCCTCATCACATCAACCAGTCTAGTTGTTGGATCTGATGGCTTGTTAGTGGAGTTATGTACCAAATGAAGTAAATAAGTCAAAGATAGGCTCTAACACAGCAGTATAAGTGTACCAATCAATCATCATGTTTAGAAAGAAGTCATGTGAAAGCAGCAAACAATAATTTCTTATTGAAATTTTAATATTTTTTATTTATTTGTTTAACTTTAATTGTTACCTTTGTTAATATCTTTGCTCTGACCATTCCCTTATTCATTCGGTTATCCTTGATTAGCCCATCAATCTCCCACGAACACCTAAGCTCCTTAATGGTAAAATGGATTGGGTTGCTTACAAGGCAATTCTGGATTCAGAACTTTCGATCCCTAGCTCCATTAAAAAAGTAGATGAACTAGAAGAGGCAGTGGACAAATTTACAAAAAGCAGCTTGGTCTTCATCTCTACTAAGGTCATCAAGAGTAGAACACTTGCCCAGATATCCTCAACATATAAGGGACTTGATCACGGCCAAGAGGAGAGCACATACGGTATGGCAGACTAACAGACTTCCCTCAGATAGATAGACGGACATTTAACAGGCTAAATAACAAACTTGAACGACTAATACAATAATTCAATTGAATGAATTATGATGCTCGTTTGAGTAGTTTATCAACTGACGATGGAAGACTATACACCAATTACACAGTTACTTACAACATTGCTGGAGCGCAAGAGCAAAAACAATATGCTACCGGTGTAATTCTGGATTTTGCCCAGGCATTTGATATAAGTCTGGCACCAGGGACTTCTCTTTAAACTCAAAACTATACTGCCTAATACACACTATCTCATTCTTCAGTTTTTCCTTTTCGACAGATTCTTTTCTGTTCGACAGGGTTTATAAATTTTCTCAATTCGACCAGTATCAGGAGGAACAATATTGGCACCTTTACTCTACATTGTCTATACGCATGACATGCCTACCACCTCTGAAACATTGACTGCTACTTACGCTGACGATACAATTTTAACAAAACACCATGACCACAGGCTAGCCTCATTAAATTCACAAAATTGGTATTCACTTTGGAAAATTAGATTAAATCACGACACATAACATTTACGCTTCGAAGAGACACATGCCCACCAGTTTATATCAGCAACAATTCAATTCCTCAGACGGACACTATACGCTACCTCGGACTAATATTTGACAGAATGACCAGGGTCCACACGTCAAAATGAAAAGAAAGACTTTGAACAAGCGACTAAAAATACTATACTCACTGTTTTCTAAATCAAAATGGAAAATTAGACAAAAACTAAATACATACACTTAACTGCTCAAACCCATTTGGATATACACCTCACAGATTAACGGTTCAGCTAAAAAGACTCACTTACAAAAACTACAATCTTTTCAATCTCAAATTTTAACAATAATAACTGCAGCTCCCTGATTTGTCAACAAGCCTTTGCATACTGACCTAAGACAACCAACCGTTGACCAGCACATACGTACTCTCTACTCCCGATTTCACTTTAAACTACATGGACATCACAATGGACTTCAATGACATGGCCATGGCTGAAATGCTCATCAGGAGGCGACTGAAAAGGAGCTAGATGAGAGATCTCCTTTTCTGATTTTAGGATATAAACAGGCCAGGGAAGAGGTGCTGCTGGGTTCCATTCTTCGTCATGCCTATCATGCCATTTTCTACCTAACAACAAATCTGCTAATTGTCAATACCATGACAGGTGCGGATGAAGAATTGAAGACAAAAAAAAAAAAAAAACTTATATTGTAAAATAACATAAATTTATGTATGAAAATCAATCCGTTCTCAATAAATATTTCTTCACTACAAAATATATTTTTGCTTTCATTGTAAATTTTCTTTATATTTTTATCAATTTGTATTTATCTTAAATAGTTAATATTGTATGTGCATTTTTAAAAAAATAATTGCAAACCTAAGAACCTAGAAAAATAATATTATTTTATTCATGTTAAAATTTTTAATTATTTAAAAAATAAAAATATTAATATTATGTATGATATGGATGTATATTTATACAATGTCTTATAAGTTAAGGGAAACATATAAAAATGTAGTAGGCTTCAAGAAGTAGAAAAAACTTTATATAAACTAATGGCCTCATTTTATGCATAAAATCAGTAAATATAATTGTTTTAAATTAGTTTTTCTCTTGAGTTAAAAGCGATAAATAAAATTTATTTAATTCTGGTAATTTTCAAATACTTCATAGTAAAGCAGAAAAAATTTCATTTAAGTTGAACGAGTTTGTCTTAAAATTATGGATCGTTCACGATTTATTACCACCCTCCAACTGAATTATAGATATCTCACTTTTAGGAAAATTTCCTTGTTAAAGAGCTTTCACTTCATACCAATCAAATAGATTTTTTTTCGCACGGGCCTACTAGTATTGTAATAATATGAACATAGTTTTAATTAAAAAAAAACTGAGAAATTACTTCTTTCCTTTCAATTAGCGGAAGAAGGAACGAAACAAATAAAAATCTGATGGAGCAAAATCCAGACTAAGGGGTTTCGGGCTGAAGTCCCTCCCCTCCCAAAATGGTAAAATATAATCATGTTTTATAGAGAAAAAAATATATAAAAATCTACCTCTTAAAGTATTACTGTTTGTGTAATTACATTTAATAGGACTTCAAGAATCACTTAAACACCATGTCATACAGAGGTAGTTAGTTTCATTCTTTTTAATAAATGTAGGAAAACAAAATCTTTCGGGCTGAAGCCCCACAAAGCCAAAATTAAATCCTGGATCCGCTAATGGGGGATGGATGTGGAAGAAGTTCGGTACCATCAAGATTTATAAATTTGTCTTTGTTAGGAAGTATATGGCGGGGCCTTGTCTTGAAGACAATGCAGAAGACTAGAACAAAGCTGGATAATGCTGCGACAGTTTAAAGAACATTCTTTCCAACTGTTAAAATAGAGATCGGATTTTTTGGATACAGCCCATTATTTTCCAAGGGATTAGTAGTATAGCACCAGTTCGTGAGATTTAAGTATTGTGTAACTGAAATCAGTTTAAATTCTTATTGTCCAGGTCAAATATGTTTAAAAGTCAACCCAAAGCTTAAAATTTACCAAGCCCGAAAGTGGCCACCTTAAGAAAATACTTTCCATCCGTCCAGTCAGGTTTGAAAGCAAGTTACTGCAGACTTTTAAGCCAAGCTTCGTGATCTCGGGAAGGATATTGACCGCTACGGCATTCCTAACTACTGAGCTGCATTGCCTTTGAGTCACGAAAGAAACTACCCCTTCGATATATAGAGTATAGGAGGAAAGTCACAGTGGGCCTAACCAACTTCAACAAAGCTAGAAAATATCTTATATCAGAAACATTTACAATAATAATGTTAGAGAAGCTAGTGTTTCTTAAGTGTTCACTTCAATATATATATTTTGTATACACATATATTTCGATTTTACCAAGTTATGGTCTAATAAAAAAAAAAAAAAAAAAAACTGTACCATTAACAACCCATGAAGGGCGTTGGGTTCAGTACAATGCGAGGCAGTACTGTTACAAGGCTAACAGTTGTGCAAGGAGGTGAAAGACCAATATCACACTCAAACGTCAGTTTTTCCCTCTTAATTAATTATTTAATTAAGAGTACCTACTTTATATAGGCTGGGTTTGCCATTATGGTCTAATCTTATGTGCTGCAAATAAATTAAATGTGAGCTAAAGATTACATTTACTAGGATTGTTCAATCCATGATCAGTTGAAACTTATTATATTACTGAGAAACACAGTCCCTTTACCAAAATAAATTTAGAAATAAAGATAAATCAAGAAGCTGATCAAATTTTAATTAATTTTTAACAAATTTATTTTCAAGAATATTCAACAAAAACTAATACCTTTCTATTCTATTTTTTACAATTTAAATTAGATGACATATTTGGTCAATAAATTATATTATAAAAATTACAAGTAAAAACATTTAGTAAAATTTACTATATTATAATTTACTAATAAAAGAATATTAGTTAAGAACTTTATTGTACATGTTTATAAAATTCTAAATAATAATAATATATTTAAATCAATTTATATTTATGAGTATTTTGATGCAATAAACACTGCAATTATGTTTGATAAAAGTAAAATTACATTAAATACCAAACCTGAATTTTATTTCAACACAATGAAACCTCTTATTTAAAATACTAAAACCTAGCAAAATGACAAATCCTTCAGCATTACGCAACAATGGCACTACTGCAGAATGTCATATCCATGCTGCTCGAAGCAAGGGGGTCCATCATTTCACATCTTTCATATCTCCTACTGCACCAGCTTCAAGCAGCAACGTCACTACTGCAGAGTGTCCTTTTTCTGCTGCATGATGTAAAGCAGTCCACTCACCCTTATCTTTCAAATCCACTGCTGCACCAGCTTCAAGCAGCAACGTCACTACTGCAGAGTGTCCTTTTTCTGCTGCATGATGTAAAGCAGTCCACTCACCCTTATCTTTCAAATCCACTGCTGCACCAGCTTCAAGCAGTAATGTCACTACTGCGGAGTGTCCTTTATCTGCTGCATGATGTAAAGCAGTCCACTCAACCTCACCTTTTAAATCCACTGCTGCACCAGCTTCAAGCAGTAACATCACTACTGCGGAGTGTCCTTTATCTGCTGCATGATGTAAAGCAGTCCACTCAAACTTATCTTTTAAATCCACTGCTGCACCAGCTTCAAACAGCAACGTCACTACTGCGGAGTGTCCTTTATCTGCTGCATTATGTAAGGCAGTGCACTCATCCTTATCTTTCAAATCCACTGCTGCACCAGCTTCAAGCAGTAACGTCACTACTGCGGAGTGTCCTTTATCTGCTGCATGATGTAAAGCAGTGCACTCATCCTTATCTTTCAAATCCACTGCTGCACCAGCTTCAAGCAGCAACGTCACTACTGCGGAGTGTCCTTTATCTGCTGCATGATGTAAAGCAGTCCACTCAAACTTATCTTTTAAATCCACTGCTGCACCAGCTTCAAACAGCAACGTCACTACTGCGGAGTGTCCTTTATCTGCTGCATTATGTAAGGCAGTGCACTCATCCTTATCTTTCAAATCCACTGCTGCACCAGCTTCAAGCAGCAACGTCACTACTGCGGAGTGTCCTTTATCTGCTGCATTATGTAAGGCAGTGTTCCCATTATCATCTTTCAAATCCACTGCTGCTCCAGCACCAAATAGACTGGTCACTGCCCTGGCACAGCCTCCTTCAGCAGCATAGTGGAGTGCAGAGCGACCTTCTTTGTCCTTGATCTGTGGATTGGCTCCATTAAGCAATAAGAATTCTGCGATGTCCTCACTTGAAGTCTTTAATGCAATCATCAATGCAGATGATCCTGTGTCATCTTGTGTGTTAACAGTAGCATCTGCTTGGCATAATGTCCTCACCAGCTCAAGAGATTCTTTGGCTGATGCGAGATGGAGTGGTGTTTCACCATTTACTGTTATATCATTTACATCTAACCCCATTCCAATCAGAGTTTTTAAAACAGAAGGATTTGAAGCAAGGTGTAAAGGCGTTAGACCATTTTGATTTTTAATGTTTGCAGGCAGACTTGTTCCTTTGATAACTTTCAATATTTCAGAGTTTCCCAAGCGAGCCACTAAATGAAATATTGTTTCACCGTCCTTGAACTCAAAATTTGTTCCTACTTTCACTATTACTTTAAACATTTCAACATTCTGTGACTCCACGGACATCTCAAGAAAGCTCTTGCTATCTTCTGGCAATATTCCAGCATCAGCTCCTTTCTCCAGTAACAACTCCACACCACGGACATTATCAGCTTGGAAAGCTTTAAACAATGGAGTTTCATTAAAGTAATTCTTCTTGTTCACATCCATTCCTCTCTCCAGCAAGACCTCCAGTGCTCCATTGTGGCCTCCAGCAGCAGCAATATGGAGGTAGGTGTTTCCTCGGAACAAATGCTTGTTAACTGAAGCACCTACCGATAACAGAGCCTTGACTGAAAATACACAATTATTTTTAATCGCTTCTTCAAACGGAGTCGCATTACTGGAATTAAAATCTTCAAGATTTGCCTTCAAGAAACCAAGGGCAGCAATAGAAGAGCTCTTGCCAAGCCTCGCAGCCAAATGGATGAGGCTGTCCCCAAACTGAGTTGACCCATTGACGTCACCACCTTCGCAGGCAAGAGCAATAATATCTCCAGAATTATTATTTAGAACTGCTTCTTCTAAGCGACTCGCTAAATCATTGTTACTTTCCTGAAACCAAATTATTAAATATTGAGATCATTACTATTAAAACATCTAAATATTTAATTAACGATATGCCAGCCTATTAGGTTCAGTAGTTTGTTATTAGATAATCTTGTCTACAGTCATTAATTGAAATTCTGGTCTTTTTAAAAAGAGTTCTCAGAAAATTTCTGACTAGCAATATTTTTACCTTATCAACACATGAACTAAAAATAAAGTTTAATCATGAGAATATAATTTAGTTTAAATGAGCTTATAAAACTACCAGTAATAAAATCTTATAAAACTAGGATACAATTTTGAAACAACATGTTGAATGGTAATGTAGAGTTCTGAGGATTATCCCATCCAGAAGTCTTGACGAAAATGTAAATATTTAAAAGATTTATAGAAGACATCAAGATCTACATAAACGTTTATATAAATAATTGGCCAATTTGCAGTGGAAATTTAAGATTTCAGTTTTTTTTTAACGTTTTTGCTGTATAGGAAGCAATAATATAAAAACTATTTGATTTAAGTAATCAAGCATCACTCCATAGTAAACAAGACAAAATTTACTTTAAACTAAATTGTATTTTATTATTGTTAAAACTATTTAAAGAAGACTTATGAGTGGATAAATACAGTTAAGTTCCATCTAAAAAAAAGCATAATTATTTATGATTTTTTTTTATCACACTTTAACTGTACTGTAGGTACCCTACTTTTAGATAAACTTCCTTGTTTAACAAGTTCATATTAGTTAAGTTGAGGTTTATTAGGATTTTTTTTAAGATTCAACTCAAGTTGTGTAAAGAAATGTGATTTTCTAAATAATCACCTAAAAGAATCCGCGTTTTCAACAAAAATGACTACAATTAACTATTGCAAAGCTTTAATTTCTTGTTTTTCTGTGATATGGGATGAATTTTAATAGTATAATTTGAGGAATTGGTCGGGGGGAGGGGCGCAGTCAAATAAATACTAAATTTTTAAGAAATAGTATACTCAATTGTTTCGCCAACCTTGCAGGTCTTCATTAGGGGTACAAATATAAAAGGTACATGGTGAAAATAAAATAAATGAATTATAAGTAGATATCAAATAAGAAACAGTTGTCTGATAAAGAAATAATAAGATGACATCAGAGATATATTGGGTCAACAGTGGGGGACAGTGTAGTTAAAATATTCAGTATTATATATATAGAAGATACAAACCAAAAATAGAAAATAAGTAAGAATAAAAATAGAAAACAAAGGAGAATATAGCATGTAAGTTAAAAGTAAACATATTGTGATAAAAGATAAGAAATGAGAGTATAATAAACTGGTAAAGATTACATTTGATAACTGTAGGTTAACAGATGAAGAAAATGAATGTTGACGTATAAAGAAATTGAAAAATGAATAAGTAATGATCTAGTAAAGCTAAAATAAGAATAAGATAATATAATAATAAGATATCAGTGGATAACAAGCTAGTGAAGGCTACACTTGATAAATGTAGGTAAACTGATAACGAGACTGAAGGTTAACAAATAAAGAAATTGAAAAATTAATAAAATAAGATGAGTTGTAATATCGTCAGGATAGATTCATTAAATATATATAACTCTATAAGAAAAAACAAGTAGTACTATATATAGATGACAATTGACATTCAGTTTTTTGAAAGCGGTAATGGAATAATAGGCTACATAAAAAGTATAATATGGTATATAATTGAAGGATAGGTGTGTTAAGAAAGAATCATAATAAAAGTCACAACATACCGTTGCATCAGGCACTGCAAGGAAGCAGTTGATAAACTGGCAGTTGAAACAGGTGTAGTACACGTATGCATACACATACACTAATGAATATATATATATATATATATATACACATACACAACCAAATATATAAGAGAAAAAGCAGAAGATGCAGGAGTTTAAAAGGAAGCGGGAGACGTTAAGGAACTCTGAAAGGATGTGAGAAATTTTATTGTGGTTTATAATGATTAAGAATTTTTTAAAATGTAAAAAATTTTGGAATATGAGAGGGACAGATTTTGTTTGTCTGTTTTTAAGTTAAGTGGTTTGTGGTCTAATTGAATGAAAACGCTCTTCGTAAGTAGTCTTTTGTCACGGTTGGGTACTGTGGCAAGAATGGAGGTGTTGTCAAAGTCAAATGTGTGATTTGAGGATAAGGAGTGTTCAGAGAGTTTAGAATAAGTATAATTGTCAAAAAACACATTTTGTTTATAACAATAAAAAACTTGAAAATGATGATTTTTCAAATAATTTTCATGAAAGGTGGTTATGAAATTGTAAGTGACAAACTTAATGTTTCTTACTAAAATTTAGGTTTAAAATAAAGAAACCTACAGATTGTTTCAATTATTTTCATGAAAATTTAAATATTAGGGCTAGAAACATAAGTTTGTCACTCATAAATACGCATCAATGCCTATGGCAGAAATCCTAGAGAAAAACACAATTTCAAAAACACCTTCATCATCATTATCTTTAAATTTTTTATTTTATTTTAAAAAATATATATATTTTTAGGTAATTATCTTTATTACAATAAATCCTATGGGAAAAACAATAAATAAAAGCTTTGAAACAGTTAATTGTAGTAATTTTTGCTAAAAACACTGGTACTTTTAGGTGACTGGATAGAAAATCATTTCTATACAAAACTAGATTCTAAAATTTTTCATAATAAACTGCAACTTAATTAATATAGATTTAGGCTTATTAAATGAAGAAGTTTTTCTAAAAGTGGGGTAACGGTAACTGTAACTGGTTCTCATCTGAAGAACCACATCAGCGGTGAGGGCGATTGGTCTGCAGTGTTCTCGTTTGTTTCGAGTCTTGCCTTTCTTAGGAATAGGGATTATTTCTGTCTTCCACCATGCACTTGGCAAGCCTTTTCTCCAGATCTTGTTCATAAACCGCAGGAGAATAGCCCTCGCAGATTCCCTTAATGTTTTATAAATTCAGGAAGAATATTATCTGGCCCTGCGCTTTTTTTACATGGCATCTTTTCAATAGCTGAATTTAACTCAGTAGCAGTGAATGGGGAACAAAAAATCGAAGTTTCTGATTCGTTGAGACAGGTTGTAGATTCTTTAAATTTCACTTTATGATTGGGTCTTGTATGGTAATTACTAGCCTTAGAGTAATATGAACAGAAGAACTTGGCAATAGCCAAATCCGATGTACCGAAATAAGGGTAGCCACTTGGAGCTAGGTCTGGTGAATAGGGAGGGTGGGGCAAAAGTTCCCATCCAAGGCTCAATAAATTATTGGGAGTGACCAATGAGGTGTGGGGCCTAGCATTGTCTTGGTGGAACACAACACCCTTCTGATTGTTCATTATTCTTTAGGATGTTACTATATCCGTTGGAAAACTGAATTATTTCTCTTCAAATGTACGAAGTTTTTTTGATTTAATGCCTTAATAAGGAATAAATAAACAAAAACTCCTTATAGGTTTTAATTTATATCTCCATATGTAGTTTGTATACTGTTAAGTAGTTGTCCTGTTGATGTCATTTTGTGAAGTTTATATGGCCCTAAATTCCCGCTAAATTTCTTGTAGATAGCTAAAGTCGTATTGAAGTTGTAACATTTTTTGTGATTTAAAAAATAAATCATGTGAGGGACTCCTCAAACATTAAGCCTGGAAACATAGCCAAACTTCTACGCTTATGTGTGACACATTTTAGGGCCATAGCACTGATTGGGTGTGATTTTGATTAACAATGGCCGCAACATTGCTCGCTGCAATTTCAAGTGGGCGACCAGATCGTTGAGGAGCATCATTGATGTCAAAATTTCCTGAATGAAATATGGCAAACCAATTTTGACAGGTGAGTTCATTCAGTTAAGACATCATCCCCATAAACACTCCAAATTTTTCTATGTGCTTCTTTAGCTATCTTGCCTTTTTTAAACAAATACAACAAAATATGCCAATAATGAATGATAATTTCTTCTATATTCACAGTGCAATAGCAAATATAATACTAAGCTAGTTTCAACACAAGTTAACAGATATAGTTGATGACATATTACAAAGAGAATAAACAATCCACCTTAGCGATTAATTCCTCAGATAAGAAGTGTTTTATAGTGACATAAAAATAAACAGAAAAACCGGAAGGACTTATTTGCCAACACAATAAAATAGTTTTCACTATTTTAGATTTTTTTGTGTTTGTCAGTTAGGACCATCTCATTCCTCAATATTACACAACAGTTAACCCTTGAGTATTCAAAAAAATAGAGACTGTTTTGATATTGAGATATATCTGATTCTGTTTGGTAAAACTTTGCTATGAAAAGTCTCCTTTAATCTTAAACAGCCCAAATTAGCTATCATGCAGTTAAAATTGAAAGATATCAATGATTAAGAACTCATGACAACTTTCACAAAATGAATTATATATACAAGATTGATTCCAAATTTTTCCTGGCCATACAGAAATTCAGACTTATTGCTGAACTTCGAAACGAGAAGGCATCTTGTTATAATAGAAAAGTATTTAAACGATTAATTCTAATATTTATACAAAAATATTATAGTCTTACCATTGATGGTGATATTAGTTGGATTCCACAGATCCTATAGTTTGTCAAGAGAGAGGACATTATCCTGGTCACATGAGAAGGCAGCTTCAATACACCTGCCTCCAAGAGCTTAGCAAGCAAAGCCATCGCCTTCTCCATGTCCTGTTGAAGAAACTTAAAATCACCAGTCAGCCAGATCCTCAGATATTCGGACTGCAGCTGTCGTAAGTTGTGACAGACATCAGCTATCAAGCAGCAAGACATGATATCTTCCATCACCAAAGAGTGGAGCAGTGCCAGCAGGAGACACTGCGGACTGCTCAACTCCATGTCAGCAATGCTAGATCCTTGGTAGATGTAAGCTCTCGCACCATAACCAGCAGCAGCCCAGATCTTGCCGAGCATTATGTTACGGCAAACAGAGGTAACCTGCTGCAGTGAATGCTGCCGGATAGCCATAGTTATTTCTAGAAAATGAAGAAATTACACATTAATAAAAAATGGCCTGAAAATAACCGGACACTTGTTTATTAAAATGAATACGCTTAAATTTACAGAACTGAATTGAAATATTTTCACACAACCTTATGAATGAATACTCTTATTTATTAAATAAATATTAATTTTACTTTAGGTATTTTCCAAAATTAAAATAAAATTCTGGACAGTAAGGAGTTAATTAAATAAATCTCTTGAATTTTTTTGGAATAAAGTTAAAAAGGTTGGTATTTACCAACACAAAATGATGTATAATTTTTTTTTTTTTTTTAATTTCTTTATGACATTTACAACTGTATTACATAAATACATCAAGTAAATTTGGACATAATTGATATAATGACATGAATACACTTGCTGAGTAACTACCCAATGGTAGCACTCTATAATGTATAAATAAACTTTTAATTTTATTAAACATAAAATTATAATTATGTATGTGTTAACATCTTTGGAGGGTCCTAATTATGTAAACTGAAGTCAATTAAGGAAATTGGCAAAGTCGACTTGATGACTGAGCTAATGCCTAGATATACATATGTACTTTACCACGCTGTATGTATAATATAAATACGGCCGTATTCAATAGTGCAACTGTGAATACAGCTGTATTCACTTTTAAAGTAGTGAATACGGCCGTATTTACGTTTATTAAAATGATTACACTTAAATTTACAGAAGTGAATGGGAATATTTTCACACAACCTTATGAATGAATAATCTTATTTATTAAATAAATATTAATTTATTTGTTACTTTAAGTATTTTTCAAAATAAAACAAAAAAAGTTAAAATGTAGTTCTGGACAGTAAGGGATTAAGTAAATAATCTCTTAAAAAATGTTAGAATAATGTTAAAAAAATTGGTATTTGCTAAATGGAAATGATGTAGATATGTATATAATGTATAAATATACAATGTACATAAGGACATAAATATACCTTAACACATAACCTAAATGTAAACCTTAACACATTAACACAAACAGTAACACCCTCACTTTTACTTTATTACCTTAAGGAACTGCAGGTCCGAAAAGGTAACTATCAAAATTTGACTGGCCTTCCCCGTTCCCTAGCTTCATGCAAAGGAAGCCGAATACCTGTATTCCCTCTCCCCCCCTCCCCCTGGAATATCCAGGGCATCGTTCTGACAGTTGTGCCTACGCTGACATTCCATTAAAGTTATATTTTTTGCCATCAGCAACCCATAAGTAAACGCTGAAAGAACCAAAGATGCGGATTTTCCATTCTGTTAGAGGGGAGGGAAGGGCGAATGATACCCCCAAAAAAGGTTTCGGAAATTTATATTAGGTACAACAATTAACATACCAAAATACATTGTAACTTAATTTAAATAACATATAGTAAAATGAAGAATATAATTCTATATATAAAAATAAAATGATATATATGGTAAATATCTTTTTTTTTGTGTGTGGATGATGTATTTGAAAATTGTTAACAAACCAACTGAATTCTTAGTTTTATTTGTATTTAAAGGTTTGAGTCAGTGAAATGATCTCATCACTCCATATTTACAACCGAAACTGTAAAAAATTTTCAGATAAAAATTAATGAATGTTCATGAATTAATCAAAAAATCTTAGGACATGTTGCTACATATAATTATCATTGAATATTAACTAAAATTTCTATTATAGGAACATACAGCGCGGTAAAATATATATTTATATATAGGCATTAGCTCAGTAATCTAGTCGACTTTTCCAATTCCCTTAATTGACTTTAGTTTACATAATTACTACCCCCCTAAGATGTTAACACATACATAATTGTAATTTTATGTTTGATAAAATTAAAAGTTTATTTATATATTATTTGGTGTTAGTAAATACCAATCTTTGTAGCATTATTCCAAAAAAATTTAAGATATTTATTTAATTAACTCCTTATTATCCAGAATTTTATTTTAATTTTGGAAAATACCTAAAGTAAAATTAATATTTATTTAATAAATAAGAGTATTCATTCATAAGGTTGTGTGAAAATATTTCCATTCACTTTTGTAAATTTAAGCGTATTCATTTTAATAAATGTGAGTACGGCCGTATTCACTACTGCAACTGTAAAATACAGCCGTATTGACTTTTAAAGTAGTGAATATGGCCGTATTTATATCTACACCTGTGAATATGTATCATCTGTATTCATGTTTCTTTTTATGAATATAAATATTTCATATTTATATTCAAAAATGCCATAAATATAAATCGTATTCGTATTCATATTTTTGAATATAAATATGCCCATCTCTGACGCACACAAAGCAGTCATCTTTATTGTCGCTCTGCTCATCACTCCAATATGCGGTGTTTGATTGAAATATTTGTGTTTGTTTGTTTTCGTCGCTAGTATCATTGGTCAACTATGTGGTTACCCTTAGTTATATACCGACCCCTAACCCGATCATAAGTGGTGATAGTGACAGGACTTGTTGAGTACTCTATTTTCTATTTTGTTGACTGAGTACAATGGAAGGTAAGAAGATGATGAGTAGAATTTTCCCTACTGACTTTACGAGGCGCGCTAATGAGTTAGAACAGTTGCTCAGTAGTGGTATTCTTAATTTGGTAGAAATATCCGCTTGCTCAGAGCTTCTGAAGAAGAAGTCAGAGATTCTAGAATCACTTCAGAAGAAAATATTTGATCTTTCAATAGAAAACGATATATCCGAAGAACAAATGTCAGATGAGGAAGTGGCCAATGGATACCGAAAAAGGTATGAGATTGTTAAAATTAAGTACCAGAATGTCATTAAAGGTGATAAAAGTTTAAATAGAAATAACGATCAACATTGTGTTAATTCGGGTTTTGAATAAACAAGATTTGGAAACTCTTTTGAAAGTTTGTGAAAATAAAAGGACATCATCAATTAGTGGCCAAATTTTTAGTGTCAGAGCATTTGAAAATGAAGATGGGAACATATATCACAAAGATGAAGACATATACTAGAGATGAAGCTAAGGAAGATAGCATTAGGGCGGTTGAGGATGAAGATGAAAAGATTAATGCTAAAAATATGTCCAAATGTGACGTTTCTTTGAAAGCCTGTGCTAGTTTAAAGGAGGCTAGGAGGAAAAAAAGGCAAAAAGAAAAAGAGGTGCTCACTGTTGCATTGAAGGGCTTAAACCAGCTAGATTCTAAAGTCATGGAAAGAAGTATTCTCCCTCTCCTAAACTGCAACCTGACTTAAAAAAATTAGGATTTGGTCCCGATATTGTGGGAAATGTCCAGACAGTGAGAGGAGAACATATAGTTAATTCTTCTGACAAAGCGATCATTTTAGAAGAATCATTGCCTGACCTTGGAAAGGAAGGCGAAACTGATCTCGATAGACTGAAGAAGACAAAAGATCTGATGAATTATGTTTTAGATCATTCATTGGTGATTCTACTAAACAAGTAAGATGTGAAAGATATCTCAGCTTTAGAAAGCTAGGAGCTTTTAGTACAAATGTCAATATAATTGTTACAGTATATCAATCAGACGACAATATATTCGATATTGACTGTGTAAAGTAGGCTCAGGAAATAATTCAAAACTCCTCAGGCGGGAGGATAGGGAATTAGTCAAAAATGACATTTATCCCCACATCTATTATTATTGTAAGGCTCGAAATCGGTTTTGTACCAAATATAAGCACCTGTCATGTTCAAATACCGTGAATGGGATATGGTTGGATTCAGAATATCACGGGGGGTTAGCGAATCATATTCTCCGCTTTTGTTTTTCTTTCTAAAATAAAGAAAGTCTAAATAAACATTTTGCTAGGCTTCAATAGTGGAACGATAGTAGGTCTGTAGATCGATACGGGACAAATTGGACCTTGAAGATTTTGATGCATACAGCAAGACCTGGATCCTGCCTTTTTAAACCCAAAAAAGTACTATATTCGAGATAACACAAAGCATAGGGGTCGCCTCCACAATGCACACAACCTTACGTTAATTGTAGTACTTTCATTGAATACATGTCTCATTTTGTCGACTTGAGGCCTCTATGATTGAGAGAGGAGTTAATTTAATAGTTTCGTGCCTGCGCTTAACAGGAGCAGATCATCCGCATACAGACTTCATGTTTACTCGGTCCTTTTATTAATGGTTCAGCATTTTGGTACTCAGAAAGAGGATACAGATTATAATTTCCCGAATTTAAAATATTGTCAAAATGGTTCTTAAATTTATTTAATATGTCTACCGGATCGGTCAGAATATTGCTATTGTCATCCCTAATTACAGACATGATGTCCCCTTAACATTTATGTGATCTATTTATACCTTTGTACACGTCTCTTACATAATTTTTTATTCTATTACTATGATTTTATTATTATGTTATCCTTTTTTTTATTTTTGACGTTTCATTCTTTGAGGTTCGGAAGTATTCCAGATTGTCTTAGCTAGGTTTATTTAGAGCTTTTAATTTAGCGGCTTTTCTTTTTAATATTATCCCTGATCCCTACCCATAATTTGTCTATATCACAGTCCTCGTAAGAAGATTCTAAAGCTTCAAACCTATTCTTATCATCTAGCTCAATTTGAGTTCTAATTGATGGATTTTTTAATTGTCCCAAATTAAAATTCTTGAAATCGAAACAATTTCTTTTCTATTTTTAATATTCAGTTTTTGTCCAAATTTCGCGATAACTAATTCATGATCCGACCCACATTCTGCTCCGCGATAAGAACGTACATTAATTATACAGCTTTGCCAGCTGTTGTTTCAAGATTTGATGATAGATTTGATTTTGTGTTTACAAATCTGGTGATGTCCAGGAATATTTATGAATATCCTTATGTTACACGTACTTTTAATTATCAGATTTTTCGAGATTGCAAAATTTATCAGATGGATCCCATTATCATTACTATATAATTTACAAATCAAGAGAATATATACTTCTTCCCTACCCAACTTAGAATTTGCGTCACCTACAATTATTTTCATGGAGTTTCAAGGTAGTTTATCATAAACATATTCGAGTTTATTGTAAAATTTGCATTTGACTTCATCGTCACTGTTTACAGTCGGACAATGTAGGTTTATTAACACAATTTTAATCGTCCCTGAAATATAGCTAATGAAATTCTATCACTAAAGAGTAGGTCCCTCAAAGCAGATATCAATCTATTCCTAATTAGAAAACCGATACCTAAAAAATGATTCCCACTTCCTCCGTACCAAATAGTGTACTTTCCTTCACTCATCAAGCCCTCCCGTGGCCAGCAAACCTCTTACTGTCTTGTACTAACTGTACCTATTAACCTCATTCGCAACCGATTTTAACCCACCAGCTGAATTCTAACTCCTTACGTTCCATGTACCAATTATTAAATATATTAATGGTATAATTTATTATTCAACGCCATGAATCCCCTAAAGTAGTCCCCAGACAGACTAGTTTGCCTTCGGATGAGCGTTATACCTTAGGGAGATCCATTACTATTTGTGGTGTATGGTGAACTAAAGATATGTGAATAGGGTGTCCAATCTAATGTCACACCATCCAGAAAGTCTGGTAGGGCTCCTCTCATTGTTAGTCAGTGAGTACTTGGCCGGGAGGAACTTCCACTAACCATCCGCACATTCTCCACCCATGGGACGCTTCCTATACACGGTAATGGGCCCCACGAGGTGATTAAATACAACAAAATATATATTAAATTAAATCATTCAAGACTGAATATTTACACTAGCCAATGTTTTAAAGGAACTATAGAGGGAAGTAGGGCTAGGATACGATCTTATCTTTACTTTACTATTAGTGTGCTAACCACTCTGCTAAACTGGCCCTTAAGGTAGTAAGCTGCAAATGCAACAAGTAGTCTGCTGCCAAGGACAAACACACAGAAATAAATTGTTAAGTTACACTAAATCATGCAGATACAATCAATTTTTATGCTCTTCAGTAAACAAACTCAATTTTTACATAGGACCTTTAGCGCTGATGAAGTTTACTTTAAAATGTGGGTGGTGGCTTTATAACCTGTGACACTAATGTACAGTACTTAATATCGCAATTAAACAAAAGTTTTCACTTTATCTCATTACATTATTTATATTTCTACTACTTGTAGTGCACCTACAATCTTTACAAATTACTGAAAAGTAATGAAGTTCATTGGCTTGAACAACCCAAAGTAATGAAGTTCACTGGCTTGTGCAATCCAAAGTAATTAAGTTCACTGGAATGTACAACCCAAAAATCACAAATATATTTCAACTCTACAATAATTAATGCACTAGGGAGAGTAACAAAAACAAAGAAAAGATCAAACTGGATTAATTTTATGAAAGAGAAAGCAAGAAATCATTCAACCAACCTCGCTTGTTGAAGGAAGAGTCGAAGATAAAATGACAGTTTGAAGCAGTGTTACTGCGCGCTCTGTGACAAAACCTCGTACTCAAGCCTCGTACATCCTCGTACGTTTGCTCATCCATAACTTGTACTATTATAAGACCAGTGTTATTGTTTTTTTTAATAGTAAAATTAGATCAGAATTTTTTATTTTTACCTCCATTCATATATTTTAAAGCCTTTTTACATTACTTTTTTATATAAGTTAATGGGTCAAGAAGTAAAATTAGCTTAATAAAATATATAAAAAAGTTTATATATTTTTATAAACTACTGAAAACGTTATATAAAAATTAAAATAGCTAAATAAACTTCTTAAAGTACTCTTCATAAGTATTCATCCGTAGATCCAAGATTTAATTTGGGGGAAGGACTAATTTTTTTTCTTTTTTCTAAAAACAAAACAACTACTTTTATGAAAGGACGTTAGTGGTTTTGGAAGGCCAATAAAAATTAATTATTGGGGCATTGATGCTTTTAGAGATATCCATTATAATACAAAAAAAAAAAAAAAAGATTGTGATTGTTTCAGTATTTAGCTTACAATTAGATCTTGCACAAAATGAATGTGGACCTCTGAAAAAATACTTTTTTTTTATTATTATTTACGATGGGTTCATTATGAATACTAGTTAATTTTTCAATTGATTACTTTACTCGATTAAAAATAGAAACTAATTTTTTAAAATTACAGTAATCATTTTAAAAAAAATAATTTATCTGGAATATATTTACAATTTCAGTTTTATGAAAGAAACAATAATTACGAAGGAAATAATGGATATACTTTCTCGTATTTTATTTTATGCTCGATAAAAATGACGGTAAAAATTTCTGTTTAATTTTCTTTTACAACACATTTAAAAAATATACGTATTTATAAAATAAGTTTTATGAAGGAAATAATGGATATGGTTTCTTATATTTTATTTTATACTAAATAAAATCTAAAATAGTTTTTTTTTAATTTTTTTTATTCCTAGGAAATTAAAAAAACAACATACATACAATCATGGTTTTATTAAGGAAATAATAATCATACTCTAAATAAAGAAGGTATAATTGCAATTTATTTGTCTATAAAGCAACAGAAGTTCAGTATTTCATATCAATATAAATAATAATACATTCAAAATAACCGTAAAACAATTCTAAACTTCATTCATAAAAATATAACCTTGCATTGCATACGTCAGCAAAACTTATGTACGAGTTACGAGGCTGATCTATCCTCGTACCTCGTACATTACGTCATAACCTCGTACAAACGGCAACACTGGTTTGAAGTGGGGGAATATGGACGTCTATAAAAACGATATTTACGATTCGATATTATTATATCGATATTTTTTTTTTCATAATTTTATTTGATTAAAAAAAAAATATACTACCTTCTCATTCCAAAATATTAATTTAGAGCTGAGGATTATTTTTAGTTCCATTTTATTCGAGGAATACTACTTCCTCTCGCTCATTTTGAATAAAAGACGTTCATTCCATGCACGGGCGGATCTACGGGGGGGGGGAGGCTTTCGGGCTGAAGCCCCCCCCCCAAAATGGAAAAATATAACCATGTTTTATGGGAAAAAAAATTTAAAAATACCTCTTAAAGTATTATTGTTCGTGTAATTACATTTAGAAGTACTTAAGGAATAACTTAAACACCATTTCATATATGTAGTTAGTTTCTTTCTGTTTTTCCAAAGTAATTATTGTTATTTTTATGAAAAAAAAAGGTTTCCGGCTGAAGCCCCCCAAAATTAAATCCTGGATCTGCTAGTGATTCCATGCCCTTTTTCTTTCTTTCTTTTTTTTTTTTTCTTCAATTTCATCAATATAGGTCAAATTTAAACGAAAATGGCAACATCTGATAATACTTTCATTAAATAAATACTCCCGCCCGTCACAGAGGCCAACTAAATTTATCAAACATGCTACTGATGAGGAGCCCGCCTTCCTATTTCATTAGTTTTTAGCAATAAAAACTTCCAAGATATAACAATCTATGTATTTGCTATAATTTACTTTAAGATAACATTTCAGGATACCATTCCCATTTCCAGAACTTTATTCTTACCTGGCCTTCACTAGTAATTAATAGCTAGAAAAAGGTTTATTAAAGATAGATATGTTACAATTTCTGTCAATTTTAAAGTTGCATTGTTGTATAACAAGTTTGTTATGTTCAAGTTTATTTATTATCAGCCAATTTTACACCAATTTTAAAATTTTGTCAACTTAAAGACATACCATCTAATTATGATGTTTTGGCTCGTTGAGCCATTTTCAAGTCGACAATTTTTTTTACAATTTATAATCATATTTAAAACATTACATATTTCAACATATAGAGATTCTTTATATATACCTAAATACCCATCATGTACCTTTTCACTTATGCGAATTGCATGCGTCTACTCTTAATAAATTTTTTTATTTTTTTCATGTCCACCTTTAATTATTATTATTCAATTATTTCTTATTAAATGATTCAATTAAGTTAAAATTACCTTATCATGTGTCCCCGACATGTCATCAGTCTCATTTCTATTCATTGACTGGTTATTCTTAAAGGAGTAGGGAAAGACTATTTATTTTAAAACATATACAATGATGTTTCCCAATATTTATATGTGGACCTATTTTAAGTAAAATTAGCTAATTCATTTCAAATTTTTATTTTTTCAATTGAACTTGCGTAAAATGTATTCATATTATCCACGTCTGTACGATTATTTACAGAGTTTTTAAAATTTTTAGTAATATATAAGGCTTCCTTTATTACACGTTTATTTGTATTACTTTCATTATGCAGGATTTTGGCGTTTTTGAAATCAAATTCATGTTTTGTTTGCATAGTATGTTGAGAGTCCATTAGCTAATTTAATTTTTGTGTTTTTTTTAATTACAATTTCGTTTGTGCTGTTTAAGCCTTTTTTCAAACCATTGTGATGTCTGTCCAAAATGTGATTTGTTGTTGAAATTTTTACAATTTATTTTATAAATAATATTCATTAATTTGTCGGTGGGTATTTTATCTTTAGTTTTAGAATAAATTGTATCTATTTTATTAATAGGTTTGCTTGCAAATTTAATTTCTTTCACATCATATTGTTTAAATGTTCTGTCTATTTCATCCGTTAAATTTCTAATGTATGTGACGCTAAAATATTTTTTAGGTTGTTGTTTGTTTTTATTATATTTTCCAGTTTGTGTCGAGCCGAAACGTCGTAATTAGATGTGATGTCATTAAGTTGACAAAATTTTAAATATTGGTGTAAAATTGGCTGATAATAAATAAACTTAAAAATAAATAGTATGCACCAAAGGAGAAATATTGTGAAAAGTTTGTTATGTTTACTATCTAAAATACCACGTGTGCTCCTTTTTCATGATTTAAAACTTTTTTATATAAAAGTAATATCTTGGATCTATTGGATTATGGGACTAACAATTGGACACCTGTTAGCTACTTGGGGTTTGTTATTGGTCTTTGTACCTGATTATTTGCTATTTTTATTTATCTTGGTTATATTATAGTATTTAATTTTACTATATTTTAATTTTGTTAAAAATGTCTGAATGTGTTCCTAAATGTTTATAGTTTACTGTTATTCTATTGCTTTTTGTGATGTGGATGGCTTTAAGTAATTTTCTGTGGTTAATTTTTGGTTCAGTTCTTATTATTTGTGATTTATTAAAATTGAAATTGGGTAGTATTTTTATACTATGTTTTTGCAATTGAAGATGTGCTGAGATATCTTTTTTAATTTGGTTGCCAAATTTATGCTAGTATGCTCAATATCTAATAATTTGCAGGACAGTTGTAAACTTTTCAGTCTTCATCCAAAAAAAGTCTGGCAAAATCAAGAAAGGATTCATTTTCTGGAGAGGTCCAACAATCTGTTCAGCCTATTTTATTTATATTAATCAAAATATTTTTTTACAGGAGGGTTGAGGCTTTGACAAAAGCCAAGAAATCTTTATCCTTAACTATACTAAACAGCTGATAATCTAGAGTGAATAACTTTTGATGACATTTTGTTTTGTATGTATGAGGCAATTATAATTTGAGCAGTAGCCTCTTGTTTGAATATTGATGTAAATGCTATTTCTTCTGAGGATGCTATGGGAGTTGTATCAATAATTTCTTTTCTTTGTAAAACTAAAAAGTTAGTATTACTTAAGGTTAGGTTTTCAATAATAATCATGTCTTCTTTCAGTTTGGGCTCTGAGAACAAAAGGACCTGCTCAGGAGGCTGTTGTTGCCTCTGTGATGTCTGTGGAAGGCGGCGAAAAGAAATTTGTAAAAGTCGAATGGCCAGACACAGAAGGTGTACTATTGGGAAAGACAGTTTTGATAGATGATGTCTTCCCAGCATTGCCAAATGTCCCACAGAATGTCGCAGGGGCGAGCAGAGGGCAGGAGGAAGAAGTTCTATGCCCTGATAATAAAGTTTGTCCCATATGTGGGCTTTCTTTTAAGGGTGAAAGAGGTCTTGGAACCCATATTGCAAAAAAGCACCCCAGGGAGGCTAACACAAATACACTGAGGGGCATAGTGAAAAATGTTATAGGTCCTAAAAATGGAGAGGGTGAGGTATCAAAAATAAAAGAAGACATTATTGGATGGTCTACCGTGTTCAAGAATCTCTTAAAAGAAAACACAATGAATATTGCGGATTTTGATGTGGCCGTAGGTAAGTTCCTGAATTTTCTCAAGAACATTAATGCGGAACTGCCAGGTCCCCAGCACCCAGCCGTCAAATTTTACAGGATGAGAAAAAAAAAAACTAAAGTGGCTGACAAGGGTGCTGGACAAGTCTCAAATCCGCAAAGAGCGAACAAAGTAGACAGGAGTCGTTGGCAGGAGCAGTATCAATACGAGGTTGCACAGTATAATTATTACAATAAAAGAAAAAAAGTTGTGCAAACTGCTATGAATGCCGACGCTCCTAAGAGGTGTCCTCTAAAGATGGCTGATATCGAAAAATATTATATGAGAAGAAGTTAGTCGGGGGTGCGGTCAGATAAATACTAAATTAAAATATAGTAATTATTTTATTTTAATTTTGCCGACGTTTCGACCCACTTTGCAGGTCGTCTTCAGGGCGTAGGATGTAGCACTGCGGAAGGCAGTTGAAACACTGAGGCCGTAGGCAATTGCAGTGTTTCAACTGCCTCCTGCAGTGCTACATCCTACGCCCTGAAGACGACCTGAAAGTGGGTTGAAACGTCGGCAAAATTAAAATAAAATAATTACTATATTTTAATTTAGTATTTATCTGACCGCACTATACAGTCAACTATAATAACAACTCTAAATTACAATTTCCCTTTTCGTCAATGATATTAAAATATACACTTTTGGAAATGTCCTCTTTTCATATTTCAGGTTCTTAAATTCTTCTTAAATTTTATGTATGAATAATGAGGAGAACTGAATGTAGTATAGAATGATTTTGAGATTTTATTCTGAAATGTTAACAAATTAATTTTGATGTTTTTATACAAATAAAGGAAATTTAAAGGAAGTCTAAGTTGATATAATATTCCGCCTAAAGATTCCAATCATAACCTACATCTTTGTTATCAACTAAAATTCTCAGAAATGATGCGTTTTTTCCATTCAATTAATCAATTTAATGAGGTACAAAAATCTCATGAATACTCATTTGCTTTCCACTTTAATCGGAAGGTGATTTGATCACAAAATCGAGAAAAATGATGGCCTACAAAAATATTGGGACATTTGGCCTATATAACCTCATTATTTTTAAATGTTGGAATTGAGGTGGAGTCAAACATTCTCATATTTTTGTACATAACTTTCTTTTTTGATTTTGTGATAAAATTATCATTCAAGTGAAAAAAGCAAATGGGTGTTCATGAGATTCTAGTACCCAATTAAATAGAAAATTCTACTAGATAGATAGATAGTTTATTTTATTTGTCTAAGGAAATTCCTGTACAAATAAATATAATGGTATAATTAACAATGTTAGATCTTGAGTTTAGTACTGCATTCAAACATAACATTAACAATGTCCACAGCATTAAGTATAACTAATATAATAACAGATTAGTAAACGATATATATACATACAATTAGTAAAACATTTTATTTTATTTTATTTTTTTTTAAATATTCGAGAGATATAAGACAAATGACAATATAAATAAGCATTAATATATGTTATATGATTAACTTTACCACTTAACAGTTCAATGAACAGCCCTGTATGAAATAATACAGTTGGTTTATTTTTTTCACTTTTTCATACTTTCAGTATCTCCTCCACACTAGCATCTTCTCTGGATTCAGTGATAAATGCCTTCAAGTACTTATTTCTTGGCTCATTGAACTTGATACATTGGATCAGAAAATGAGTTACCGGGTCAGTTACAAGGCAGTTGCATGCACCACATACCTCACTGGATTTAATAGTCAAAGTAGTATCTTTTAAGTATATTTTCATAAAATCTTTACTTGTCACTCTGAGACGACTAACGGCTCTTAATTTGTTTAAATTCAGAGCCCTGAACTGAAGATAATCCTCTGGTTTGGTAACATTAAAGGAGCAGATTTTTCTATATCTTGGGTTTGATTAAGAGTTTAACACTCTGTCGATGTCCTTGGATGCGTGATGGTTTCTAATTCATCTTTGAACCTGATCAGACCTTGAGAGAAAACACAAGAAAACAGTCCCTGACATCCAAGTTCCGCCACAATCATCTTTACTTGGGTAACCCAGTTATAAGTTGGATCAGGTTATCCAATGGATGAGTCTAGAGCTCTAAGCCTATTAAAGCATGTCTAGGTAGTCTTTCGTCACTCATTAAGCTTAGCTTTGTCCAATAGTTGATCACTTTTTTCAACACTTAATGGAGATCTCCCACTTTCAAGGCGAGCCACATAGTTCGGTGTATTTCTTGGCCAATGGAGCAATGATTACATAAATCGACCTTGCGTCCTCTCCAAAACCTCCAGGTATCTCGTCCCCCAGATCTCTGCAGCATTGAGCAGTGTTGACGAGACCATCGAGTCAAAGAGGCTGGTTTTTGTCTCCCAAGAGTCGCTTTTTCCATTTCTTAGGATTGCCATCACTTTGGTCGCTGCAACAGATGATCTATGTAAGAAATGCTCCGCGGCTCTCTCGAATTTTCCAGAAGAAGAAAAGGGTACACCCAGATATGTATAGTTTCTGGTATACTCCAAACTTGTGTCTCGCCAAGCCAAAGTCTTAAGTTTCTTCATCCTTAGAGATTTATGGAACACCAACACCTTAGACTTAGATGGATTTAGGGTCAAAGATTTGCTTTTACAGTATTCGCTCAGTATATTAAAATTCTAGTATTCTTCAGATTTAAAATCCATCTATGAGAATTTTTGTAAATAAAAAAGTTGTAGATAACTTAATAATTTTATTATTTATTATTACGGAATAACTGTATAAAAAACACATCTAGTAAATTTTAACAATGGATATAAGGACATGAAACACTTGTTGAGAAACTACCCACTGGTAGCACTCTAATATGTCTACATTAGATCACGGGGCCATCTTCTATTCAGATGTCTCGGAGGGTTATCAGGAATTGAAGAGGGAGCAAGGTTAGAAAGGAGAGGGTTGGGATGGTTAGGAAGTTTATTATGGAAGGATAGATATCTGGATTGGGATAAATCTGAAACATAAGGAACATTAAAGTCACTATGGATGATTTTATTTGTAACAAAGTAAGAAGCATTGAGGATTTTGGATTGGATACAAGAGGGATTTGATGGTTTGTTGGAGCCCCATAGCTCAACTCCATAAGTCCAAATAGGCCTTATTATAGTCATGTATATGAGTCTTTTGTAATTAATTGGAAGGTTAGAGCGTTTGTCTAGTAAGTGTTGAAGTAGTCGGAAACGTCGAGCTGTTTCTTGTCGTTTCATTCTGGTATGAGGATTACAAGTTAGACGTTTGCCCACGTGGAGTCCTAGGTAACATAGTAATAAAACCACATATGATCGCTATAGGCCTAAGGCCTACTTTATTTGTTATTTTACATGAATGATTCAGCATTTAGGCAATTATCAAGGGAAGAAACCTTTTTTTATAATTAAAAACCATTATGGGCTGAATTGCCTTTGTCAACACATTATAATAGTAAAAAAAAAAATATTGTTTTTTTAATTATGAAAATAGGTTTCTTCTCTTGATAATGACCTAAGGGCTGAAACGCTGATGTAAAATCAAATAAAGTAGGACTATAGTGATTATATTTGTGGTTTTATTATTATAGTACAAGTCCTAACCTACAAATTTGTATACATATAATTAGTTGTAAGTAACGATGAGATGAAGCTATACTTCCCTTACACTACTTGTAAAACATCCTGAACAATTCAGATGAAAATTGTCAGATTGCATAAGACCAGCTGATTAGAGCTAGGTTGACATACACCTCACAAACAACAAAGAACCTAGCAGCACATTTATGGCCCTGTGAACGAAATCGAGGTTTTGAAGAGACAAAGGTTTACGATCTGTATATTGTACTCTGCAGCTGTACCTCACTGTTATCCACCCTTTCCAGGGGAAGAATACTAATAAAAAAAAAAAAGATATTTCGTGCCTAGATGTTTTAAAACTTTAAAAGAAGTGGAAGAGGGTTAACATTGAAATATTAATATATAGATTATAACAATTTATAACATTTATTAACATTTTTCAATAGAAAAAATAATTATTAAGAACTAGACAAAAACTGTCATTCATTTTATATGTTTTCCCTCTGAAATTACACATAACATTTCTGGAATAATTTTTGTGTCTTCCAACATCATGAAAAACAACTACGTGTTATAAAACGCAAAAGAAGATACTGGAGATCGGTTGCTTTGATCGTAGCTATTACATTTAACGTGACCAAACGTCCCACTTTTAGACAAGGATTCTGCCGTCCCCAAGATTTTCCATGCGTCCTGCTTAGGCTGATATATGAAACCTTGATGTACCTCTTTGAAATCTTAAAGAAATCATTGAAGAGGTTTTAAATCTTATATACGTGGAAAAAATAACATGTACTTTAAAAATGTAAATAATCTTTTCTAGCCATAATATGTCTCGTTAATCGATTAATGAAAGAACATTAATGATTTTTTTTCTTAAAATCAAAACATATTTTTTGCAACAGTAGAGTCCTAATACTAAACTAAAGGGATTAATGAGACTTTTGTTTTGTATGACAAACTATTACATGTGTTTTTAAACTACTACGATCTACTGTCTTAAAACCGCAATGAAAGCATTGAAGTATTTTTTCTTCTTTATGCTGAGACATTATATGCATTTTTAAATCACGCGCTCTTATCGTTTTATATTTACAATGAGGACAGTGATGAGGCCTTTCTTCGGTGTGACGGGCAATTATATGATGTTTTAAAGTGCAAGCTTGAGATGCTCTGTAATCACAATGAGGACACTGATGAGGTTTTTCTCTTTTATGCTGTGACATTACATGTACTTTTAAATTACTTGTGGTTACCGCTTTATAGTCACAATGAGTGCAGTGATATGGCCTTTCACCTGTATGACAGGCCATTATATGTCTTTTTAAAGTAGTACGATCACTTGTTTTAAATTCACAATGAGAACAATGATGAGGCTTTTCTTCTGTGTGGTGAGCCATTATATGTTTTTTTAAGTTACCCATTATAACTGCTTTATAGGTACAGTATGGACAGTGAAAAGGTTTCTCACCTGTATGACAGGACATTATATGGTTTTTTAAGTTACTACGTTCGACCGTTTTGAATTCACAATGAGTGCACTGATGTGGTTTTTCTTCTGTGTGACGAGCCATTATATGTTTTTTCAAAGTGGCAATCCTTGATGATTTATAGACACAATGAGGACATTGATGAGGCTTATTATCAGTATGACGGGACATTATATGTATTTTTAAATTGCCAGCTTGTGATGTTCGGTAATCACAATGGGGACAGTGGTGAGGTTTCTCACCTGTATGATAAGCCATTATGTGTGTGTTTAAACAGCTATTGTGCGATGTTTTATAGTCACAATGAGGGCATTGATAAGGTTTCTCACCTGTATGACAGGCCATTACATGTCTTTTTAAATTACCCACTGTTACCGCTTTATAATCACAATGTGGGCAGTGATGAGGCCGTTCTTCTGTATGACGAGCCATTATGTGTTTTTTTAAAGAGCCAATCCTTGCTGCTTTATAGGCACAATGAGGACAATGGTGAGGCTTTTCATTAGAATGTTGAGATTTTACATTGATGTTCATTCTTACTTTCAAATTATACCAAATCTTCTTCAGTGAGTTTTTGAGAGAATCCTTGGAACCTATAAATTACAAAAATTACAATAAACATTACTGGGATAAAAAGAACTAAGATAAATAAAGATAAAAAAAATAAAATAAAATAAACATTTCTTTAAGAATCAAGAACGTTTACAAAACACTGATTTTATATATAATTTTAATGAGAAATAGAGAATGAAAATATTTCGATATTTTAGGGCGTCCAGAAGACAATTTAAAGCAGAATTGCAGATGTTAATGTCTAGTTTCAAGGCTCCTCTCAGCATGACATTTGACCTTGGTACCTAATTTCCCAACTATACAATTTTCCTGACAAACATTCACATATTTATCGACTGATTTAAAATTAAAACTTACTCAAGATGTATTTAAATCACTTATATGTTTTATATTGGAAACTATACTTTATTTTAGCTTTTTATTATATTTCTAGTTACACATAGCGACAGGTAAGCAAACAGGATTCACAAGAAGGTGAGACAGAACATAGGATGAAAATGTGTTTGAAAGACAGGGACTGATGTACAAGGTTAGTGGAAATTTTTATAGCTTTCTAGGAATAAGAGATGGTAATGAGAACAACTAAATTAAAAAAAAACTAAATACACGTTAACAATGAGAGAGGTGAAAGCCACTAGATATATCGAGATTTTGAAAGAGTACCGCGATTTAAGTATCTTGACTCTGTTATCATTGAGGATAATAATATAAGAGAAATAGATGACATCGAAATTTTGATCCTCTAAACCCTAAATAACATAGAGTAATATAAGAGAAGAAATAAAGTCAGGATAAAATAAATGAGGTAATACGTGCTACTGGTCTCTAACAAAACCTTTTGAAATTGAGATATACCAAGAGATCTCAAAATAAGAGTATACAAGACAGTTCTCCAGCCAGTAGTTACATATGTGAAGTTGCGATGGCCGAGAGTGTTGGAGCGTTGCTCGCTGTAGCATTCCCGTCCCTAATGATGCCGCTTCGAATCCGGCCTGGGAAGAGTTGACTTTTATTTCATGGCTGACCCACGGAATGAAACTCGACCTTCCCATTCTGGATAGAATAGGTTCGGTTGCGCCTCTAGAACAATCTTCTTCCTCCCCTGTATGCCAGAAACAGTGAGTAGAGGGGGTAATACAAAAAAAAAAATTGTTACATATGAAAGCAACTTCTGGACACTCAACGTTGAGAGACTATTGAACAGATTGCTCGACATTTATATATAAATAAGTTTATATAAGTAAAAAATACTAGTCATCAGGATAGAATATGGGTTTAAAAAAAACAACATTTAATTGAACATTGTAATCTCAATAATTCATATCCTGTCAATTCGGAAATCCCACTAATTTGTAATAAAATGCTTGTCCTTAGGAAAAAAAAAAAAAGTTATTCATAAAAATACAATGCATTTTGGCCACTTTGGTAATTCATAATGATTTTCGTGTCAGAGGTCGATTAAACATTTCAAAAGTCGCTCTGGCAACAATTTCGTTTATTCAGAAAAAAAATTTCCCATTCCCACTCTTCGATTTTTTGAATCATGTTTACATTGGATTAGATATCCTTTATTTTTATTCAGTTCAATGGTAAATCCACATAATGTAGATTATAAATGTATGTATAAGTGTTTTCACAATTTAAAAAAAAAAGGAAAATAAAAGCAGTTACAGACGGTGAAAAAAAGTTGATATGGCCAAATCATTTAATATTACTCTTTCTACACTTATGTCAATTTTACAAAAGAAGATCATTGTGGGACTACCTTCAAGAATCAAAATGAAATGGTTTTGAGTTTTTTTTTTTTTTATCAAGGATAGTAAAGTAGGTAAAATTTCACAATACTCTAATCCGAATATCAACACTAGAAACTTGATCTAAAACAAAAACAAGAAAAGGATCCATATGTTTGAAAGAAAAATATTAAAGAGAATTTACGGTCCTATCCTTGAGGGAGAGCAAAAGCGTACTATTAAGGGACTCTATGAGCGGTACAGGAGCATAGTGGTGGTGAAGTTTTTTAAGTGTGGGAGGCTTCATTTGTGGTGAGAGTGTAAAACATGACGGTCTGTCAAAAAATCTATGACAGAGACCCTACATCGGATCCACAAATTTGGAAGTCTTAAAGCATGATGGATAAACTGCTTCTTGCAAACCGGAATTTGGTAGTTACGGAACTAGATAAAACCAACTGGCGGAGGTCTAAATTTAGTAACGGATCGATGCGTCATTAAGTAGTAGTAGCATTAATAAATAATAAAATATTAATTTTTAGAATGTATATTCATCAAATTGACCTTAAACATTAAATATAATTGCCGAGGCACCCCTAGAATACACTTGCGATTCTCCAGGGTGCTGCATCATCCAGTCTGAGAACACGGCCTAGGAGATGGATATCTCTAACTTGTGTTAGAGGGGAAGGCCCACTTGAAAGAGGACCTACAATTTAAAAATAACCATACCTAATTTTTTTCCCGATAAATCCCTACCTTGCCATTTCTATGATACTGGGAAAAGGAGAGGTTGTTCTAGAGGTACAACCAAAGCTATACTAAAGGAAAGCTCCAGATTTATTCCGTGAGTTCATCACAAAATGAATTTCTACCCATCCAGGCTGGGTTCGAACCGGCATCGCTAGTGTTGTATCTATCGATCACCCGTGATTAAACACATGAGATCGAGATAGAATATTGTTGTTGAATTAATGGCAATTAAATCAATTGTTGTAAAAATAAAAAGATCAAATAGAAATATTATAAGAGAAGCGTTCTACTTTTTTCAATTACAATTTGAAAATTTCCTGTATTCGACATAACAAATTGGCGACGAGGATGGGATTGATTTTCATCAAAAAAGCTTGAAATTGTGCCTGTTGAGCTGAAAAAAATTGCGAAAATTGCTTCTATCTTTGAAGGATCCTTTGAAATTTTATTCTTTTCAATAACGTATCCAAGATAGTTAATTTTTGTTTTAAAAAATTGGCACTTCTTATGGTTCAAATGTAGATCGTATGTTTGAAGCCTTTCTAGGCAAGCACAAAGCCTACTGTAACAATCTGTCAGGGTTGAACCATGTACGATTATGTCATCAAAATAGGTTGTAATGCCAAGAAGACCTGCTAGGATTTGGTCTATGATGCGATGGAATTTATTTTCTATTTTAATACTAACAAAATATTTTTGCCCATCTTGAAATTTTTGAACAGTTTTCTTTGCATAAATATCAATAATTGGGTAGATATCGTAAGCTTCAAATGAGCCTGAATCAGAATCTGTGTCTTCGTTTTTCACAGAGTTAATATTTTTCTTTTCAGAAACCAACTTTTTAAAACATAATTTTTCTACGTGTCCTGTTTTTCACAATGTTTGCATCTTATCTTCTTAGGATTTACTCTGGAATCCTTGGCGTTGTGATTATTACGACCACAGCGAAAACATAGTCCATCAACTTCATGATTCTTAAAATTTATATCTTGTTTTTATTGAATTCTCAGACGGGAAGGATGACCGACTTACAGTAGAGACGTCATCATCCTCCAGCTTATCTTTCCGATTATGTGCTAAATTAAGTCGGGAAGAGCTGTTGTATCTATCGATCACCCGTTATTAAACACATGAGATCGAGATAGAATATTGTTGTTGAATTAATGACAATTAAATCAATTGTAAAAATAAAAAGATCAAATATTATAAGAGAAGCGTTCTACTTTTTTCAATTACAATTTGAAGATTTCCTGTATTCGACATAACAGTTAAAAATATAAATAAACTGGTTCGTTGACAAAAACAACAGTTCTTAAGAACTGGTGAAAAAAAAAAAAAGTTCATAGAACAACGCAATGATTCCTATTCGTTTAATAAAAGGTGAAGAAATGAATGAAACATTTCATGCATAAAGTTTGGCATTGTTCGAGCTTGAAACTGACTACCCTTTAATTTACTTTTAATATTAAATGAATGTTTAATCTTAAAAATTACTTTTTAACTAATTAAAACTAAATATTATTTTAACACATAGAAAATTTTTTATTTTAATAATATTTTAAGTATTAATCTGGTGGTTGTGATTTTGGACAAGTTCCTAAACTCTCAAAGATGAGCTTGTGATGTCATCGTTTCATCCAGTGTAAAGATGGATTTGGTGCTAACGATGAGCTCAGTGCTGAGATGAGGAACTTTCCCTTTATCAAACTAATTTGTTATGTATTTTTTTCCATGTTTCTTTATCAAATGTTGTTGGAAGTTTGAAACTTCCATTATTTTATAATATTATATAAAACTTTTATAATTTTTATATAACATAATAGTGTTTAATATTATTCATGCAATTAAATTGATTTATGTGAATATGTTCTATCATAAAAATTATTGTTGGTCTGCAAGACACTGATATATATATAGACACACCTAAAAACATAAACTAATTTTGCCTCCAAATATGCTTAAGTTAATTTAGTAATGTACTAACTATAATATAATTGTTTATTTATTTCTAGCATTCATTAATAATGGGAGCTAAAAATTATATCCCTAAACTTAACAGTTGAAAAATGACTTATAAAAAAACTGTTGGGTTATTTTCATGATGTACTGATTCGTTTTAGATCAAGAACTGTTTTATTCTAACGTTTGGTGTTTTATCTCCCGCCCCTAACCTTAACCCAATTTTTTTTTCTGTTTCTTTTGATGATTCCCTACCTCACCACTTCAGGCATACGGATGAAGGGAAGGGGTTGTTTTACGGGTACAACCAAATCTATTTTACGGGTACAACCAAACCTATCCTAACCAGAGTGAGTAGGTTTAGAATCATTAACCTTAATTGACTTTTACAATTTATAAATATTTTAAAATGAAACATAATATATACATAGAACAATTTAAAAAAAAATTGTCTTGGATTTTCGGCAAACCTTTTTATTTTTTTAGTTAAAAGCCCTGCACTAGTACACAAACTTGTAATTATTTTATCAAATTATTGTGGGTAAAATGATTGACTGTCGTGAATAATGAAGAGAAGAATAGTTGGGGTGATATGTCAAATAAGAAGGCAAAAATAAATGATAATATTTATTTTGACATTTGCCGACGTTTCGACCTGAAGTTCAGGCCTTCATCAGGGCTAAGAAAAGAACCAGATAACAAGGTATAAGAAACATAAGTAGTGTAGGTAAAAAAAAAAAAAATTAAAGTAAAATGAAGTTGTTAGAATAATGACAATAGTAAGAACTAAGAGATAAATAATAATAACCGTTACAAAGTGTGGAATGATGAAGTAAACATGATCAAAAAGATGACATAAGTATTAAAATGGGAATCTTAGAATAAAATGTAAAAACAGAAAAAAGGAATATGAAGTTATATAAGATATGAAAATAAATAGTAAAATTAAGACATTGCGAATAGAATATGTAGTTAGATAGAAAATTGAGATATTGTAAAGTCTATCAAGATGTACAGACAATGTATAATATAATAAAGAGTTAAAACAGAGAAACCGAATGAAAGGAAGGAGGGAAGAAATTGAGAAAGCTGAAGTAAGAAAGAGATAAAAGAAAAGAGTACCTGTCTCAATCAGTGTTGAAAGGAGAAATAGTAGCAAGGGAGGGGGGAGAGAAGAGATGTATTGTGGCGTCATCTCTAACGGTTATCTGACGAAGTTTGAACTAAAATACCGGAAGCGTAAATAGGGAGATATGTTACTCATAAATATTATGGAAAATAAAATGAAAGTTAAAAGAAAGAGGATGGAAATTTATCAAATTATCTTTTATCAGGTTGCAAGGCAACACGGTGCTGTGCACACACTTTGGCCCGCTCAGATAACCGACCCCTAACCTTAATCTAGTTGATATTTCAAGGGGGAAAACTTTCACACTAACAGTTGAGTGTAAGTGATAAATGAAGCCAACCTTTGTTCTCATCTGGCTTCTCACTCCAGTGTGGAACCTGTCATTGAATTTATCTACTATATATGCCTGAAAGACGTATTTTCTGTCCGAAGGAGTGATTAATTAAAAAAACTAAGGTGTGTGTGCTTTAGACTTTAGACTTGTAGTGATATGAAATATAAATTATAAATAATAGCTCATGACAAAGAGGATGAAATGCTAAATATTTTCCTCGCTTACTGTATGCAGGTCCAATTTTTAGTTTCTGATGAGATATTTAAATCCATATCTTCCATAAAAGTCGTTATCATTTGGTTTTCAAAAATATTTTTTTCCTTTTCTCTTCTCTAACCCGGCATCACGTTAAGATACAATTTTGAATAATAGTCCAGTACAGAGGATGAAATGCTGAACAATTCCCTCGCTTACAGTATGCAGATTCGATTTTTAGTTTTTGAGATATTTTAATCCACAGGCAAAAACACTTCAATTAGTCGACTCCAGCCGACTTTATCTGAGCATTACACATTAGAGATCTGATGGTTCAATCTAACTCACTCTCCACATAAAAAGTGTAGAACACGCCTATAGAAGTTCTTACTTAAAAAATAAACCAAGTTGACTATTCCATAATTTCATACTTTTAATTATCAATTATAACAAAAAAAAAAAAAAAAAAAAAACGAAAATTGTATTGTTTTTAAATATCGACAAAAATAAATTAAATTGACTATTTAATCGATCAAACTTAATCACTATAAGAAATACTCATAGCAGAATGAATTCTTACAAAATTTTAACACTGCTATAAAATCTCAAATTCAATATAATTTATGTAAGAACCAAAAACCAATATTAATTAGACATTTATAAGCAGTAATCTTAAACATTTTAATTGGAGGAAACTTACAATTAGACTCAGTTTCATCTGCCTTTTCTTTATTAGTAAAAATATCAGCGTTAGTCGAACCTGGAAAAGTAAATAGAAAAGCTGATAAATAAACAATGAGATATAAGTCATGTTTATAAGATTAAAAACACTAAAGCCCAATTTTTTAAAGAGAATAAAACTTAGAATAAAAATCTAGCGTAATGTATAACACAACTTTTACTTTAACACATACTTTCAGTAGAATTTATTTATTTATTATTTATTCTAAATTAATAAACCTTAGGGATAATCTTTTAACCATAAACATAATAAATTTATTTTATGGTATATAAATATATTTCACATTACTTCAGATAATGATTATTTCTAATAATCAAAATTAAATGTCATTTTGAAAATTTGGCATTTAAGATATGTCAGTCTATTTTTATGAAGATAAACACCTAACTGATGTTAAATGCCATTTAATTATACATTGATATAATGAGTTTAGCCAAAATTAGTGGCCTCGTTTTTGAGAAAGTAATAAAAATGTGTAAAATTAATGATATAATGTAGCACTCTCGGTAAGCCAATTTCAGCAAAAAAGATGCTGTAAAATCCTAGGTATATATTTACTATAAGTACATAATTTCAGTTTCCTATGACTTTTCATTTTTGAGCTGGGGTGTTCTCATAAATACACATATACACAGGTTATTCGAACACAGCAGATCCTAAAAATGTGTACTTTTGTTGAAAACTCGGATTCAAAATCTTCTCTTATTGCATATTTCATAAATTATTGAGTGAAAGATGAAAGTCCTTTAGACTTGTAAGACAGTACACGCAATGAAATGCTTATAAGGTAATTGTTGCTCACCATCGACTACAACCATTTCTCCTTCCCATTTTAACTGATCAAGTCTACCTGCCAACATGAAAAAAACAAAAAAAACAATAAAGACAAACATCTTTTTGTACAATAAAAAAATTAAATAGATGTATTCAGTAGTCCCTATGAAATTCCATCCCTTTCTACATCCATCGCTTGAATACCCTCCCCACATTTAAATCCTGCCTATTCAATCACTTCTTATCAACTCAGTTCCCAAAAATAAGTAAATAGGCATATTTGTTGATAATAATAGGAATTATTTGTTTGTTTTTTATTTATTATTATTTAGTGTTCATATCATCTTTTTATTTTCACTTACTAGTCCAGTCAATGAATGCTCGAAAAGGGGGCATTAGAAGGAGATGGCAGGGACACAATTGTTTGCTTTGGGACATTGTTTGGACGAGTAAGCAGGTAAATATACTAAAAGTGTGGTGGTGGGCCACGTGTTTTTGTTTTTTTACCTAGGAGTAGAGCCTTATAGCATGCTTACCTCCTTACAAGACCAAACAATGTCCCAAAGTCAAAAGTTGTATCCCCGCCATTTCCTTCTATAATCATTCATTGACTGGACTATACCTATATTTTCTATCATTAATATTAGAAGTTACCTAATAATTTCTTGTTATTTCTATTTATTAATTTTTTAAAATTTTATATGTGACTCTGAGGTGGTCTACACAATTTTGTTCATATATTTTGTTGATAAGCAATACAAAAATCTCTCATTAGAATACTACACAAGATAATTATAATAATAAATTACAGGCCCTATTTTCAATTTTTTGTTCATTGGAGCCAAAGTAAAGTTCTTAATTTTTTAAGCAAAATATTATAAAATGAAGACAAAGAAAGCTTCAGTACATGATTATAGTTGGGGAATTTGTAAAGTATGAGGGATGGATTTAGTGTGATCAATTCAATCTTTATTTGTTTTAAGGGAAGAACCATATCCTTCTGGAAATACAAATTCACTCCTTTTTATCCTACATTACAGATATTACAACACTCTTAAGGATAAATTAAAAATTATATTCAGTAAAAATCAGTAATAAAGTTAATATTTGCTGTGCCGAATGGTAAGCGTCCGAGGGGTAGACCGAAGGTGGGAAGATTGCATTAAAGCCGATCTGAAGGGACTGGGTTTGGACGGCGAACGATGGAGGGAGGTGTGCAATAAGCGATTGGTGGTGTCGGCATCGAATCTTCGGGTTCGCTAAGCCTTTTTATTATTATTATTTATTCAGTAAAAATCAGACAGTTAAAATTGTTTCAATTATCAAATTAATATAAAATTTAAAATTGTCAACAATATACATAAATAAATAAAAATAAAACAATAAATACACATTTTTATTTAAATATTAATATCAAACTCAGTTTTAAAATTAAATTAAAAGATTACCCATATACCTAAGAGAACATCCAAGAAAAAAGACTCAGACAGATTACATGCTGATGTGCAATATGGAATTTTTGCCATAACATGCAGAGGACAATATTCCAGATTACCCTACCATTTCTCTATAATTTGATATAATTGAGATAAAAATATATAATTTTTTCGTATCTTTTACAGCGGTTGGCTTATATATTTCTATCCCATCAAGATTTCCCATACCCTGGTAAATTCTTAACCTTAAACTACTGTAAATAATATATGATGAAGTGTTTCATTTTCTTCAGAGTTGCACATTTTGCACTCAAGTTGTGGAGTAATTTTCATAATTTTATTATTAAGAGAAATCTTGACCATATATTTTCCTGAGAGGCAGATCTGCATTAATAGTTTTGTATATTTGAAAGTAGTCAGCATCAACAAATACTGGGGGATCTGATCATTATTAAGAAAAAGGTTTAAATGTTCAATATAAGATGAGCTATTTAATGTTATCCTGTCACCGTCCTGCAAATGTTGTTTGTATGTATTTCTTAGCTTTTCGAAACATATTTTAGGATATCTAAATTCCTCCATTTCCACGAGCTTAATCAACTAATTCAATGAACTTTAGTGTTTTAACTGTAACTTTAGAACAGAAAAAATAGTTTTATCACTTCAAACACTTTTTCAAAAAGCCTGGTATATGAAGAAGATTCCTACAGAATGGGAATATTATGTTATAATAAACATACAAAAAAATCTGGTGCGCGCAACACACAACTTTCACTTACCGATCTACTTTGAATAGAAATTATTTTCTGGCAATATTGGGATATTATAAATTTTTTTAAGTGCATTTTAAATGGAGCTAAAGCTTAATAAAGCTTACAGATAACAAGTCATCAATGTAACCTTTATAATTATAAAATGTCTATTTAATATATCGACGACAGGCAATAAAAATCTAGTCACTCCATCTGCTTTTATAAACCACACAAATTTCTTTGCTTTTATAAACCACAGAATGACTAACTCCAATTTCAACATTTTTGAGTTATGTCATTTTAGTGATATTTTTAGTTGAAAAAGTTATCTATGCAGAGTATGAGTAAGTTGATTCCAGAGGTGGTGATTGCAGTGTTGAAATATAGAACTGAGAATAAAGGTATAAATTTAGGTACTTATTTCTTATGAAAGATGTTCTTAGGAAAGATACTTTATAAAATATCTGTAGAAAAATGGGTTTTTTAGTCTCAACAATTAAAAAAGTATATTTTAAATTTATCCAAATTTTCGCCTCTTCAGGGAAAAAAACTAGAGACCATATCTTTCCTCCTAATTGTCCAATTTTAACAATTTAAATTTTTTTTTGGTTTTAGGAAATTTCATAAACTTTTAAAAAACCATAATACAATATCCCCAAAAAGCTTATACTTTTTGAGTTATTCGGAATTTAATTTTATCATCCCTCGTAACTTTTTTTCAGCTTCTTTTCGTTGAAGTATGTTATATAGATAAATTTAAAGGGTGTCGAGAAAATGACTTTAGCGAAGATTCATTGAAATCGATACATTCGTTTAGGCGCTATAGTCTATAGCAACGCAGGTTTTTCTGCATTTTTATTTTTTTTTTCTCCTTTATTAACTTATCAAATTCTTTTAAAAGTTATATGTAACATTTTTTTATAACTCTGAATAATGTGAAATGATTAACTTTTTAAAATAAACTATATTAAAGGTACTTTAGAGGAAGACATATATGAACATTGGGCTTTTAAGCCTTGTAAAGTGACATCAATGGAGATAAGAGTTAAATGATATTAAAGACCACTTAATTATACAATGATACACCGAGTTTAATCAAAATCGTTAGAGCTGTTTTTATGAAAATTGTAAAAATATGTTTCAGCGCTCATATAAAGTGGCACTTCCGGTTAGCCGATTTTAACAAAAAAATTGCTGTCACATCCCGCCCATATACAAACCTTAAATACTTAATATCAGTTTCGTACTACTTTTTGTTTATGAGCTAGACTGTTAAAACACACACACAGACCATTTTGCGACACTTGGTTACTTGCACTCAGGGGACCTCAAAACATGTATTTCCGTTGAAAACTGAGATTCGAAAATTTTCACGATCGCAATACTTACCCTTACTATATATTACATATATAAGTAAGTGAAAGTAAAAAGGCAATCAGGCAGAATGCTCTAACTACCAACTGTATACGTCCATCTTTAAAATAGACTGAGACTTCCGGTGAAGCCGCTCACAGGAGAGGAGCAAGCTGGTTTCTGACAAGTAAGAAAAACACAGAACCACATATTCTCCCTCAGATAGAGCTTGTAACACGAGGCAATCCATCCACTGGCCATTTGAGAGGCCCAAAAAGCAGATGGATAGACTGAATTAAAAAAGACGCTACAGAGCTGCTCGCAGCAAACTGGAAAGCAGTAAGTCAAGATAAGGCTGGCTCAAGCGGCCAGAGATTAAAAGGTCTGTTCTTGAATAGTAGCATTTGTAAAAGAACTGTGCTACACAGTTTTATCTGCGGTAAATTTTGAATGTCCATACCTGATGATTATAAGCCAAGTGCATCAGTTTATCTGAATAACATCCAAAATTTATGTTGAAAGTCCAAAAAGAAAATCTCGAGTGGCTGCTCAACTGTCTAACTGAGATGCTAATTCATTTAGTATTAATTCATAACTAATTCATTAGTATTAATTCATAACTAATTCATTAGTATTAATTCATAACTAATTCATTTAGTATTAATCATAAAATTCATTTAGTATGAATTCATAACTAATTAATTTATTATTAATTCATAACTAATTAATTTATTATTAATTCATAACTAATTAATTTAGTATTAATTCATAACTAATTCATTTAGTATTAATTCATAACTAATTCATTTAGTATTAATTCATAACTAATTAATTTAGTATTAATTCATAACTAATTCATTTAGTATTAATTCATAACTAATTCATTTAGTATTAATTCATAACTAATTCATTTAGTATTAATTCATAACTAATTCATTTAGTATTAATTCATAACTAATTCATTTACTGACAAATAACACTAACAAAGTTTTTAGGAGCATGGAATAACTCCAATATGCTTAAAAGTCATCCTGACTGCAAACAATATTTATGGGAAGCTGTGTTATACATTACAGAATATTTTTAGCCAAATAGTTGGACCGATCACAACCAAACTTCCCACGATTCCTTTTCTGATTTAAAATTTAAACAGAATTATTTAGATATATAAGGATATTAAAATGTTCCTAAGAACGTTTTCTATTGAAACACATGCATTCATGTTTTTAGGTTGAGTTAAGATCAAATTGATCACACTGTAGATCAAATTCAGAAAACAACTGAGTACTGACAACCAACCACTCACAGATATAACTTCCGTTTAATTGCATTGTGTCTAACTCTCACATATTATAGCTAAACAAACCTTCAACAATTTTTTTTTTTCAATTCAGATCGAGGCCTTAACTATCTTTAATTAGATCATGACTATCAAGACTGCTAGCTAAAAAGATAATAATGTCTTTATGGTTCCTTTTCGTTTGAGATTGGGGTCTGACCAAGACGATTTCTTGCCTCTGTCAATATTTTAGAATTCTATCCACATTACAGTACATGTGACAAACAGTCCACGGTAGAGACCCGTTTTTATTAAATTATAAACATCCATCTAAAACTTTGTACATGGCTTCGTCTTACCATAACCTACAACTTTTTTAGGAAATCGGTAAGCTTTTTCTACTTAATAAGATAATAAAAACTCATGAATATCCATTTGCTTTCCACTTGAATCATAAGACAATTTAGTCAGAAAATTGAGTAAAAAAGTGGCCTACAAAAATATTGGGCCCTTTGGCATGACATCCACCTCCAACACGTCAGAATAATGTGCCTATTTAGACCCAATGGCCCAATATTTTTGTAGGCCAAATTTTTTCTTGGTTTCGTATCTATAAAGTATCTTATGATTCAAGTGGAAAACAAATGAGCAATCATGAGTTTTTTAGTACCCCATTAAATTAATTAATTTAATGAGGAAAATCGTATTTCTGAGAATTTTTGTTGATAAGAAGTATTAGGTTATGATAAGATGAAACCGTTTATGAAGTTTCTCACTGGTGTTAATAATTTGTTAAAAAGGAGTCTGTATTGCGGACTACTAGTTTCAGCCGCCATGTTAGAAGGATATTTTAAAGTAGTTATGTAAAGAAAAGGTAAAACTTACAGGGATAATCAACTTCTTCTTTAACAAAATCTAGTTTTTCTTCTTTAATAAAAACACCAACATCATCTAAAAATTTAAAATAAGGAAATGATAAATATACGGCTCATATTATAAACATAACTACATAAATAAATTAGGTAGTAGCTCCAGATCCTTACTGTAATATGGAGGATGGTTATATGATTACTTCGAGCACACTTGAGGTGGAATCCTAAAAAAAACAAGTTTATCCGAAAGCAGACAACTGATCTACAACTCTTTTTCAATCAGACTGGTTACATCTGGTTATGTTTATTTGGTTTTATTAAGATCATAACATTCACACCCAACAGGTTGTGAATTATGGGGTCGAGATTTGGAGTTTGAATTACCTGGAAGGCTTAGAGTTGATTCAGACTAAATTTTTGAAGTATTTACATTTCTGGCCCAAATGTACTCCAAATTATATTGCTCGCTTAGAATCTGGACGAACTCCTTTAAAAGTAAAAATTTTGAAGAAAATTATTAATTTTTGTATTAAGCTTCTTTCAATGCCTGAAAACCGACTGCCACGCAAATGCCTTGTCAGACTCATTAATTTAGATACAAAAGAAAGAGACTCAGGTTTTAACTGGATCTCACAAATTAAAAAAATAGCAGCAAATAATCATATTGATGACGACCCTTTTGAAGAGCTAAAACCAAATTACTAACTTACTAATAAAGATATAATTATCGAAAAAGTAAAAAATCATCTCTACTCTATAGATATTGATAGAGCTCTCAAATCTAAATACAACCCACTTTACAGAACTGTTTGCAGCTTTAACAGCCCTCAGCCGCAAGAATATTTAGCTTACCATGTAAATATAAACAAATTGAGACTAGTTAGCCAATTAAGAATTTCAGATACTGAAAAGCTGAAACTTTTTCATAAAAATATCACTTTGATTATAAAAGTAGGGGAAAAATGTGGATGGTGTCAAGAACATATCATCCAAAACATAGAACACCTGCTATTGCAATGCCCCAGACTGAGTATTGATAGGGAAAAATACCTGGGAGAGATTATATTGTCCAAAACAATAAACAATTATCTTTAGAAAATCTTCTAAATATTGATAGTGCGGACAAACTAAATAACATCTATTTCTTTTTGTTAAAAACTATATATACGTATTTAGAGTAAGGACTATATTATATTATTTTAGGAATAACCATTTAATTATTTATATGTATATAGCTTTGAGAATAACTATTTAGTGTAGTTCTATTTATGTAGTATTGAGAATGAAAGGGAGAGGAGGAGAGGGAGAGAGGGAAAAGGAAGAAAAGAAAAAAGGTCTAATTCGATATATTATTGAATCATTAATTAATTTCCATATATAAACTTTTTTATATTGTTTTGGGTTTTAGAAATAATTATCTATTTATTTATTTATTCTATTTACTTATTGGGAATATATATATATATATATATATATATTTATATGTATTTTTTTTTTCTTTCAATTCGTTGTATTATTGGATTATATTGGGAGGTTATAATAAGCAATAGGAATTTACATATGTATACGTATTTATATCTTTATTTATTTATGCTTTCACTGCCATTCAATACTAACAACTACTAACACCAAATGGGCCTAACTCCATGGCTAAAAGATGTACATATTAGCCAATAAAATATCTATTTACCTATCTCATTCACACCCAGCATCAAACTCTGAAATAGATCTATAAGTTATCTTTAAGATATCTAACATGTGATCATTTTTATATGAATTTTTAAAGGCGTCTAAAAGATTTCTTTAACTAGATGTATTAAACATGTCTTGAATTGGATACCTAAAAGATATCTTTTCCATGATAAAAATTTAGATATCTATCTCATTCGAATAGAAAGCAATATAAATATTTTCTTTTTCTATGAGTAGGAATTGAATCCGAAAAGCTGACTACCTCAACAGCTGAACTCCAATCTTCTAACCATAGAAGTTAGAGAAGTTTAATAATAGGTAACTTTAAAGAAATTATCCCAACTCAATCACGATATGTGAGGTCATTTTAAGATTTTATTTTATTAATATGATATAAAAAATGAAGTTGAATTTTTTACAATTGTAGATAGAACTTGAAATAAAATTCATTATAATTGTTAATTAAGAAAATTGGGAAAGAAAATGACAAATAATGCTTTATTTGCTACCTTCCTCATCATTAGCAGTTATAATTAATTTATAAATTTTATGCTTTTAGGTACTGTTTTCAATAATGCTAACAAAGCAACCGAAGACATAATGGAAGTTGTAAAACTGTGGTTACAAAAGGTGACTGATGCCTGTGAGGAACATCAAAGAAAATTAAATAGTATAATAGTTGCAACTATATTTTAAGTTTATATTTTGTAATTCATTATTATGTCTTTATATAAATTTCTTTAAAAATCCTTTAAATGATATTAAACTGATGTCTTTCAGATGGCTTTTTTAGGATATCACAACAATATCTTTCAAATATATCACAGATAGCTTTTAGATACTTTCTTGGATGAAGTTATATCGGGTGTCTCAAACCAGATGTCTTTTTGATAACCGTTTTAGGATGGTTTAAAGAGCAATGAAAACAGTGCATAAAACATCTTTTTGATGTCTAGGTATATCTTTAAGATTTTTCATATCTTGATCAAGATATCTGTTAGACATCTTTTGGATCAACCTTTGCTGGTTAGATAGCTTTCTGTCATTAGGACATGTCTGTATATGAATGTGATGGTTAATACTTGGATACTTTTAAGCATTCCTCTGGATTCCATATGAAATGTGCAACAAGTTATCTTGAAACCACCCTCCCGGTGAGTTTGGACGGGAGGTCTTGGAATAGTGATTTGGAACTTGTACCATGAAGTTTGCAAGATTTTAAATATTAAGTAATGTAATAAATATGTCATAAACTGGAAAATACGCTCTCTCGTAATGTTTCTAAAACAGATATTATAACAAACTATTTTAAATTAATAAGTTTTAGAATTTAAAACAGGAATAGTTTTTAACATCAATTGAACACATTAGCCGTTACACTTAATAATTCATTCCAAACTCTTTAACTGAGCCATAACAATTAATCAGACAGTTCATGGCTGTATTGTTTACTGATTTCCAAAATAAATATAAAATTTATTACTTTGAAAACATTAATAGGATAAAATTTGTATTTAAAATTAACTTACAAAAATATAAAGAAAATGTTCTTGCAAGCAAAAAAAAAAAATCAAATCATTCAATAATTTAGATTTCTTGAAAAATAGCATCATATAAAATATTTTAATTACCAATTTCATCCATTGTTATTAAACAAATTATCAAATCAGCTACAAAACTATGTAACTAAAATGTTTAATAGAACTACAGTTTTTGTTTTATTTCCAAAGAGGTAGATCTCTGGTAAACTTTGCTGGACATCAAATATTATTTTAGAATTGTTTTGCATTTTATCTGTATACTATGAATTAGCTTAAGGAAATTACAGTTTAGTAAAATTCTAGTTAAATGGAATTATAAATCTATTTATAATTTCTCTATTTACTGAACCAACTGATATTTAGTACGTCGAAGACTATTAAGTCTAGTACATACTATTGGACATTGCGTGATTTGTCTAAAGATGATCTATAGGCGGTCTCGAGACACCGTTCTTTGACTTGTCTAGTGTCCACTCTACGATGTGAATCTCTCAGTCTTGTCTTCCCAGCCCAGCATGGAGGACGTGGTTTTATGTGGAATGAGTTCCTGCTTAGTGCTAATAAATGTAAACATTGGTGGATCCGCAAAAGGATCTAGGATCGGTAACGCATTATTAATCAAATTTAGACTGGGAGACGCCACGGTAATCTTTAATCAGTTTTAAAACTTTCTGGTAAAACCACATCTTTTCAAAAGAATTGAAAATAACTGTAAACAACCGAACCAACCATTCGTTAGCTGGAGGCAGACTGGGACGTGTCTCGCCTTTACTGTCAAAATGTTGTGAAACATACCTAACTGCATGTCTCCCATTCCGACCTACGATTTTTGGTATCCCAACGGGCGTGTACATAAGACATTGGTCTATAGGTATGGTATGAGGTGTAGATGGGGATTGGTCTATAGACATGTTTCAGAGACCAAACTCGTGTAACATGGCTACTAGTGTGGATTAGATTTTATAAATAGTAATATTTTAATTTTTAAAACCAAAAACATTTGGCTACTGCTCGGATGTTCTCGGTAAGAATTACGATTTGACTTGATAACACTAATTTAAGTGCTTTGAAACGCAGATCGGATGTCCGTTTTGAAATATTTAAAACACAGTTTATTACATCTCGATCCATAAACTTTTGAAACATCCCAATTATTACAATAGCTTTCAATTAACTAATTTGTATTGGAATTTAAAGGTCGAAATAGAGATTTCTAAATAGAATCTACGAAATTCTCCATCATTTTATACCCCATTTTTTAAAATCCATCGCTGCTAGAAGGGATCTGTGCTACCATATTACATATATAGGCTGACATATATAGACAACTGATAATAAATTAATATATATGTGAACTGTCGGCTTGATATTCTGGGTTTTGTCCAGGTCTCAAGGGATTGGTGTCATCTTCACCATCTGTTCCCAGCTACCTGCTCTGACCTTTTTCCAGCATCCCTTCTCATCGATTGTTTATCGATATGAGATTTTCCAATCAGCAATTTTTCCACTGCACAATTGAGTACAATTCACAGTGCAATATATTCCCTCACACAACTAAAGGAGTAAATACAGGGGGATGGTCTACTACACTATGTGTAAAAATGTATTTATTTTTTCTACTAACTGTAGCTGTTCCATACCCTTATGTGTGTTCCCATCTAATTTCTGAATGGTCTTATACTTTATATATTCAATGATAGTTATAAAATGTTACTTACCTCTAGTTATAAAATCATATCATTTTTTTAAAATATAGAAATTACACTTTACCTGCGGTTATGGTCTCCGGCGTCTATGAGATATAATGATTATTTACGTTTGTATCTATCCTTAAATCTATCCAACTCTCATTTAAATATTTCAAAAAATGACTATTTTAGATACTTCATAAGATGGCAAAATTCGAAACAGCCCCGACCGAAATCCAGGCATATATCAGAGCCCAGGGACCATAACAGCAGCTAACATTTTAATTAGCTTATGCTATATTTCATATGGAAGTTACATTTAAAGGGATTCTTGCTAATGAATAATTTTATACCCCTCATCTCCATGTACCCTGATATACACTGATGGATCAGCTGCACATGTCACTGATGAGGGAGGAATAGGAATACAAATAGAATTCCCGGATTGTACCACCCTAGAAAGGGCTCCATATGTACAAATTTTAAGGCTGTACAGGAGGCTATCCTAGATGCCAGCAGAATAATGAGGAAACTAAAAATGAACAAATAAAATCCAATATTGTATTTCTATCAGATGCTTCAGTCCCTTGAGTTCAAATTGAATTCTGGATTCCAGATGCTAGTTGGAGAAATAAAAAAATTCAACTCTAGTACAAAAGAGTAGTACTCCAATGGATACCCTGGCATTCCAGACTAAAAGGGAGTAAAATAGCAGACCAGCTAGCAAACAAAGGAACAGTATCCCCTCATGCAAACTGCACTGAAACTCTTCAGAGGGTCATCTCTATAAAGCTGTAATATGATAAAGGTGGAATGATACCCATTCATCCATTATAATCGTGAAGATGATTATTATTAAATGGGCAAGTTTTACTATTTAGACTGAGAAAATTAACAGTCGCAACAGGATGAGGGCACTCCTCTATGAGACATTTAAATTTGGAGAAAGTCCTTTCTAATGTAGGAAAGGGGATCAGGATACAGAACATTTCCTGAGCTGGAGGATATCAGGAAGCAAATTTGGCCAAACCCCACTGATTTGGAAATGAACCCCTACAGGTCTGGTCTGGAAGATCTCAGAAAGACAGTAGAGTTTATACTCTTTATCTGGAACTTCACCATTTGAGGGAAGTTCGAAGAAGAAGTAATGACGAAGATAAGCTAATGGGAAGGGTTAGGGAGAATAGCTGTCAGGGGTCTTATCAGGTCTGATTCTTGCCTAACATAAATTTGAAATAACAATTATCCTGGCTTCTTAAGTTAAAAGTTTTTAGTAAGCATCAGCATCCTTCATAACCAAACCAAGCAACCCTTTAAACTTAGACTTCCTAACTAATATAGGATTCCTCAATTTCCTTATCCTCCAGCAAATGAGACATTGAAATATAATTACTATAAAAGACAATAAAAAATATCACTTACCTTTAATAAAGTTATGTTAGAATCCTACTATTATCTATCACTACAATTATATTATTTACAATATCGAAATTAATAAACTCACTTTGTATTACATATGAAAGATACTTTTAAAGGAATTCCTGCTTAATCTAACTTGCCTTGAATTTCTTCAGCACTTGCAAATGAGAAATTGAACTGCAGCTAATGACTATTTGTAAAAATACATTAATTTATTTTCTATTTGCTGTAGCTGCTCGACACCCACTGTGTTCCTACCTAATTTCTGAATGGTCTTATACTTTCTATATTCTAAGATAGTTAAAAAAATGTTACTTACATCTAATTATAGCATTTATTTACAATATAGAAATTAATTATCTTACTTTATATTTCATATGATAGTTACTTTTAAAGGAATCGCTGCTTATGAATAATTTTAACAAACCAATGTTCAGCTATTAATATATTAAAAATGAAATTTAAATCTATTTTATATTCTATATTAAACATTACTTACCTGTAATGAAATTGTGAGAAGCAGTTATTACTGATTTAGTACAATAATATTATTTACTATATTGAAATTAATAAGCTCACTTTGTATAACATATGAAGGATAATTTTAAAGGATTTCCTGCTTATAAATAATTTTAAATAGTTCAATAAATAAATGAAATGTCTGTAGCCCAGAGGTGAAAAACACCATGATCATTTTTTTTTTTTCAGAGAAGCCAATGTTCCATAATATTGAGCTATTAAAATTTGTTTCTTACTTACTAAATCTGTGCCCCACAGGTAAAGAGAAGTCACATTTTGTTATCTATTCAGGAAGCCTATTTTACATAACTTAGAGCTATTAAAATTATTTTCTTAGTTAACAAATTATTTAATAAATAAATGGAAACTGTATTCTTTACCTCCAGGGTACAGATATATATATATTATGAGCATGATGGAGGTTTGGCTCAGTATGATGTTGAAATCATTCTTACTACTCTCTAAAATTTAAGTGTCTTTGGATCAGAGAATCATTCCTAATGACCAAATCATGCTATCATTTGAAATAAGTCCATCCTAAATGATTGAAGATAATAAACAAACCCACCCACCACTACAAGGCCAGCCCAAACACAATTTGAAGATTTAACAAATATTTAAAAAATGTTCCAACCTGTATTAAAAGTATACTTCGCATAAATGCATAAGATGCAGAACCTGACTAAAAGAAGCCAAGGATATATTGGCTGAGAACGTAATATTTATACAACCAAAAAAAAATTAACAACAATGATGAAGGTGATCTGATGAAAGGGTTGGGGAGGGGTATAAGAAAACATCGCAACAGAAAAGGTTTTAATTTTACAATTTTGTTTTTTGTCTTCTTGATCCACAGGATTCGACAGCGGCCTTTCTGTAATAAAAAAAAAAAAAGAATATTTAATTAAAATACTAGATATAAAATATTTCTAAAAATTATTTTATAACAAAACTTATCATTTAACAGTCTCATCTTTAAAAGCTAATATATAATAAAACCTGCTGAGAAAATTAAAGGTTGAAGAGGTGCTTATTGAGTCAACAGTGACCCATATGCCTTCTAGTGGTGTTCCTGTCTATCAACAGGAGTGCTGCACTTCTCTTTAGGCAGAGTTCTTCTAGGTAAGCATTGGAGTTTATTTGATTCCTAGTTTGCTACCAATTGAGTTAGGTTTTATTGCCAACAGACACCTCTGGCGTGAAAGGCACCTGTGCTGAACCCATCCTAGCGAGGCTATCAGCCTTTTCATTACCTAATATTCTTGAGTGTCCAGGAATTCACTCAATAGATACTTTGTTGGTTCCAGAGAAACGTTTAAATTTTCTAATGATGTAGAGATGGTTGACCGTGATATAAGATGAGAAGGAGTTGATCGGGGAGGGGGGGTGCGGTCAAATAAATACTAAATTTTAAAAGATAGTATTTTTAATTATTACACCGACTTTTCGACCCACCTTGCAGGTCTTCATCAGGGCGTGGCATGTGGCACTGCAGGAAGCAATTGATAGACTCGCCGTGGGTCGAAACATCGGCGTAATAATTAAAAATACTAAAAGATTGAGCACAAGCATTAATGGCTAATACCTCAGCCTGAAAGGCAGAAGTATATCTGCCTAGAGATAAGGATGTCCCTTCATCGGGTTTATTAATTCTTCTGAAGCCATATTTCTTGTATTAGACAAGACGCAAATATTTACCTTATGTAGATTAATGCCAAGTCCATTATCTAGGCACCTTCAGAAAATCCCTGGTGTTTTTGAACAACCGAGAAATTTTATCTAGAAATTTGAACAGACTCCATTAACAAAGATAAACTCATTGTCTCAAATAACCTCAAATTCATAACTAGTTAATTACACAAAAAGATACTCACATCACCGATTGGTATTACTACTCCTCCAGAGGCTGTGGTCAGCAATAACACTACGAATGCTATAAATAAATATTCTTTCCATGCCCTCAGCCAGTCTTCTGAATCCTGTAGTGAGCATGATTCTTCATAGGTGAGATAAAAAGAGACCATTGTGATTTTCCAAAGAGGGACTTACCAAGTAAGTGTTATACCTGAAATAAATTTAAATTTACATCATAAAGGCAGTTATGAAACTTATATTTTTTATATTCAAGTGTATTTTCAAGACAGCTTCCTCTTTAAAAGCCAAAATAAAACCAAACTAAGCTATCCTTCAAATTAATACATTTAGACGATGTCGGACTTGGCTTGATTTCCTTTGGCCATTGAAAATGAGACTACGAAACAATGGGAAGTTATAACTATTTTTTTTATTTAATCTTTCTTCTTCTTTAGGGCTGTAGACTTTCTCCTCTTCAATGGTTTTGTTGAATAGTTGATATAAAACAAAAAATATTATATAAAACTGATATGGTAGAAAATATATATTATATTATAATACAGATTTCAAGATTTACTATCGATTTAATATGTCATGTTACCAAACCATATTCCTAACTTCATCTTTGAAATACAACAACCTAATGTGAAAAAGGATACCATACACAGTTGAGACATAGCAGAGAGCAATATAATTTTCTTTTTTGGACAAATCTGTATGATATCCCTTTATCACATGAAGCTGGTGTTTCAAGAGTATAAAGCTATTCGGAGGAACTCTCCATATTTCCAGGGAACCCTCCATATTGCAAGGCTGGCGCATTTGAGGCACTAGACTTCTCCCGCTACTTGATTTTCAAGAATAGGTACAATTTATTTTAAAAAAAATTAAACATAGTATTCATAACGCACAGGAAACAAAGTAATGAAACATCATTCTTATATATTACTGATTGCCCAAATTAATAGAGAAGTAGTAATGATGAATAAACACTAACCTTTATTTTTAAAGATGATTCAGTGGAATATTTTTTCAAACTTGAAGTTTACTTTTCTAAGTGTAGAGAGACTATCAATGAGATTCGCTAAAACTGTTCTTTCTAGCAGCAATGCCTTCTTTGACGCTGTAGACTTTCTCCTCTTCCATGGTTTCATTGAATAGTCGATATAAAACAAAAAATATTATAAAAACTGATATGGCATCCACAAGACAAAGATATGAAATATCATTATATTATAACAAATATTTGAATGAAAAAGATTCATATGTCATATAACCGAACCATATTCCTAACTCCATCTTTGAAATACAACAACCTAAAGTGAAAAAGGATACCATACACAGTTGAGACACAGCAGAGAGTTATAGAATTTTTTTTTGGACAACTCTGTATGATATCCTTTATCACATGAGGTTGGTTTTCAAGAGTATAAAGCTATTTGAGGGAATCTCATATTTGTCTTGTTGCAGGCTACCGCATATGAGGCTCTAGGCTTCTCCCGATACTTGATTTTGAAGAATTGGTACAATTTATTTAAAAAAACTAATTAAACAGTATTCATAAAGCACAGGAATCAAAGTAATGAAACATCATTCTTATATATTACATGGCGCCAAATCAATAGAGAAGTAGTAATGATGAATAGACACTAACCTTTATTTTTAAAGATATTTCAGTGGGATATTTTTTTAAACTTGAAGTTTACTTTTTTTTAGTGTAGAGAGACTATCAATGAGATTTGCTAAAAACTGTTCTTTCTGCAGCGCTGCCAACTTTGACTCTGTAGACTTTCTCCCCTTCCATGGTTTCATTGAATAGTCGATATAAAACAAAAAATATTATAAAAAACTGATATGGCATCCACAAGACAAAGATATCAAATATCATTATACTATAACAAAGATTTAGAATGGAAAAAGATTTCATATGTCATATAACCAAACCATATTCCTAACTCTATCTTTGAAATATAACAACCTAAAGTGAAAAAGGATACCATACACTGTTGAGACATAGCAGAGAGGTATAGAATTTTTTTTTGGACAACTCTGTATGATATCCATTTATCACATGAGGTTTTCAAGAGTATAAAGCTATTTGAGGGAACTCTTCATATTTGTCTTGTTGCAGGGCTACCGCATTTGATGCTCTAGGCTTCTCTCGTTACTTGATTTTGAAGAATTGGTACAATTTATTTTAAAAAAACTAATTAAACAGTATTCATAAAGCACAGGAATCAAAGTAATGAAACATCATTCTTATATATTACATGGCGCCAAATCAATAGAGAAGTAGTAATGATAAATAAACACTAACCTTTATTTTTAAAGATATTTCAGTAAGATATTTTTTTAAACTTGAAGTTTACTTTTTTTTAGTGTAGAGAGACTATCCATGAGCTTCGCTAAAAACTGTTCTTTCTACAGCGCTGCCATCTTTGAAGCTGTAGACTTTCTCTTCTTCCATGGTTTCATTGAATAGTTGATATAACACAAAAAATATTATAAAAAACTGATATGGCATTCCCAAAACAAAGATATGAAATATCATTATGTTATAACAAAGATTTAGAATGAAAAAAGATTTCATATGTCATATAACCAAACCATATTCCTAACTCCATCTTTGAAATATAAGAACCTAAAGTGAAAAAGGATACCATACACTGTTGAGACATAGCAGAGAGGTATAGAATTTTTTTTTGGACAACTCTGTATGATATCCCTTTATCACATGAGGTTTTCAAGAGTATAAAGCTATTTGAGGGAACTCTTCATATTTGTCTTGTTGCAGGGCTACCGCATTTGAGGCTCTAGGCTTCTCCCCCTACTTGATTTTGAAGAATAGTGCAATTTGTCTAAAAAAGAAATTAAGCATAGTATTCATAAAGCACAGGAATCAAAGTAATGAAACATCATTCTTATATATTACATGGCACCAAATCAATAGAGAAGTAGTAATGATGAATAGACACTAACCTTTATTTTTAAAGATATTTCAGTGGGATATTTTTTCAAACTTGAAGTTCACTTTTCCTAAGTGTAGAGAGACTATCCATGAGATTCACTAAAAACTGTTCTTTCTACAGCGCTGCCATATTTGACGCTGTAGACTTTCTCCTCTTCTATGGTTTCATTGAACAGTTGATATAAAACAAAAAATATTATAAAAAAGTGATATGGCATTCCCAAAACAAAGATATGAAATATCATTATGTTATAACAAAGATTTAGAATGAAAAAAGATTTCATATGTCATATAACTAAATCATATTCCTAACTCCATCTTTGAAATATAAGAACCTAAAGTGAAAAAGGATACCATACACTGTTGAGACATAGCAGAGAGGTATAGAAATTTTTTTTTTGGACAACTCTGTATGATATCCGTTTATCACATGAGGTTTTCAAGACTATAAAGCTATTTGAGGGAACTCTTCATATTTGTCTTCTTACAGGGCTGCCGCATTTGAGGCTCCAGGCTTCTCCCCTACTTGATTTCGAAGAATTGTGCAATTTGTCTAAAAAAGAAATTAAGCATAGTATTCATAAAGCACAGGAATCAAAGTAATGAAACATCATTCTTATATATTACATGGCGCCAAATCAATAGAGAAGTAGTAATGATAAATAAACACTTAACCTTTATTTGATATTATAATAAAGATTTTAAATGATTAAAGATTTCATATGTCATGTTACCAAACCATATTCCTAGCTCCATCTTTGAAATACAACAACTTAATTTGAAAAAGGATACCATACACAGTTGAGACATTGCAGAGGGTATATAAATTTTTTTTTGACAGCTCTGTATGATATTCCTTTTAAAAATTGTTCTTCCTACAGCGCTGCATCTTTGACACTGTAGACTTTCTCTTCTTCCATGGTGTCGTTGAATAGTGTATAGAAAACTGAAAAAAATTATATAAAATTGATATGGTGTCAACAAGACAGAGTCATGAAGTATCATTATATTATAATAGAGTTTCAAAATTGATGACGAGATAATATTTCTTTTTAACAAACAATATTTCTAATTCAAGTTTTAAAATACAATTACTTTTCAGTAATTAAAGTGATTATTTGGTTATTAAACGCTTTTGGAAGACATTTTTAGAATATGTTGGAATTTCCCCGTTCAGTTTAATATTATTTTACTTTTGTTTATAATAAATGTTTCTTGTTTTTAATTATATTTTGTTAGTTTCAATATTTTTTTTTTTAAATAGGGCTTCAATCCAGGTCCCTACCCTTTCATAATAAACTTTTGAACCATCTGAATCATCTTGTTTCTTACTTTGCTTCCTCTTGGATTCCAGATTACTAACTGAGACGTCTGAACAGAAGATGGCCTCAGGACCTTCTAATATAGAACTATAATTGGAGTACTACCAATGGATAGTTTCTCTTCATGTTTTACATGTCATGTTGTCAATTTCAAATTTATTCGTTATATTTATAAACTAATATAATTGTAAATTTCAATAAATATATTAATATAAAAAAAATAAGGCTTGAAATGGAAAGGTAACCTTCATTATTAATTGATTTGGGTATGTCTGGAAGTTTTCGTTATTGTTTATCTGTTATTTCCAAAATTAAAGATTTTATATAGCTTCTATATAAAACTTCTTTTAAAGCAATTCATTTTGTCAAAAGTTTAAGTTAAGAAATCATAATTAACCAGTTCTTAATATTGGAATTAAGCAATTTATTCAAGATAAGTTATATCTTTACTTTTTTTTAAGTACTGAAATAAATAAATGGTTTGCAGAAATCCCAGAACTTTTTTACAAGAAAAGTTCTTATAAAGTTTTATTTTAAATACTTTAAAAAAAAAATTTCCATTGAATCTATTAAAATGAAAAATCCTTCTTTTTTTTTTTAATAGTCTAATATAAGTTTCAAGTTCTAATTTTAATGAATGATTTTAAAAAATTACATTCAAGATTTCACTGGAAGATTCAAAGAGGTGTTTTCTTTCAAATAACAGTGAATAACTAACAACCAATGTTTAATTAAATTATTTATTTAAGTTATTCACTTCAATTGAAGAAACTTAATGCTTAATGCAGGAATCTTCCTATTATGCTCTATTTTTTTATGACACTTTGTTAAATACTATAACATAAGAAATAAAGAAATATTAGTGTATTATATTTACTTGCTATCTTATATGATGCATTTATTATTGCTGTTTTTCAATTGAATATTCATGTCTACATTTGTCTGTGTATTATGGTGGTTATAATAGCAGATGGAAAATCCAAGAAATTTTCAGGTATAGATGACTTCCTGAGAAGTACATACCTATTTTAGTACATAGAAATATTAATATGAATACATAAAATATATTTAAACATTTAATAAATATTTGATTATATTAGATTCATATAGTGCATAAATGAATATGATTTTTGGAAATAGGACCCACCATATTGAATTTACATCCGTTGAGTATTAAAAATAAATTCATTGTAATTAACCAATGGTTATAACTAAAAACTACTCTGAATTATTAAATGCTCATACTTTTAAACATGGGCTACAACTGAGGACTGAAACTCTAAGTTAACACCGAAATCCAACGGCAGAAATAAGTAATTTCATTAGCGTTTCAACAAAAATAACCAGCCACACAGAGAAAAGAGGTTTGCTACCAACTGTCTATAACATTAAAAAAAAAATCACTACTTCATAAATAATTTTATTTATTTAATATCGTTAGTTATCAATAATTACAATTTAAAAATCAACAATTGAATACATTTAATTAATTAACTCAATATTAGAGCCTATCAGTCCATTTAAATTGTCATTTATATTCAAAGATAATAACATATATAAAATAGTATTTTCCATTATCAATTATTTTTGTTTGACAATATTTGAATAGTTTGTTTAACTGTTTTAATAGTTGCAGGTGTCTTCACAATCTCCAAGATATTTGTTCAAATATTTAACATCACTATTGAAAGTTTCAAAAATGTTCTTAAATATATCAACATCCCCTCCCCACATACATTATTAGAGTAAGGCTCGAAATCGAAAACGTTTTGTAGCAAATATAAGCTCATGTCATGCTCAAATACCATCAATGGGGTACTTTGGGATTCAGAATTTCACAGTTAGCGAATCGTAATCTCCGCTTTTGATTCTTTCTTAAATAATTAAAGTCGACATAAAAATTTTGATAGGCTTCAATACTGGAATGGTGGTAAGTATGTAGATTGATACGGGACAAATTGGAATTTGAAAATTTTATGCGTACACCAAGAACTGGATAGCTCCTTTAGAACTATCGGGCCCTGCGTTTTTAAGCCCCAAAACGTACTATTTTCGAGATAATGCAAGTCAAAGGGTTCGCATCCACACAACTTTACCTTAATTGTAGTACTGTCATGAATTACTTGTCTCATTACATCGACTTGATGTCCCTATGATCGAGAGAGGAGGAGTTTATAATGTTTATCAAAGGTTTTTTATGTCCAGGTGGCGGAAGGGATTTTAAATTTCCCGCCCTCACTCTCCGGCTCGGGAAAATCCCATATAGCCTAAAAGACGAGGTAGAGAACAAGAAAAAAGATGGGGATTGGTCTATTTACATGTCTACATAGCCAAACTGAGACATGTCTCAGAGACCGAAATCGCGCAACATGGCTACTAGTGTGGATTAGACTTTATAAATAGTAATATTTTGAATTTTTTAAAACAAAACATTTGAGTACAGCGGATGTTTTCGGCAAGAGTTACGATTTGACTTGATAACACTAATTTAAGTCCTTTAAAACGCAGATCAGATGTCCGTTTTGAAGTATTTAAAACACAGTTTATCACGCCTCGATCCTTCAACTTTAGAAATATCCCAATTTTTACAATTACTTCCAATTAACTAATTTTTATTGGAATTTAAAGATCGAAATAGAGATTTCTAAATAGAGTCTACGAAATTCTCACTCCTAGAAGGGATCTATACTACTATATTACATAAATAGGCTGTTCCAGACTGTTTTCGTATGCACAGTAAAGGTCTTTTAGCCTTGTTAAGTCTAAGGCCAACACACTCAATAACATATGTCTTTATTGATTGAGAGCTGACACATCAGGTTCTTGCCTAACTAATAGTATCCCCCACAATTTTTAATTTTATGAGTCTTTGGTACTCGGCTCCAACCATAACATCCAACAGAAAGTAAAACGAAGGTATCTTTTAAGAACTTACAACTTAAATAACTTGCCTTGAATTCCTTCAGCGTTTGCAAATTAGATATTGAACTGTAGCTAATGACTATGCGTAAAAATATATTTATTTATTTATTTTTTTTTTACTAACTGTTGCTGTTCGACACCCTTATGTGTGTTCCTACCTAATTTCTGAATGATCTTATACCTCAAATATTCAAAGATAGTTATAAAATGTTACTTACCTCTAGTTATAAAATCTTCCTCTGACATGGAAACACTCCATAATCACCCTCTTCCCAAAACCAGGTAAACCTGTAAATAATACTTCATCCTTTAGACCAATAAGCTTGCTCCCAATCCTCTCCAAAATCTTTGAAAAAATCCTTCTCAAACGCATCCTACCAATACTCGAAACCCACTATATCCCATCCCATCAGTTTGGATTCCGCTCAAGACATTCCACTGTTCAGCAAGGCCTTCGCGTTGTTGACCATATATCCTCTGCGCTTGAAAACAAGCAATATTGCACCGGTGCCTTCCTGGACGTAGCGCAAGCTTTCGACCGGGTGTGGCATCATGGCTTGCTTTTCAAGCTCAAAACTCACCTACCCCAATCCTTGTACCTAGTCCACATATCCTACCTCTCAAATCGTTCCTTTCAAGTCCGCTGCGGCACTGAATTCTCCAACTATTATCCAATTGAGGCTGGTGTTTCACAAGGCAGTGTCTTGGGCCCAGTCCTCTTCATCCTCTTCACCGCTGACATTCCAACCAATCCCGATACCCTTCTAGCAACTTTCGCGGACGATACCGCCATCCTATCATCCCACCTAGATCCTGAAACAGCATCCTTTAACCTACAAAGACACATCTCCCTAATTGAGCAATGGTGCAACAATTGGCGCATTAAGATCAATGAATCCAAATGCAAGCATGTCACCTTTAACCTCCGACGCAGATCCTGTCCACATATCCTTTTCAACTCTGTACCTCTCCTCGTCTCAGACACAGTTCGGTATCTTGGATTCCTTTTAGACAAAAGACTAACTTAGAACCCACATACTAGACTTAAAAGACAAGAACTTAACCGACGATTTGGCCAGCTATACAGACTACTTAACAGAAAATCCAATCTATCAATAGAAAACAAACTATTAATATACAAGACCATACTCAAACCCATCTGTACCTACGGACTTGAACTGTGGGGGACAACTAAATTTTCGAACATCAAACGCATCCAATCCTTTCAGTCTAAAGTCCTCCGTATGATAGTCAATGCTCCTTATTACGTTACAAACAAAACCCTACATCATGACCTTTACATCCCTTATACCCTTGACGTTATTCCATCCCGATTCTCAAATTTTCACATGAACCTAATCCAACATCCTAACCCTTTAGCACAATCCTTATCTAGCTCCAGTCATCCCCACAACCCTCCTCGAAGGTTGAAACGGCAGTGGCCTCGAGATCTCTTGTAAGACGTCACTGGAGTTCTGGCAATGGCCAGCTTCTCCACTCAAGTCATGAGTGTTTGTGGTTTTAGTGCCCTCTCTCAGTCTCCACCGGACTGGTAATGCCGGCGATGCGGATGAGAGAGAAGCGCTGGGATCTCTTAGAGTCTCGCTTTGTCCTTCACACGTGGGAGAAAGGGCTGGACTCGGAGATATCTTACCTAATTGTAAATATTGTATTCAAGTATGAATATTTTTCTATTTATTTCTATTACTTATAATTTATTTAATTTTGCTACGAATTTCTCTATTTCATTTAATTTTAACTCATAGTTACATTTCCTAGTTTATTATAGTTTTTGCCTTTGTTATATAGATTTTTATATTTTTTTATATTTTTTATTTTTTTATTTATTTACTTATTTATTATTATTTTTTTTTATGTATTGTATATATGGTATGAATGTGCCTCTCTCAGCCTTAATACTCAGTGCCCTTAAGAGTGGCAAAATGTATTATTACTCAATAAACAGATAGATAAAAAAAAAAAAAAGTTATAAAATCATATCATCTATTTGAAATATAGAAATCACACGTTAGCTGCGGTTACGGTCCCCGGCGTCTATGAGATATAATGATTATTTACGTTTGTATCTATCTTTACATCCATCCGACTCCCATTCAAATATTTTAAAAAATGGCCATTTTGGATACTTCGTAAGATATGGAAAATTCGAAACAATTTCGGCCAAAATCGAGGCGAATATAGGAACTCAGGGACCGTAATCGCAGCTAACGTGTTCATTAGCTTAGCTATACTTCATATTAAAGTTACTTTTAAAGGGATTCCTGCTAAAGAATAATTTTATCAAACTAATATTTTCTCCTATTGAACCTCTTCTAAATGAACTTAAATCCCTTTTATCCCCTATTCTAGAAGTTCTAACTAAACTAGTTTCTACTTTCATTTCAAATCCTTCCAAGGACTAATTCAAAATCACCTTCTCTTAGAATACTCCAATGGAACTCCAATGGTCTCTCCAACGAAAAAATGAACTGGAAATTTGTTCAAAAGAACATGACATAAACATAGCCCTGATTACTAAAACTCATTTAACAGACAAACTAACATTCATGCTAAAAGATTACGAAACTTACAGAACTGACCATCCAGACCAGACAGCACATGGAGAAACTGCAATTATTGTGGACAAATCCTTAAATCACCTTATTCTTCCTGCTGTTTTTACAAATTCCCAACAATACACCATTTCCCTGAACTCCTCAAAATTCCAAATCACGATCGCCTCAGTCTATATAGCTCAAAATAAAGTTATATCCACGAATGAATTAAAGACTATTTTCTCAACAATGGGAAAATGATTCATTGTAGGAGGAGATTTTAACGCTAAAAACAAAAGGTGGTGCTCTAGATTGTCCAATACTCGTGGAAAAAGACTACAAAAATGTATTGAAGATTTGAAATTTTCTGTAATTTCACCGTCTCAACCTGATTACTGGCTACTTCACTATCAAAGTCTCCCGATCTTGTTGATTTCTTTGTCACTAGCTCCTTACCACATGCACATTCCAACGTTTCCTCTCTCCTTGACCTTTCATTTGATCATAGCCCAATTTTACTTAAACTTTCGAACAACCCTTTCCTTAAACTTAAACTCCCGACATTTATTAACGGTTACATAAACTGAGACGACTTTAAACATTTTTTGAACAACAAAATTACGTTAAAAACTTTCATTAGTACAGCTGACGACCTCGACAATGCAGTCAACGACCTAACAAAAAGTATACAAGAGGCTATTTGGCATTCCATAAGACCACCTTACCTACCTCAGCCAATACATAATCTTATAAAAGAAAAACGTAGGATTAGAGCCCTATGGCAAAGAACTAGAGATCCAAAAAACTATATAGACACAATAAAGAATAGAAATGGATCAATATGGACAATATAAGACGTATACTAAAGAAAAAAACCTTCAATACCCTCTCTGACGTACAGACAACACCTGGGCAATAACAAGTGAAGAAAAAGCCAATGAATTCACTAAATATCTTGCACAAGTATTTGGGACAGACACAATACACTAACACAATAGCAGAAGAATTGACAACACCACTACCCCCAATGGCATTTCTTATAACAGAAATTTACAAAGAAATCAACAGACTACCAAACAAAAAAGCTCCTGGCCATGATCTAATCACGCCCTTTATTCTTGGATACCTACCTCGAAAAGCTGTTTTCTTTCTTACACACATCTATAACTACATTTTACGCACTACCTATTTTCCTCTCCTTTGGAAACTCTCCACAATTAAAATGATTCCTAAACCTTCAATATCTACCACAACTCCTTCATCCTATAGCACTTCTTCCAATAATGGGAAAACATTTGAAAACTACTCCTGAACATTCTAAAGTCTATTCTAGAAAGTAGTGAAGTGATACCAAATCACCAGTTTGGCTTTCCTTGTTATCACTCTACAGTGCAACAGTTCCATCAGATAGTAGATGCTATCTCTGTTACTTTTAAGAAAAAGGAATATTGCTCTGCAGTCTTTCTCCACACAGAGAAAGCATTTGATAGTGCCTGCCACAAGGGCCTATTATGGAAACTAAAACCCCACTTACCTTCCACTTATTTTTTAATTCTTCTTAATAGATTTTTCTGTACTCACATAGATTCTTCTGTATCTTCCTTCTTTCCCCAACACATTGGCCTACCACAAGGTAGCGTCTTAAGCCCAATCCTCTATTGTACATACACTTCTGATAGCACCCTAATACCACCATTTATTGCTTCGCCGACGACACCGCTGTTCTATCTTCACATAAAAATCCTACTATCGCATCAATTGCCCTTCGAAACCATCTCCATGATCTTGAAAAGTGGTTTGAAAAATGGAAAATCAAAATAAATAGTAATAAATCCACCCATATTAGTTTCTCTCTTAGGAAAGCCTCATGTCCACCCATAAGGATTGCCAATAACCCAGCGCCTTCAAAGAACTATGTATGGTACCTTGGACTCTACTTAGACAGCAGACTTACTTGGAACATACATAGGAAATTAAAAATACAAGAACTTACTAGAGGATATAGCCAACTTTCACATCTTCTGGACTACAGATCTTCGCTTAACTTAGGAAACAGGCGACTGATTTACAACACCTTACTGAGACCAATGTGGACATATGGAGCAGAATTTTGGAGTTCGGCAAAACAAACACACATAAACAAAATACAAACAGCACAATCGAAAATTTTACCAAAAATTGTTGAGACACCTTTGTACATTTCAAATAATATTATACATAACGACTTAAACACCCCAACAGTAAAATCCTACATCCATGACAAATACACTACATTTCATTCTTCAACCCTAAATCACTCCAATCCTCTAGTTCTTTCTATCTCCTGCTCCCTGAACAATGCAGATTAAGAATAAAATGGCCAAGGGACCTACTATATTGATAAAAACAAAATCAAGCAAATACACCAAGACTGTATAAATACAACAAAGTTGCTAGATGCACAGGTGCAAATTGCATAGAATATAAATAAATAAAAATATCATTTATTATTAATATATTAAAAATTAAATTGAAATTTATTTTATATTCTATATGAATACATCTTGTGTGCACTGAGAGAATTTGGCTCAGGTTGACTTTGAAATCTGTCTTACCCTTCTCAATGGCACTAAAAATCCTGTCTTTAATCTCCATCCAAAAATCGAGCAGACCTGAACTCAGTGGACCTCACCAAAATCAAAAAGGAGGACCACCAAACATATCTTGGAATAGTTCTAGACCCATGGAAGCCTGGAACAAATAGAATCATCCATAATAAAAGCCACAAAGATATTAGCTTTTCATGAAGATGAATGCAGATTGGATTCCAATTGGAGAGCGGACCATCAGACATTGAAGGATCTTTACACTGGGTAAATCTGACCTGTGATCCGATGTGGAATCAACAGCTGGGGAACGGCATCTCAATCAAACTTCAGAAAAATAAACACAGCTCAGAACCAAGTGCCCAGGATAATCACTAGAGCCATTAAATCTACACCAGTATACGAAATAGGATCTGTCACTGGAGCACCTCCTATGGAAGACAGAAGAGATTTAAAGCTACTGTACCTTAAAAAAAAAAAAGAAGAAAGATGCATACAGAACCAACCAATAAAAAAAACCGAAATAGAATCAAACCTATAGGTCCAGCTCACAAAATTAATAAGTCAATCTCAGAACTCAAGCTCACCTCGATAAACACTGAATTAGTTGAAAAGACAGGCAGCTCACCACCATGGGATTCCCTTTTTAAGCAGGAGATAGTCTTGACAATTCCAGGTATAATGTGAAAGTAGCCCAATGAACCCCAATTAATGAGATACCTATCCTTAAAGATGAGAAATGAGATACCCCTCATCCTCATGGACCCTGATATACACTGATGGATCTGCTGCAGGCTTCACTGATAACAGAGGAGTACAAATAGAATTCCAGGATTGTACCACCCTAGACAAACCTATTCCTAGAGGCTCCATATGTACAAATTTTAAGGCTGTACAGAACGCTAACCTACAGGGAAGCAGAATAATTGAGTAACTAAAAATGAACCCAAAAAAAATCCAATATTGCATTTCTTCAGATGCACTATCGATACTTCTGTCCCTAGAGTTCAAGTGGAATTCTGGATTCCAGAGGCTAGTTGGAGAAATTAAAAACTTCATCCATTATATATCATGAAGATGATTATTATGAAATGAGCAAGTTTTACTCTTTAGAGAGTGGTGGCCTGGAAGATCTCAGAAAGGCAGTAGAGTTTACACTTTTTTTTATCTGGAACCTCACTATTTGAGGGAAGTTTGAAGAAATAATGATGAAGGTAAACTAATAGGAAGGGTTAGGGAGAAGAGCAGTCATGGATAGGGAATCTTTGAAGATGTCTTTACTGGCTGGAAGCACAAAAGAGAGATCTTATCAGGTCTGATTCTTGCCTAACATAAATATGAAATAACAATGATCCTGGCTTCTTAAGTTAAAAGTTTTTAGTAAGCATCAGCATTTTTCATAACCAAACCAAGCAACCCTTTAAATTTAGACCTCCTAACTAATATAGGATTCCTCAATTTCCTTATGCTCTAGCAAATGAGACATTGAAATATAATTACTATAAAAGACAATAAAAAATATGACTTACCTTTAATAAACTTATGTTAGAACCTACTATTATCCATTACTGCAATTATATTATTTGCAATATTGAAATTAATAATCTCACTTTGTATTACATATGAAAGATACTTTTAAAGGAATTCCTGCTTATGAATGATTTTAACAAACCAATGTTCAATTATTATTAATGAAGAGAAGAATAGTTGGGGTGTTCATTATCCACGACAGTCAACCAATTACCAATTATGAATTATTATTAATATATTAAAAATGAAATTGAAATCTATTTTATATTCTATATTAATACATCTTGTGTTCTTGTATGCTCTAGCAATTGAGGCATTGAAATATAGCCACTATGATATATAGTAAAAAATATTACGTACCTGTAATGAAATTGTTAGAAGCTGTTATTATTGATTTAGTACAATTATATTATTTAAAATATTGAAATTAATAAGCTCACTTTGTATAACATATGAAGGATAATTTTAAAGGAATCCCTGCTTATGAATAATTTTAACAAACCAATGTTCAGTTATTATTAATATATTAAAAATGAAATTGAAATCTATTTTATATTCTATATTAAACATTACTTACCTGTTATGAAATTGTGAGTAGCTGTTATTATTGATTTACTACAATTATATTATTTACAATATTGAAATTAATAAGCTCACTTTGTTTAACATATGAAGGATAATTTTAAATAGTTTAATAAATAAATGAAATATCTGTAGCCCAGAGATAAACAACACCATTATCATTTTTTATTTTTTCAGAGGAGCTGATGTTCCATAATATTGAGCTATTAAAACTTGTTTCTTAGTTACTAAATCTGTGCCCCACAGGTAAAGACAAGTCACATTTTTGTATCTATTCAGGAAGCCTATTTTACATAACTTAGAGCTATTAAAATTATTTTCTTAGTTAACAAATTATTTAATAAACAAATGGAAACTGTATTCTTTATCTCCAGGGTACAGATATATATATATATATATATATATATATATATATATATATATATATATATATATATATATATATATATTATGAGCATGATGGAGGTTTGGCTCAGTATGATGTTGAAATCATTCTTAGCACCCTCATTGAAACTAAAAATATTACCATTTTTTAAAATTTAAGTGTCTTTGGTTCAGAGCATCATTCCTACTGCCCAAATCATGCTATCATTTAAAATAAGACCATCCAAAATGATTGAAGATAATAAACAAACCCACCCACCACTGCAAGGCCAGCCTGAACACAATTTGAAGATATTAACAATATTTAAAAATAATTCCAACCTGTATTAAAAGTATACTTCGCAGAAATGCATAAGATGCCGAACCATGACAAAAAGAAGCCAAGGATATATTGGCTGAGAACGTAATATTTATACAACCAAAAAAAAAAAATTAACAACAATGATGAAGGTGATCTGATGAAAGGGTTGGGGAGGGGTATAAGAAAACATCGCAACAGAAAAGGTTTTAATTTTACAATTTTGTTTTTTTGTCTTCTTGATCCACAGGTTTCGACAGCAGCCGTTCTGTAATAAAAAAAAAGCCAAAGAATATTTAATTAAAATACTGGATATAAAATATTTCTAAAAATTATTTTATAACAAAACTTATCATTTAACAGTCTCATCTTTAAAAGCTAATGTATAATAAAACCTGCTGAGAAAATTAAAGGTTTTATTGGATTTTTACATTCATCCACAGACTTGGAGCGAGTTGAACAGTCATTTAAGGCACCAATAGCCACTGGAATATCTCTAAATATCGATATTGACCTGTTTGTTACTCCCTTCAATATAAAAGATTGAGCACAAGATTTAATGACTAACACCTCAGCCTGAAAGGCAGAAGTATATCTACCTAGAAATAAGGAAGTTCCTTCATTGGGTTTATCAATTCTTCTGAAGCCATATTTCTTGTATTAGACAAGATGCAAATATTTACTTTCTGTGGATTAATGCTAAGTCCATTATCTAGGCACCTTCAGAAAATCCATGGTGTTTTTGAACAACCGAGAAATTTTATCTAGAAATTTTAACAGACTCTATTAACAAAGATAAAATCATTGTCTCAAATAATCTCAAATTCATAACTAGTTAATTACACAAAAAGATACTCACATCAACAATTGGTATTACTACTCTCCCAGAGGCTGTGGTCAGCAATAAAACTACGAATGCTATAAATATATATTCTTTTCCATGCCCTCAGCCAGTCTTCTGAATGCTGAGTGAGCATGATTCTTCATAGGTGAGATAAAAAGAGACCATTGTGATTTTCCAAAGAGGGAATTACCAAGTAAGTGTTATACCTAAAATAAATTTAAATTTACATCATAAAGGAAGTTATGAAACTTATATTTTTTATATTCAAGTGTATTTTCAAGACAGCCTCCTCTTTAAAAGCCAAAATAAAACGAAACTAAGCTATCCTTCAAATTAATACATTTAGACTATGTCGGCCTTGGCCATTGAAAATGAGACTGCGAAACAATGGGAAGTAATAACTATTTTTTTTATTTAATATTTCTTCTTGCCGTTCAGCACATTTTCAAAAATAGTTGTTCAGAAACAAAAAAAATAAATAATTAAGAAAAATATATTATTAAAATATTAGACATAAAATTTTTTAAAAATTATTTTATGACAAAACTTATTACTTAACTGCCTCATCTTTAAAAGCCAATATGATACCAAAACGAAGTTATTCTTCAATTTAACATCTCTCTACATTGAAGAAAGACTATCCATGAGATTCGCGAAATACTGTCCTTCCTGCAACGCGTTGTTCTTTAGGGCTGTAGACTTTCTCCTCTTCAATGGTTTTGTTGAATAGTTGATATAAAACAAAAAATATTATAAATAACTGATATGGCATTCCCAAAACAAAGATATGAAATATCATTATAATATAATAAATATTTGAGCATTAATAATGTCATATTAACAAACCATATTCCTGACTCCATCTTTGAAATACAACAATCTAAAGTGAAAATGGATACCATACACAGTTGAGACACAGCAGAGAGTTATAGAATTCTTTTTTTTTTGGACAACTCTGTATGATATCCATTATCACATGAGGTTGGTGTTTTCAAGATTATAAAGGTATTCGGGGGAACTCTCCATATTTGCAGGGAACTCTCCATATTGCAAGGCTGGCGCATTTGAGGCTCTAGACTTCTCCCGCTACTTGATTTTCAAGAATAGGTACAATTTATTTAAAAAAAAATTAAACATAGTATTCATATACCACAGGAAACAAAGTAATGAAACATCGTTCTTATATATTACTGATTGCCAAATTAATACAGAAGTAGTAATGATAAATAAACACTAACCTTTATTTTTTAAGATGATTCAGAGGAATATTTTTCCAAAACTTGCAGTATACTTTTCAAGTGTAGAGAGACTATACAAATGAGATTCGCTAAAACTGTTCTTCTTGCTGCAATGCCTTCTTTGAGGCTGTAGACTTTCTCCTCCTCCATGGTTTCATTGAATAGTCGATATAAAACAAAAAAATATTATAAATAACTGATATGGCATTCCCAAAACAAAGATATGAAATATCATTATATTATAATAAATATTTGAGCATTAATAATGTCATATAACCGAACCATATTCATGACTCCATCTTTGAAATACAAAAACCTAGAGTGAAAAAGGATACCATACACAGTTGAGACACAGCAGAGAGTTATAGAATTCTTTTTTTTTGGACAACTCTGTATGATATCCCTTATCACATGAGGTTGGTATTTTCAAGATTATAAAGGTATTCGGGGGAAATCTCAGTATTTGTCTTGTTGCAAGGCTGCAACATTTGAGGCTCTAGGCTTCTCCCGATACTTGATTTTGAAGAATTGGTACAATTTATTTAAAAAAACAAATTAAACAGTATTCATAAAGCACAGGAATCAAAGAAATGAAACATCATTCTTATATATTACAAAGTGGCATATCAATAGAGAAGTAGTAATGATAAATAAACACTAACCTTTATTTTCAAAGATATTTCAGTGGGATATTTTTTCAAAACTTGAAGTTTACTTTTTTTTAGGGTAGAGAGACTATCCACAAGATTCGCTAAAAACTGTTCTTTCTACAGCACTGCCATCTTTGACTCTGTAGACTTTCTCCCCTTCCATGGTTTCATTGAATAGATCATATAAAACAAAAAATATTTTATAAAAACTGATCTGGCTTCCACAAGACAAAGTCATGAAATATCATTATATTATAATAAAGATTTAAAATGAAAAAAGATTTCATATGTCATATAACCAAACTATATTCCTAACTCCATCTTTGAAATATAACAACCTAAAGAGAAAAAGGATACCATACACTGTTGAGACATAGCAGAGAGGTATTGATTTTTTTTTTTAGGACAACAGTGTATGATATCCCTTTATAACATGTGGTTAGTGTTTTCAAGAGTATAAAGCTATTCGAGGGAACTCTTCATATTTGTCTTGTTGCAGGGCTACCGCATTTGGTGCTCTAGGCTTCTCCCGATACTTGATTTTGAAGAATTGGTACAATTTATTTTAAAAAACAAATTAAACAGTATTCATAAAGCACAGGAATCGAAGTAATGAAACATCATTCTTATATATTACAAAGTGCCAAATCATTAGCGAAGTAGTAATGATAAATAAACACTAACCTTTATTTGATATTATAATGAAAATTTAAAATGATCAAAGATTTCATATGTCATATAACCAAACCATATTCCTATCTTTGAAATACAACAACTTAAATTGAAAAAGGATACCATACACAGTTGAGACATAGCAGAGGGTATATAATTTTTTTTTTTTGACAGCTCTGTATGATATTCCTTTTAAAAATTGTTCTTCCTACAGGGCTGCCATCTTTGACACTGTAGACTTTCTCTTTTTCCATGGTTTCGTTGAATAGTGTATACAAAACTGAAAAAATTATATAAAACTGATATGGTGTCAACAAGACAGAATCATGAAATATCATTATATTATAACAGAGTTTAAAAATTGGTAATGAGATAATATTTCTTTTCAAGAAACCATATTTCTAATTCAAGTTTTAAAATACAATTACTTTTCAGTAATTAAAGTTTTTATTTGGTTATTAAACTCTTTTTTTAGACATTTTTAGAATATGTTGGAATTTCCCCGTTCAGTTTAACATTATTTTACTTTTGTTTATAATAAATGTTTCTTGTTTTTAATTATATTTTGTTAGTTTTAATATTTATTATTTTAAATAGGGCTTCAATCCAGGTCCCTACCCTTTCATAATAAACTTTTGAACCATCTGAATCATCTTGTTTCTTACCTTGCTTCCTCTTCGATTCCAGATTACTAACTGAGGCGGCTGAACAGAAGATGGCCTCAGGACCTTCTAATATAGAACTATAATTGGAGTACTACCAATGGATAGTTTCTCTTCATGTCATGTTGTCAATTTCAAATTTACTCATTCTATATATAAACTAATACAATTGTAAATTTCAATAAATATATTAATATAAAAAAAAGAAGGCTTGAAATGGAAAGGTAACCTTCATTATTAATTGATTTGGGTATGTCCGGAAGTTTTCATTATTGTTTATCTGTTATTTCCTAAATTAAAGATTGTATGGAGCTTCTATATAAAACTTCTTTTAAAGCAATTCATTTTGTCAAAAGTTTAAGTTAAGAAATCATAATTAACCAGTTCTTAATATGGGAATAGAGCAATTTATTCAAGATAAGTTATATCTTTACTTTTTTTTAAGTACTGAAATAAATAAATGGTTTGCAAAAAACCCAGAACTTTTTTACAAGAAAAGTTTTTATAAATTTTTATTTTAAATACTTTTTAAAAAAAATTTCAATTGAACCTATTAAAATGAAAAATCCCATTTTTTTAATAGTCTAACATAAGTTTAAAATTCTAATTTTAATGAATGATTAAATTAAATTTTAAAAAATTACAATTAAGATTTCACTGGAAGATTCAAAGAGCTGTTTTCTTTCAAATAACAGTGAATAACTAACAACCAATGTTTAATTAAATCAGGCTATATTTAGTTCTAATGCAAACTTAACACCACATAAATAAAACAATAAATAGCTTAATTCATATAATCCTAAAAAAGACAAATCAAACAATATTTTTCCTTTTTCATAATAGTTATTTTTTTACTACTGATGCAATAATTGCTATATTCCATCTGGTTTCATTTGATATTTTGATTTTCAGTTCTTGTCATGCCTCAATTAGAGACTATTGAGTTATTCACTGCAATTGAAGAAACTTAATGCTTAAAGCAGGAATCTTCCTGTTATGCTCTATTTTTTTATGACACTTTGTTAAATATTATAACATTAGAAATAATGAAATATTACTCTATTATATTTACTTGCTATCTTATTTGATGCATTTATTATTCCTGTTTTTCAATTGAATATTCATGTCTACATTTGTCTGTGTATTATGGTGGTTATAATAGGAGATGGAAAATCCAAGAAATTTTCAGGTATATATGACTTCCTGAAAAGCACATACCTATTTTAGTACATAGAAATATTAATATGAATACATAAAATATATTTAAAAATTTAATAAATATTTGAAGTTAAGAAAATAACAATGATTCAAAATGTTTTTTGATATCAGAGATTAATTCGATAGTTAGATTCATATAGTGCATAAGTGAATATGATTTTTGGAAATTGGATCGACCATATTGAATTTACATCCGTTGAGTATTAAAAACAAATTCGTTGTAATTAACCAATGGTTATAACTAAAAACTACTCTGAATTATTACATGCTCATACTTTTAAACATGGGCCACAACAGATGACTGAAACTCTAAGTTAACACCGAAATCTAACGGCAGAAATAAGTAATTTCATTAGCATTTCATCAAATTAGCATGCCACACAGAGAAAAGAGGCTTGCTACCAACTGTCTATAACATTAAAAAAAAAAAAATCACAACTTCATAAATAATTTTATTTATTTAATATCGTTAGTTATCAATAATTATAATTTAAAAATCAACAATTGAATACATTTAATTAATTAACTCAATATTAGAGCCTATCAGTCCATTTTAATTATCATTTATATTCAAAGATAATAACATATATAAAATAGTATTTTTCATTATCAATTATTTTTGTTTTGACAATATTTGAATAGTTTGTTTAACTGTTTTAATAGTTACAGGTGTCTTCACAATCTCCACAATATTTGTTCAAATATTTAACATCACTATTGAAAGTTTCTAAAATGTTCTTAAATATATCAACATCCCCTCCACACATACATTATTAGAGTAAGTCTCGAAATCGAAAACGTTTTGTACCAAATATAAGCTCATGTCATGCTCAAATATCATGAATGGTGTACTTTTGGATTCGGAATTTCGCAGAGAGTTAGCGAATCGTACTCTCCGCTTTTGATTCCTTCTAAAATAATTAAAGTTGACATAAACATTTTGATAGGCTTCAATACTGGAACGGTGGTAAATATGTAGATTGATACGGGACAAATTGGACTTTGAAAATTGTATGCGTACACCAAGAACCGGATAGCTCCTTTGGAACTATCGGGCCCTGCGTTTTTAAGCCCCAAAAAGTACTATTTTCGAGATAATGCAAGGCAAAGGGTTCGCATCCACACAACTTTACGTTAATTGTAGTACTATCATGAATTTCTTGTCTCATTTCATCGATTTGAGGTCCCTATGATCGTGAGAAGGGGATTTTATATTATTTATCAAAGGTTTTTTATGTCCAGGTGCCGGAAGGGATTTTGAATTCCCCGCCCTCACTCTCCGGCTCGGGAAAATCCCGTATAGCCTAAAATACGAGGTGGAGAACAAGAAAACAAAAAAAAGATCGGGATTGGTCTATTTACATGTCTACATAGCCAAACTGACACATGTCTCAGAGACCAAAATCGCGCAACATGGCTACTAGTGTGGATTAGACTTTATGAATAGTAATATTTTAATTTTTAAAGCAAAAAATTTGAGTACAGTATTTTCGGCAGGAATTACGATTTGACTTGATAACACTAATTTAAGTGGTTTAAAACGCAGATCAGATGTCCGTTTTGAAGTATTTAAAACACAGTTTATCACGCCTCGATCATTCAACTTTAGAAACCTCCCAATTTTTACAATTACTTCCAATCAACTAATTGTTATTGGAATTTGAAGATCGAAATAGAGATTTCTAAATAGAGTTTACGAAATTCTCTTTGGTTATATACCTCATTTTTCGAAATCCATCACTCCTAGAAGGGATCTATACTACTATATTACATAAATAGGCTGTTCCAGATTGTTTTCGTATGCACAGTAAAGGTCTTTTAGCCTTGTTAAGTCTAAGGCCAACACACTCAATAACATATGTCTTTATTGATTGAGAGCTGACACATCAGGTTCTTGCCTAACTAATAGTATCCCCCCACAATTTTTAATTTTATGAGTCTTTGGTACTCGGCTCCAACCATAACATCCAACAGAAAGCAAAACGAAGGTATCTTTTAAGAACTTACAACTTAAATAACTTGCCTTGAATTCCTTCAGCATTTGCAAATTAGATATTGAACTGTAGCTAATGACTATGCGTAAAAATATATTTATTTATTTTTTTTTTTTACTAACTGTTGCTGTTCGACACCCTTATGTGTGTTCCTACCTAATTTCTGAATGATCTTATACCTCAAATATTCAAAGATAGTTATAAAATGTTACTTACCTCTAGTTATAAAATCTTCCTCTGACATGGAAACACCCCATAATCACCCTCTTCCCAAAACCAGGTAAACCTGTAAATAATACTTCATCCTTTAGACCAATAAGCTTGCTCCCAATCCTCTCCAAAATCTTTGAAAAAATCCTTCTCAAACGCATCCTACCCATACTCGAAACCCACTATATCCCATCCCATCAGTTTGGATTCCGCTCAAGACATTCCACTGTTCAGGAAGGCCTTCGTGTTGTTGACCATATATCCTCTGCGCTTGAAAACAAGCAATATTGCACCGGTGCCTTCCGCAACGTAGCGCAAGCTTTCGACAGCGTGTGGCATGATGGCTTGCTTTTCAAGCTCAAAACTCACCTACCCCAATCCTTGTACCTAGTCCTCATATCCTACCTCTCAAATCGTTCAAATCGCTATACAGACTACTTAACAGAAAATCCAATCTATCAATAGAAAACAAACTATTAATATACAAGACCATACTCAAACCCATCTGGACCTACGGACTTGAACTGTGGGGGACAACTAAATTTTCGAACATCAAACGCATCCAATCCTTTCAGTCTAAAGTCCTCCGTATGATAGTCAATGCTCCTTATTACGTTACAAACAAAACCCTACATCATGACCTTTACATCCCTTATACCCTTGACGTTATTCCATCCCGATTCTCAAATTTTCACATGAACCTAATCCAACATCCTAACCCTTTAGCACAATCCTTATCTAGCTCCAGTCATCCCTACAACCCTCCTCGAAGGTTGAAACGGCAGTGGCCTCGAGATCTCTTGTAAGACGTCACTGGAGTTCTGGCAATGGCCAGCTTCTCCACTCAAGTCATGAGTGTTTGTGGTTTTAGTGCCCTCTCTCAGTCTCCACCGGACTGGTAATGCCGGGTATGCGGATGAGAGAGAAGCGCTGGGATCTCTTAGAGTCTCGCTTTGTCCTTCACACGTGGGAGAAAGGGCTGGACTCGGAGATCTCTTACCTAATTGTAAATATTGTATTTAAGTATGAATGTTTTTCTATTTATTTCTATTACTTATAATTTATTTAATTTTGCTACGAATTTCTGTATTTCATTTAATTTTAACTCATAGTTACATTTCCTAGTTTATTATAGTTTTTGCCTTTGTTATATAGAATTTTATATTTTTTTATATTTTTTATTTATTTACTTATTTATTATTATAATTATTTTTTATGTATTGTATATATGGTATGAATGTGCCTCTCTCAGCCTTAATACTCAGTGCCCTTAAGTGTGGCAAAATGTATTATTACTCAATAAACAGATAGATAAAAAAAAAAGTTATAAAATCATATCATTTATTTGAAATATATAAATCACACGTTAGCTGCGGTTACGGTCCCCGGCGTCTATGAGATATAATGGTTATTTACGTTTGTATCTATCTTTACATCTATCCGACTCTCATTCAAATATTTTAAAAAATGACCATTTTGGATACTTCGTAAGATATGGAAAATTCGAAACAATTTCGGCCAAAATCGAGGCGAATATAGGAACTCAGGGACCGTAATCGCAGCTAACGTGTTCATCAGCTTGGCTCATACTTCATATTAAAGTTACTTTTAAAGGGATTCCTGCTAAAGAATAATTTTATCAAACTAATATTTTCTTCTATAAAATCTTCTATTGAACCTCTTCCGACTGAACTTAAATCTCTTTTATCCCCTATTCTAGAACTTCTAACTAAACTAGTTCTACTTTCATTTCGAATCCTTCCAATGACTAATTCCAAACCACCTTCTCTTAGAATACTCCTATGGAACTCCAACGAAAAAATGAACTGGAAATTTGTTTAAAAGAACATGTCATAAACATAGCCCTGATTACTAAAACTCATTTAACAGACAAACAAACATTCAAGCTAAAAGATTACGAAACTTACAGAACTGACCATCCAGACCAGCCAGCACATGGATGAACTGCAATTATTGTGGACAAATCCTTAAATCACCTTATTCTTCCTGCTGTTTTTACAAATTCCCAACAATACACCAACATTTCCCTGAACTCCTCAAAATTCCAAATCACGATCGCCTCAGTCTATACAGCTCCCAATAAAGTTATATCCACGAATGAATTAAATACTATTTTCTCAATAATGGGAAAATGATTCATTGTATGAGGAGATTTTAACGCTAAAAACAAAAGGTGGTGCTCTAGATTGTCCAATGCTCCTGGAAAAAGACTACAAAAATGTATTGAAGATTTGAAATTCACCATCTCAACCTGCTTACTGGCTACTTCACTATCAAAGTCTCCGGATCTTGTTGATTTCTTTGTCACTAGCTCCTTACCACATGCACATTCCAACATTTCCTCTCTCCTTGACCTTTCATTTGATCATAGTCCAATTTTACTTGGACTTTCGAACAACCCTTTCGTTAAACTTAAATTCCCGACATTTATTAAAGGTTACAACATAAAGTGAGACGACTTGAAACATTTTTTGAACAACGATATTTCGTTAAAAACATTCATTAGTACAGCTGACGACTTTGACAATGCAGTCAACGACCTTACAGAAAGTATACAAGAGGCTGTTTGGCTTAGGAAGAGACCATGAAAGACATACACTAAACCAGCTTCTTACCTACCTCAGCCAATACATAATCTTATAAAAGAAAAACGTATGACTAGAGCCTTATGGCAAAGAACTAGAGATCCAAAGAACTATATAGACACAATAAACAATAGAAATGGATCAACATGGACAACAACAAGACCTATACTAAAGAGAAAGACCTTCAATACCCTCTCCGACGTACAGACAACACCTGGGCAATAACGAGTGAAGAAAAAGCCAATGAATTCACTAAATATCTAATCACTCCCTTAATTCTTGGATACCTACCTCGAAAAGCTGTTTTCTTTCTTACACACATCTATAACTACATTCTATGCACTACCTATTTTCCTCTCCTTTGGAAACTATCCACAATCAAAATGATTCCTAAACCTTCAAAATCTACCACTACTCCTTCATCCTATAGCACTTCTTCCAATAATGGGAAAAACATTTGAAAACTACTCCTGAACATACTAAAGTCTATTCTAGAAAGTAGTGAAGTGATACCAAATCACCAGTTTGGCTTTCCTTGTTATCACTCTACAATGCAACAGTTCCATCAGAGAGTAGATGCTATCTCTGTTACTTTTAAGAAAAAGGAATATTGCTCTGCAGTCTTTCTCCACATAGAGAAAGCATTTGATAGTGCCTGGCACAAGGGCCTATTATGGAAACTAAAACCCCACTTACCTTCCACTTATTTTTTAATTCTTCTTAATAGATTTTTCTTTACTCACATAGATTCTTCTGTTTCTTCCTTCTTTCCCCAACACATTGGCCTACCACAAGGTAGCGTCTTAAGCCCAATCCTCTATTGTACAACACTTGTGATAGCACCCTAATACCACCATTTATTGTTTCGCCGACGACACCGCTGTTCTATCTTCACACAAAAATTCTACTATCACATCAATTGCCCTTCGAAACAAACCACCTCCATGATCTTGAAAAGTGGAAAATCAAAATAAATAGTAATAAATCCACCCACATTAGTTTCTCTCTTAGGAAAGCCTCATGCCCACCCATAACGATTAACAATAACCCAGTGCCTTCAAAGAACTATTTATGTTACCTTGGACTCTACTTAGACAGCAGACTTACTTGGAAAATACATACGAAATTAAAAACACAAGAACTTACTACAGGATATAGCCAACTTTCACATCTTCTGGACTACAGATCTTCACTTAACTTAGGAAACAGGCGACTGATCTACAACACCTTACTGAGACCAATGTGGACATATGGAGCAGAATTTTGGGGTTCATCAAAACAAACACACATAAACAAAATACAAACAGCACAATCGAAAATTTTACGAAAAATTGTTAAGGCATCTTGGTACATTTCAAATAATACTACACATAATGACTTAAATAACCCAACAGTAAAATCCTACATCCATGACAAATACACTACATTTCATTCTTCAACCCAAAATCACTCCAATCCTCTGGTTCTTTCTATTTCCTGCTCCCTGAACAATGCAGATTAAGAATAAAATGGCCAAGAGACCTACTATATCGATAAAAATAAAATCAAACAAATACACCAAGACAGTATAAATACAACAAAGTTGCTAGATGCACAGGTGCAAATTGCATAGAATATAAATAAATAAAAATATCCATTTATTATTAATATACTAAAAATTAAATTGAAATTTATTTTATATTCTATATGAATACATCTTGTGTGCACTGAGGGAATTTGGCTCAGGTTGACTTCGAAATCTGTCTTACCCTTCTCAATGGCACTAAAAATCCTGTCTTTAATCTCCATCCAAATATCGAGCAGACCTGAACCTCAAGTTGGACCTCACTAAAATCAAAAAGGAGGACCACCAAACATATCTTGGAATAGTTCTAGACCCATGGAAGCCTGGAACAAATAGAATCATGCATAATAAAAGCCACAATGATATTAGCTTTTCATGAAGATGAATGCAGGTTCCAATTGGAGAGCAGACCATCAGACATTGAAGGATCTTTACACTGGGTAAATCTGACCTGTGATCGGATGTGGAATCAACAGCTGGGGAACGGCAGCTCAATCATACTTCAGAAAATTAAACACAGCTCAGAACCAAGTGCCCAGGATAATCACTAAAGCCATTAAATTTACACCAGTATATGAAATAGGAACTGTCACTGGAGCACTTCCTATGGAAGACAGAAGAGATGTAAAGCTACTGTACCTTGAAAAAAAAAAGAAAGATGCATACAGAATCAATCACTAAAAAAAAAAACCGAAATAGAATCAAACCTATAAGTCCAGCTCACAAAATTAATAAGTCAATCTCAGAACTCAAGCTCACCTCGATAAACACTGAATTAGTTGAAAAGACAAGCAGCTCACCATGATGGGATTCCCTTTTTAAGCAGGAAATAGTCTTGAAAATTCCAGGTATCATGTGAAAGGAGCCCAATGAACCCCAATTAATGAGATAGCTAGCCTCAAAGATGATAAACAAGGGATACCCCTCATCCTCATGGCAGTAGACTTTACACTCTTTTTTATCTGGAACCTCACCATTTGAGGGAAGTTTGAAGAAGAAGTAATGATGAAGGTAAACTAATAGGAAGGGTTAGGGAGCAGTCATGGATAGGGAATCTTTGAAGATGTCTTTACTGGCTGGAAGCACAAAAGAGAGATCTTATCAGGTCTGATTCTTGCACAACATAAATTTGAAATAACAATGATCCTGGCTTCTTAAGTTAAAAGTTTTTAGTAAGCATCAGCATCCTTCATAACCAAACCAAGCAACCCTTCAAATTTAGACCTCACAACTAATATAGGATTCCTCAATTTCCTTATGCTCTAGCAAATGAGACATTGAAATATAATTACTATAAAAGACAATAAAAAATATCACTTACCTTTAATAATGTTATGTTAGAATCCTACTATTATCTACCACTACAATTATATTATTTACAATATTGAAATTAATAATCTCACTTTGTATTACATATGAAAGAGACTTTTAAAGGAATTCCTGCTTATGAATGATTTTAACAAACCAATGTTCAATTATTATTAATATATTAAAATTGAAATTGAAATCTATTTTATATTCTATATTAATACATCTTGTGTGCTTGTATGCTCTAGCAAATGAGGCATTGAAATATAGCTAGTATGATATACAGTAAAAAAATATTACTTACCTGTAATGAAATTGTTAGAAGCTGTTATTATTGATTTAGTACAATTATATTATTTACAATATTGAAATTAATAAGCTCACTTTGTATAACATATGAAGGATAATTTTAAAGGATTTCCTGCTTATAAATACTTTTAAATAGTTTAATAAATAAACAAATTATTTAATAAACAAATGGAAACTGTATTCTTTACCTCCAGGGTACAGATATAAGTGTATTATGAGCATGATGAGGGTTTGGCTCAGTATGATGTTGAAATCATTCTTACTACTCTCTAAAATTTAAGTGTCTTTGGTTCAGAGAATCATTCCTAATGACCAAATCATGCTATCATTTAAAATAAGACCATCCTAAATGATTGATGATAATAAACAAACCCACCCACCACTACAAGGCCAGCCCAAACACAATTTGAAAATATTAACAAATATTTAAAAATAGTTCCAACCTGTATTAAAAGTATACTTCGCATAATTGCATAAGATGCAGACACATGACTAAAAGAAGCCAAGGATATATTGGCTGAGAACATAATATTTATACAACCAAAAAAAAATTAACAACAATGATGAAGGTGATCTGATGAAAGGGTTGGGGAGGGGTATAAGAAAACATCGCAATAGAAAAGGTTTTAATGTTACAATTTTGTTTTTTTGTCTTCTTGATCCACAGGATTTGACAGCGGCCGTTCTGTAATAAAAAAAAAAGCCAAAGAATATTTAATTATAATACTGGATATAAAATATTTCTAAAAATTATTTTATAACAAAACTCATCATTTAACAGTCTCGTCTTTAAAAGCTAATATATAATAAAACCTGCTGAGAAAATTAAAGGTTGAAGAGGTGCTTATTGAGTCGACAGTGACCCATATGCCTTCTAGTGGTGTTCCTGTCTATCAACAGGAGTGTTGCACTTCTCTTTAGGCAGAGTCCTTCTAGGTAAGCATTGGAGTTTATTTGTTTCCTAGTTTGCTACCAATTGAGTTAGGTTTTATTGCCAACAGACACCTCCAGAGAAACGTTTAAAATTTCTAATGATGTAGAGATGGTTGACCGTGATATAAGATGAGAAGGAGTTGATCGGGGGTGCGGTCAAATAAATTCTAAATTTTAAAAGATAGTATTTTTAATTATTATGCCGACGTTTCGACCCACCTTGCAGGTCTTCATCAGGGCGTGGCAAGTGGCACTGCAGTAAGCAATTGATAGACTGGCCGTTAGTCAAAACGTCGGCGTAATAATTAAAAATACTAAAAGATTGAGCGCAAGCATTAATGGCTAATACCTCAGCTAGAAAGGCAGAAGTATATCTGCCTAGAGGTAAGGATGTCCCTTCATCAGGTTTATTAATTCTTCTGAAGCCATATTTCTTGTATTAGAAAAGATGCAAATATTTACCTTATGTGGATTAATGCCAAGTCCATTATCTAGGCACCTTCAGAAATTCCATGGTGTTTTCAACAACGCAGAAATTGTATCTAGAAATTTGAACAGACTCCATTAACAAAGATAATCTCATTGTCTCAAACTCATAACTAGTTAATTACACAAAAAGATACTCACATCAATGATTGGTATTAGTACTCTCCCAGAGGCTGTGGTCAGCAATAACACTACTAATGCTATAAATATATATTCTTTTCCATGCCCTCAGCCAGTCTTCTGAATGCTGTAGTGAGCATGATTCTTCATAGGTGAGATAAAAAGAGACCATTGTGATTTTCCAAAGAGGGACTTACCAAGTAAGTGTTATACCTAAAAAAAATTTAAATTTACATCATAAAGGCAGTTATGAAACTTATATTTTTTATATTCAAGTGTATTTTCAAGACAGCCTCCTCTTTAAAAGCCAAAATAAAACCAAACTAAGCTATCCTTCAAATTAATACATTTAGACTATGTCGGACTTGGCTTGATTTCCTTGGCCATTGAAAGTGAGACTGCGAAACAATGGGAAGTAATAACTATTTTTTTTATTTAATCTTTCTTCTTGCCGTTGAGCACATGTTCAAAAATAGACGTTCATAAACAAAAAAAAAAAAAAATAATTAAGAAAAATATATTATTAAAATATTAGACATAACATTTTTTAAAAATTATTTTATGACAAAACTTATTATTTAACTGCCTCATCTTTAAAAGCCAATATGATACCAAAACGAAGTTATTCTTCAGTTTAACATCTCTCTACATTGAAGAAAGACTATCCATGAGATTCGCGAAATACTGTCCTTCCTGCAACGCTTTCTTCTTTAGGGCTGTAGACTTTCTCCTCTTCAATGGTTTTGTTGAATAGTTGATATAAAACAAAAAATATTATATAAAACTGATATGGTGAAATATTATTATATTATAGTACAGATTTCAAGATTTACTATCGATTTAATATGTCATGTTACCAAACCATATTCCTTACTTCATCTTTGAAATACAACAACCTAATGTGAAAAAGGATACCATACACAGTTGAGACATAGCAGAGGGTATATCTATTTTTAGAGAGCAATATAATTTTCTTTTTTTGGACAAATCTGTATGATATCCCTTTATCACATGAAGCTGGTGTTTTCAAGAGTATAAAGCTATTCGGAGGAACTCTCCATATTTCCAGGGAACCCTCCATATTGCAAGGCTGGCGCATTTGAGGCACTAGACTTCTCCCGCTATTTGATTTTTAAGAATAGGTAAAATTTATTTTAAAAAAATTAAACATAGTATTCATATACCACAGGAAACAAAGTAATGAAACATTGTTGTTATATATTACTGATTGCCAAATTAATACGGAAGTAGTAATGATAAATAAACACTAACCTTTATTTTTAAAGATGATTCAGTGGAATATTTTTCCAAAACTTGAAGTTTACTTTTCAAGTGTGGAGAGACTATCCATGAGATTCGCTAAAACTGTTCTTCTTGCAGCAATGCCTTCTTTGAGGCTGTAGACTTTCTCCTCTTCCATGGTTTCGTTGAATAGTTGATATAAAAAAAAAATTATAAAACTGATATTGCACCAAGAAGACAAAGTCATGAAATATCATTATATTATAATAAATATTTGAGCATTAATAATGTCATATAACCGAACCATATTCCTGACCCCATCTTTGAAATACAACAACCTAAAGTGAAATAGGATAGCATACACAGTTGAGACACAGCAGAGAGTTATAGAATTCTTTTTCTTTGGACAACTCTGTATGATATCCCTTATCACATGAGGTTGGTGTTTCCAAGATTATAAAGATATTCGGGGGGATATCTCAGTATTTGTCTTGTTGCGAGGCTACCGCATTTGATGCTCTAGGCTTCTCCCGATACTTGATTTTGAAGAATTGGTACAATTTATTTTAAAAAAACAAATTAAACAGTATTCATAAAGCACAGGAATCAAAGTAATGAAACACCATTCTTATATATTACAAAGTGCCAAATCAATAGAGAAGTAGTAATGATAAATAAACCCTAACCTTTATTTTCAAAGATATTTCAGTGGGATAATTTTTCAAAACTTGAAGTTTACTTAATTTTAGTGTAGAGAGACTATCCATGAGATTCGCTAAGAACTGTTCTTTCTACAGCACTGCCAACTTTGACTCTGTAGACTTTCTCCCCTTCCATGGTTTCATTGAATAGTCGATATAAAACAAAAAATATTATAAAAAAAATGATATGACTTCCACAAGACAAAGTCATGAAATATCATTATATTATAATAAAGATTTAAAATGAATTAAGATTTAATATGCCATGTTACCAAACCATATTCCTAACTTCATCTTTGAAATATAAGAACCTAAAGAGAAAAAGGATACCATACACTGTTGAGACATAGCAGAGAGGTATAGAATTTTTTTTTTAGGACAACAGTGTATGATATCCCTTTATCACATGTGGTTAGTGTTTTTAAGAGTAGAAAGCTATTCGAGGGAACTCTTCATATTTGTCTTGTTGCAGAGCTACCGCATCTGATGCTCTAGGCTTCTCCCGATACTTGATTTTGAAGAATTGGTACAATTTATTGACAAAACAAGTTAAACAGTATTCATAAAGCACAGGAATCAAAGTAATGAAACATCATTCTTATAAATTACAAAATGCCAAATCAATAGAGAAGTAGTAATGATAAATAAACCCTAACCTTTATTTTCAAAGATATTCCATTGGGATAATTTTTCAAAACTTGAAGTTTACTTAATTTTAGTGTAGAGAGACTATCCATGAGATTCGCTAAAAACTGTTCTTTCTACAGCACTGCCAACTTTGACTCTGTAGACTTTCTCCCCTTCCATGGTTTCATTAAACAGTTGATATAAAACAAAAAATATTATAAAAAAGTGATATGGCATTCCCAAAACAAAGATATGAAATATCATTATGTTATAACAAAGATTTAAAATGAAAAAAGATTTCATATGCCATATATCCAAACCATATTCCTAACTCCATCTTTGAAATATAAGAAATTAAAGTGAAAAAGGATACTATACACTGTTGAGACATAGCAGAGAGATATAGAATTTTTTTTTGGACAACTCTGTATGATATCCATTTATCACATGAGGTTTTCAAGAGTATATAGCTATTAGAGGGAACTCTTCATATTTGTCTTCTAACAGGGTTGCCGCATTTGAGACTCTAGGCTTCTCCCGATACTTGATTTTGAAGAATTGGTACAATTTATTTAAAAAAACTAATTAAACAGTATTCATAAAGCACAGGAATCGAAGTAATGAAACATCATTCTTATATATTACATGGCACCAAATCAATAGAGAAGTAGTAATGATGAATAGACACTAACCTTTATTTTTAAAGATATTTCAGTGGGATATTTTTTCAAACTTGAAGTTCACTTTTCCTAAGTGTAGAGAGACTATCAATGAGATTTGCTAAAAACTGTTCTTTCTGCAACGCTGCCATCTTCGACTCTGTAGACTTTCTCCCCTTCCATGGTTTCATTGAATAGTCCATATAAAAGAAAAAATATTATAAAAAACTGATATGGTTTCCACAAGACAAAGATATGAATTATCATTATACTATAACAAAGATTTAGAATGAAAAAAGATTTCATATGTCATACAACCAAACCATATTCCTAACTCTATCTTTGAAATATAACAACCTAAAGTGAAAAAGGATACCATACACTGTTGAGACATAGCAGAGAGGTATAGAATTTTTGTTTTAGGACAATAGTGTATGATATCCCTTTATCAAATGAGGTTAGCGTTTTTAAGAGTAGAAAGCTATTCGAGGGAACTCTTCATATTTGTCTTGTTGCAGGGCTACCGCATTTGATGCACCAGGCTTCTCCCGATACTTGATTTTGAAGAATTGGTACAATTTATTTAAAAAAACTAATTAAACAGTATTCATAAAGCACAGGAATCAAAGTAATGAAACATCATTCTTATATATTACAAAGTGCCAAATCAATAGAGAAGTAGTAATGATAAATAAACACTAACCTTTATTTGATATTATAATGAAGATTTAAAATGATTAAAGATTTCATATGTCATATAACCAATCATATTCCTAGCTTCATCTTTGAAATACAACAACTTAAATTGAAAAAGGATACCATACACAGTTGAGACATAGCAGAGAGTATATACATTTTTTTTTTGACAGCTCTGTATGATATTCCTTTTAAAAATTGTTCTTCCTACAGCGCTGCATCTTTGACACTGTAGACTTTCTCTTCTTCCATGGTGTCGTTGAATAGTGTATAGAAAACTGAAAAAAATTATATAAAATTGATATGGTGTCAACAAGACAGAGTCATGAAATATCATTATATTATAAAAGAGTTTCAAAATTGATAACGAGATAATGTTTCTTTTTAACAAACCATATTTCTAATTCAAGTTTTAAAATACAATTACTTTTCATTAATTAAAGTGATTATTTGGTTATTAAACTCTTTTTTAAGACATTTTTAGAATATGTTGGAATTTCCCTGTTCAGTTTAACATTATTTTACTTTTGTTTTTAATAAATGTTTCTTGTTTTTAATTATATTTTGTTAGTTTTAATATTTATTTTTTTAAATAGGGCTTCAATCCAGGTCCATGCCCTTTCATAATAAACTTGTGAACCATCTGAATCATCTTGTTTCTTACTTTGCTTCCTCTTCGATTCCAGATTACTAACTGAGGCGTCTGAACAGAAGATGGCCTCAGGACCTTCTAATATAGAACTATAATTGGAGTACTACCAATGGATAGTTTCTCTTCATGTTTTACATGTCATGTTGTCAATTTCAAATTTATTCGTTTATATTATAAACTAATACAATTGTAAATTTCAATAAATATATTAATATAAAAAAAATAAAGCTTGAAATGGAAAGGTAACCTTCATTATTAATTGGTTTCGGTATGTCTGGAAGTTTTCGTTATTGTTTATCTGTTATTTCCGAAATTAAAGATTTTATATAGCTTCTATATAAAACTTCTTTTAAAGCAATTCATTTTGTCAAAAGTTTAAGTTAAGAAATCATAATTAACCAGTTCTTAATATGGGAATTGAGCAATTTATTCAAGATAAGTTATATCTTTACTTTTTTTTAAGTACTGAAATAAATAAATGGTTTGCAAAAAACCCAGAACTTTTTTACAAGAAAAGTTCTTATAAAGTTTTATTTTAAATACTTTTTAAAAAAAAATTTCCATTGAATCTATTAAAATGAAAAATCCTTCTTTTTTTTTTTTAATAGTCTAATATAAGTTTCAAGTTCTAATTTTAATGAATGATTTAAAAAAATTACAATCAAGATTTCACTGGAAGATTCAAAGAGATGTTTTCTTTCAAATAACAGTGAATAACTAACAACCAATGTTTAATTAAATTATTTATTTAGTAAGTTATTCACTACAATTGAAGAAACTTAATGCTTAAAGCAGGAATCATCCTATTATGCTCTATTTTTTTATGACAGTTTGTTAAGTACTATAATATTAGAAATAAAGAAATATTACTCTATTATATTTACTTGCTATCTTATATGATGCATTTATTATAGCTGTTTTTCAATTGAATATTCATGTCTACATTTGTCTGTGTATTATGGTGGTTATAATAGCAGATGGAAAATCTAAGAAATTTTCATGTATATATGACTTCCTGAAAAGTACATACCTATTTTAGTACATAGAAATATTAATATGAATACATAAAATATATTTAAACATTTAATAAATATTTGAAGTTAAGAAAATAATGATGATTCAAAATGTTTTTTGACATCAGAGATTAATTCGATAGTTAGATTCATATAGTGCTTTAGTGAATATGATTCTTGGAAATTGGACCCACTATATTGAATTTACATCTGCTGAGTATTAAAAATAAATTCGTTGTAATTAACCAATGGTTATAACTAAAAACTACTCTGAATTATTAAATGCTCATACTTTTAAACATGGGCCACAACAGAGGACTGAAACTCTAAGTTAACACCGAAATCTAACGGCAGATATAAGTAATTTCATTAGCATTTCATCAAATTAGCCAGCCACACAGAGAGAAGAGGTTTGCTACCAACTGTCTACAACATTAAAAAAAAAATCACAACTGCATAAATAATTTTATTTATTTAATATCGTCAGTTATCAATAATTATAATTTAAAAATCAACAATTGAATACATTTAATTAATTAACTCAATATTAGAGCCTATCAGTCCATTTAAATTGTCATTTGTATTCAAAGATAATAACATATATAAAATAGTATTTTCCATTATCAATTATTTTTATTTGACAATATTTGAATAGTTTGTTTAACTGTTTTAATAGTTACAGGTGTCTTCGCAATCTCCACAATATTTGTTCAAATATTTAACATCACTATTGAAAGTTTCAAAAATGTTCTTAAATATATCAACATCCCCTCCCCACATACATTATTAGAGTAAGGCTCGAAATCTAAAACGTTTTGTACCAAATATAAGCTCATGTCATGCTCAAATACGATGAATGGGGTACTTTGGGATTCAGAATTTCACATAGAGTCACTAGCGGATCCAGGATTTAATTTTGGGGGGGGAGGGCTTCTGCCCGAAAGCTTTTTTTTCATAAAAATAACGATAATTACTTTGGAAAAAAAAGAAAGAAACTAACTACCTGTATGAAATGGTGTTTAAGTGATTCCTAAAGCCCTTTTAATATTAATCACACGAACAATAACACTTTAAAAGATACTTTTTTTTAATATTTTGTTCGATAAAACATAGTTATATTTTTTCATTTTGGGAGGGGGCTTCAGCCCGAAAGCCCCCCCCCGTAGATCCGCCCGTGCAGAGAGTTAGCGAATCGTACTCTCCACGGTTTTGTTTTTCTTTCTGAAATAAATAAAGTCGATACAAACATTTTGCTAGGCTTCAATACTGGAACGGTGGTAAGTATGTAGATTGATACGGGACAAATTGGACTTCGATGCGTACACCAAGAACCGGATAGCTCCTTTGGAACTATCGGGCCCTGCGTTTTTAAGCCTCAAAAAGTACTATTTTCGAGATAATGCAAGGCAAAGGGTTCGCATCCACACAACTTTACGTTAATTGTAGTACTGTCATGGATTACTTGTCTCATTACATCGACTTAATGTCCCTATGATCGAGAAAGGAGGAGTTTATAATGTTTATCAAAGGTTTTTTATGTCCAGGTGCCGGAAAGGATTTTGAATTCCCCGCCCTCATTCTCCGGCTCGGGAAAATCCCGTATAGCCTAAAAGGCGAGGCAGAGAACAAGAAAAAAAAAAAAGATGGGGATTGGTCTATTTACATATTACATAAATACTACTATATTACATAAATAGGCTGTTCCAGACTGTTTTCGTATGCACAGTAAAGGTCTTTTAGCCTTGTTAAGTCTAAGGCCAACACACTCAATAACATATGTCTTTATTGATTGAGAGCTGACACATCAGGTTCTTGCCTAACTAATAGTATCCCCCACAATTTTTAATTTTATGGGTCTTTGGTACACGGCTCCAACCATAACATCCAACAGAAAGCAAAACGAAGGTATCTTTTAAGAACTTACAACTAAAATAACTTGCCTTGAATTCCTTCAGCGTTTGCAAATTAGATATTGAACTGTAGCTAATGACTATGCGTAAAAATATATTTATTTATTTTTTACTAACTGTAGCTGTTCGACACCCTTATGTGTGTTCCTACCTAATTTCTGAATGATCTTATACTTTATATATTCAAAGATAGTTATAAAATGTTACTTACCTCTAGTTATAAAATCATATCATTTATTTAAAATATAGAAATTACGCGTTAGCTGCGGTTACGGTCCCCGGCGTCTATGAGATATAATGATTATTTACGTTTGTACGTATCATTACATCTATCCGACTCCCATTCAAATATTTTGAAAAAATGACCATTTTGGATACTTCGTAAGATGTGATAAATTCGAAACAACTTCGGCCAAAATCGAGGCGAATATAGGAACCCAGGGACCGTAATCGCAGCTAACGTGTTCATTAGCTTGGCTCATACTTCATATTAAAGTTACTTTTAAAGGGATTCCTGCTAAAGAATCATTTTATCGAACTAATATTTTCTCCTATTGAACCTCTTCTAACTGAACTTAAATCTCTTTTATCCCCTATTCTAGAACTCCTAACTAAACTAGTTTCTACTTTCATTTCAAATCCTTCCAATGACTAATTCCAAACCACCTTCTCTTAGAATACTCCTATTGAACTCCAATGAAAAAAATGAACTGGAAATTTGTTTAAAAGAACATGACATAAACATAGCCCTGATTACTGAAACTCATTTACCAGACAAACAAATATTCAAGCTAAAAGATTACGAAACTTACAGAACTGACTATCCAGACCAGACAACACATGGAGGAACTGCAATTATTGTGGACAAATCCTTAAATCACCATATTCTTCCTGCTGTTTTTACAAATTCCTAACAAAGTTATGGAAACGAATTATGCTGACTTGACATTCTGAGCAGCCTCCCTCTCCTCTACCTATATATACCCCCATAAAATCCTAGGCTAGTCAGTAAGTAAGAGATCTGTATCAGTAGTACTTAGCATGTCATAATGTTCATTGTTTGATTTGTTTTCTCAATAAAGTTTTTTTTTCACTTTTCGACGGTTGAGTTTCATAATTGGCGCCCAAACAGGGACCGCATGCATATTTCATCGCGGTTCTAGACTCGAACTCTGCAGTACCAGAAATCAAGATTTGATCTACCTTTCGAGGATATCACACCTGTAAGAGGCTGGCACCCCGCTCTGACTCTTAGATCTTGAAGAAGGACCTGCTGCTGAACTGAAATCGTCTGATCACCCCGACAGACATCGAAACTCTTGGAAGAAAATTGTGAGTCAACTTTATTTGAAATCATCAAAACTCATTAAAATTTTTTAATTTTTATTATTTTCTGGTTTATTAATATTTAAATTATATAATTTTTTTTTATTATATATATAAATTAACATTTATATTATTATATTGTTATAAACATATATGTACTAACAATTTTATGAGTAAATTAGCTGAAAGGTTGGAACAAATTAGATCTATTCGCATTAACGACTGTAATAATTTAGACGAAATGGCAACCACTTTTGCAATTAAATCCGCTGATTATGACCATATTCCAGCATTCAATGGGGATCCACATAATTTGCTTAAATTTGTAACCGTTTGCCGACAGGTTTACAATATAGTCTGCAAACCCGATAACAACCTCCGCGAACTGAATGACCAACGCTTACTCAGTAAAATCCTAGCTAGACTTACAGGAGACGCTGACTACATTAATACGACGTGTGAATTCACTGGGGTCACTGAACTTTTACAATATTTAGAAAATACTTTTAGGGATTCTCGTTCTATTGAACAACTAACATTTGAACTCTTCAATTTAAGAATTCGTCATAAAGAACACCCTCTAGATTTCCTTCAACGATTAGACAGAAGTCGAACACTAATCATTTCCAAATACCGAATTCAGAACACTCCGGAAAGAGCAACTATAGTATCCGCTTTAGAGAAAAATATATTATACCACTTTTTCACAAATATGCCTCTACATATTAGGACATATTTGATGACTAAAGCCGGTCTAAAAACTCTTGATGACCTACGGAATCTTATACAAAATGAAAATCACCTTCTATTTGAAGATTTGATCAATTCTGGGAATATGAGGAAGCCCGGGGAAGCTCAGGAAGAAAACAGAAGAGGTTATGATAAGAGACATGATAAAAGACATCATAATAAAAACTATCACCAATCAAATTTCTACGGATCAAGAAATGATGAACGTCGACACTCCCCTAGGAGAGATTATCACCAAGATTACCATAACAGTAATCAAAATAATCACCATGAAAGGAGAGATTACCACCAAGATCACCATAACAGTAATCAAAATAATCATCATGAAAGGAGAGACTACCAACCTCACAAAGAGCAGTGGAAGCCCGAAGACCAAAGAAGGTATTTTCGAGGCTCTGGACAATCTAAAAATAATAAGCCCGCAGAGAAAGGTGAACCATCAAACACAGTCTCAATGCGTACCGTGAGCGGTTTTCAGAAAAATAACCCAAGACACGCAGTATATAAAGTGGAAGAAGAAGACCCGAGAGATAAAGAAATAAGAGAACTTCGTGAACGATTAGAGAGGCTCACCGCAAATACAACAGAAGATCATTTTTTAGAGGACGACCTAGATCGGAATTTCAAAACATAGAAATTCAGGAACTCCAGACAAATAATTTCCATAAATTGCCTTATGTAATTGACAAAAAGGACCGTAAATGGCTACTCGACACAGGAGAACAAAAAAACTATATAAATCCAAAAATAGTACCTGCAGGAGTCAAAAGAGAAAATCAAAATTTCATCGTGTTAACTGCCGCAGGAGAAGAAAGGGGAACAGAAACTATCACCACCGAAATCAAAAACACGTTTTTAAAATGTCCCACTAAAGTCAAATTTTATTTACTAAATTTTAGTCCAAACCATGACGTTCTGATTGGTTCCGAACTCATGGATGACCTTAACTTTAAAATAGATTTTGAAAATAGACACATTAAATCAGACTATAGTGAATTTAACTTCATATTGAATAGGGACTCCCTCCCGATTGAACTCAAGAAAGGAGAAAATATAGCAGAAATACCTAAGGGAAAGAATTTTTATATAGATTATAAAACGGACGGACTGGAAATACCCCCAGGAATATATAGGGATAAAATAAAAATTATTAGTGATAAAAGCGGAACAGTCAAATTGCCTCTAATGCATTTCAAAGAAGTGGAAATAGTGAACCCACCAATAGATAAGGAAGACAAAAATATAAACGAGCTGGTTAGAGTTGAACATATTCCTCCGCAACATAGGTCTGAATTATTAAAACTGTTGGAACAATATCCTGCCATATTTAAAACAGAAAAAGATGCATTATCAGCGACGGATCTAGTGGAACACCAAATAAAAACCAAAACGGATGATCCAATTTATTCTAGAAATTATAGATACCCGCAGAAATTCAGGGAACAAATAAGAGAAGAAATAAATAAATTAGACTTAGGAACTCTAAATATAGAACCTTTAGAAGATTATTCTGTAATTACTCATTCTGACATTATGTTATATCTTACTTTGATAATATGTATATATCTGTTTATTCACCATATATTATTTTATTATTATAAATTTAAAAACATTTTTAAAAAATAAGACTAACAACCCCACACCTCTAACAAACATTGTAACTCCTGATCACCCACCTATCAGCAATCCCATCAAGCTATCATCCTTTTGCGACGCCAGGTCTAGAGCGTGGCATTCCTACCTTACCGAAAAACAAGCATCCTAGTTCGGAGGACCTCACTTTTTAAGGGGGGAATAGTTATGGAAACGAACTATGCTGACTTGACATTCTGAGCAGCCTCCCTCTCCTCTACCTATATATACCCCCATAAAATCCTAGGCTAGTCAGTAAGTAAGAGATCTGTATCAGTAGTACTTAGCATGTCATAATGTTCATTGTTTGATTTGTTTTCTCAATAAAGTTTTTTTTTCACTTTTCGACGGTTGAGTTTCATAATTCAATACAACATTTCTCTGAACTCCTCTAAATTCCAAATCATGATCGCCTCAGTCTATACAGCTCCCAATAAAGTTATATCCACGAATGAATTAAAGACTATTTTCTCAATAATGGGAAAATCATTCATTATAGGAGGAGATTTTAACGCTAAAAACAAAAGGTGGTGCTCTAGATTGTCCAATACTCGTAGAAAAAGACTACAAAAATGTATTGAAGATTTGAAATTTTCTGTAATTTCGCCATCTCAACCTGATTACTAGCTACTTCACTATCAAAGTCTCCCGATCTTGTTGATTTCTTTGTCACTAGCTCCTTACCACATGCACATTCCAACGTTTCCTCTGTCCTTGACTTTCATTTGATCATAGCCCAATTTTACTTGAGCTTTCGAACAACCCTTTCGTTAAACTTAAACTCACGACATTTATTAACGGTTACATAAACTGAAACGACTTTAAACATTTTTTGAACAACAAAATTTCGTTAAAAACATTCATTAGTACCACTAGCGGATCCAGGATTTAATTTTTGGGGGGGCTTCAGCCCGAAACCTTTTTTTCTCATAAAAATAACGATAATTACTTTGGAAAAACAGAAAGAAACTAACTACCTATATGAAATGGTATTTAAGTTATTCCTTAAGTACTTTTAAATGTAATTACACGAACAATAATACTTTAAGAGGTATTTTTTAATTATCTTTTCCCATAAAACATGGTTATATTTTTCCATTTTGGGGGGGGGGCTCCAGCCCGAAAGCCCCCCCCGTGATTAGTACAGCTGACGACCTTGACAATGCAGTCAACGACCTAACAGAAAGTATACAAGAGGCTATTTGGCATTCCAGGAGACCACCTTACCTACCTCAGCCAATACATAATCTTATAAAAGAAAAAAGGCAAAGAACTAGAGATCCAAAGAACTATATAGACACAATAAACAATAGAAATGGATCAATATGGACAACAACAAGACGTATACTAAAGAAAAAGACCTTCAATACCCTCTCTGAGGTACAGACAACACCTGGGCAATAACAAGTGAAGAAAAAGACAATGAATTCACTAAATATCTTGCACAAGTATTTGGGACGAACACAATACAGGACAATAATCTTACTAACACAATAGCAGAAGAATTGACAACACCACTACCCCCAACAGCATTTCTATTAACAGAAATTTACAAAGAAATCAACAGACTACTAAACAAAAAAGCACCTGGCCATGATCTAATCACTCCCTTTATTCTTGGATACCTACCTCGAAAAGCTGTATTCTTTCTTACACACATCTTTAACTACATTTTACGCACTACCTATTTTCCCCTCCTTTGGAAACTCTCCACAATCAAAGTGATTCCTAAACCTTCAAAATCTACCACTACTCCTTCATCCTATAGCACTTCTTCCAATAATGGGAAAAACATTTGAAAACTACTCCTGAACATTCTAAAGTATATTCTAGAAAGTAGTGAAGTGATACCAAATCACCAGTTCGGCTTTCCTTGTTATCACACTACAGTGCAACAGTTCCATCAGGTAGTAGATGCTATCTCTGTTACTTTTAAGAAAAAGGAATATTGCTCTGCAGTCTTTCTCCACACAGAGAAAGCATTTGATAGTACCTGGCACAAGGGCCTATTATGGAAAATAAAACCCCACTTACCTTCCACTTATTTTTTAATTCTTCTTAATAGATTTTTCTGTACTCACATAGATTCTTCTGTTTCTTCTTTCTTTCCCCAACACATTGGCCTACCACAAGGTAGCGTCTTAAGCCCAATCCTCTATTGTACATACACTTCTGATATCCCTGAGAACACTAATACCACCATTTATTGCTTTGCCGACCACACCGCTGTTCTATCTTCACACAAAAATCCTACTATCGCATCAATTGCCCTTAGAAACCATCTCCATGATCTTGAAAAGTGGTTTGAAAAATGGAAAATCAAAATAAATAGTAATAAATCCACCCATATTAGTTTCTCTCTTAGGAAAGCCTCATGTCCACCCATAAGGATTGCCAATAACCCAGTGCCTTCAAAGAACTATGTTTGGTACCTTGGACTCTACTTAGACAGCAGACTTACTTGGAAAATACATACGAAATTAAAAAAAAAAAGAACTTACTAGACGATATAGCAAAGTTTCACATGATCTGGACTACAAATCTTCACTTAACTTAGGAAATAGGGGACTGATCTACAACACCTTACTGAGACCAATGTGGACATATAGCGCAGAATTTTGGGGTTCGGCAAAACAAACACACATAAACAAAATACAAACAGGACAATCGAAAATTTTACGAAAAATTGTTAAGACATCTTTGTACATTTCAAATAATACTATACATAACGACTTAAACACCCCAACAGTAAAATCCTACATCCCTGACAAATACACTACATTTCATTCTTCAACCCAAAATCACTCCAATCCTCTGGTTCTTTCTATCTCCCGCTCCCTGAACAATGCAGATTAAGAATAAAATGGCCAAGAGACCTACTATATCAATAAAAACAAAATCAAGCAAATACACCAAGACAGTATAAATACAACAAAGTTGCTAGATGCACAGGTGCAAATTGCATAGAATATAAATAAATAAAAATATCTATTTATTATTAATATATTAAAAATTAAATTGAAATTTATTTTATATTCTATATGAATACATCTTGTGTGCACTGAGGGAATTTGGCTCAGGTTGACTTCGAAATCTGTCTTACCCTTCTCAATGGCACTAAAAATCCTGTTTTTAATCTCTATCCAAAAAGCTAGCAGACCTCAAGTTGGACCTCACTAAAATCAAAAAGGAGGACCACCCAACATATCTTGAAATAGTTCTAGACCCAGGGCTTACCTGGAAGAAACAAATAGAATCATCCATAATAAAAGCCACAATGATATTAGCTTTTCATGAAGATGAATATAGGTTACAATTGGAGAGCAGACCATCAAACATTGAAGGATCTTTACACTGGGTAAATCTGACCTGTGATCAGATGTGGAATCAACAGCTGGGGAATGGCATCTCAATCAAACTTCAGAAAATTAAACACAGCTCAGAACCAAGTGCCCAGGATAATCACTAGAGCCATTAAATCTATGTCCGAATACGAAATAGGAACTGTCATTGGAGCACCTCCTATGGAAGACAGAAGAGATCTAAAGCTACTGTAGCTTTAAAAAAAAAAAAAAGAAAGATGCATACAGAACCAACCACTAAAAAAATACCGAAGTAGAATCAAACCTATATGTCCAGCTCACAAAATTAATAAGTCAATCTCAAAACTTAAGCTCACCTTGATAAACACTGAATTAGTTGAAAAGACAGGCAGCTCACCACCATGGGATTCCCTTCTTAAACAGGAGATAGTCTTGACAATTCCAGGTATCATGTGAAAGGAGCCCAATGAACCCCAATTAATGAGATACCTAGCCTTAAAGATGATAAACGAGAGATACCCCTCATCCTCATGGAACCGGATATACACTTATGGATTCGCTGCAGGCTTCACTGATAAAAGAGGAGTACAAATAGAATTCCAGGATTGTACCACCCTAGACAAACCCATTCCTAGAGGCTCCATATATACAAATTTTAAGGCTGTACAGTAGGCTATCCTAGTGGGCAGCAGAATAATGAGATAACTAAAAATGAATCCAAAAAAAATCAAGTATTGTATTTCTATCAGATGCACCATCAAAACTTCTGTCCCTAGAGTTCAAATGGAATTCTGTAATCCAGATGCTAGTTGGAAAAATTAAAACCTTCAACTCCAGTACAAAAGAGAAGTACTCCAATGGATACTATGGGAATACAATGGGCACTGCGGACTAAATGGGAATGAAATAGCCAATCAGATAGCAAAGGAAGGAGCTGCATCCCCTCAAAGGGACTGCATTGAAACTCTTCAGAAGGTCATCTCTATAAATAAAGCTGCAATATGATAAGAGTAGAATGACACCCAATGAACAAACAAGGTCGCAACAGGATGAGGGCACACCTCTATAAGAAATTTAAAATTGGAAAAATCCTCCCTAGCTGTAGGAAAGACGACCAGGATAGAGAACATATCCTGAGCTGGAGGATATCAGGAAGCTAATTTGGCCAAACCCCACTGATGTGGCAATGAATCCCTATGGTGGTCAGGAAGATCAGAACGCTATCCTACAGGGCAGCAGAATAATGAAGTAACTAAAAATGAACCCAAAAAAAATCCAATATTGTATTTCTATCAGATGCACTATCGATACTTCTGTCCCTAGAGTTCAAGTGGAATTCTGGATTCCAGAGGCTAGTTGGAGAAATTAAAAACTTCATCCATTATATATCCTGAAGATGATTATTATGAAATGAGCAAGTTTTACTCTTTAGACTCAGAACAAACAGAACAAACTCTATATGAAATTTAAAATTGGAGAAGTCCTCCCTAGCTGTAGGAAAGGTGACCAGGATACAGAACATATCCTGAGCTGGAGGATATCAGGAAGCTAATTTGGCCAAACCCCACTGATTTGGCAATGAATCCCTATGGTGGTCTGGAAGATCTCAGAAAGGGAGTTGAGTTTACACTCTTTTTTTATCTGGAACCTCACCATTTGAGCAAAGTTCAAAGAAGTAATGATGAAGGTAGACTAATAGGAAGGGTTAGGGAGAAGAGCAGTCATGAATAGGGAATCTTTGCAGATGTCTTTACTGGCTGGAAGCACAAAAGAGAGATCTTATCAGGTCTGATTCTTGCACAACATAAATTTGAAATAACAATGATCCTTGCTTCTTAACTTAAAAGTTTTTAGTAAGCATCAGCATCCTTCATAACCAACCCAAGCAACCCTTTAAATTTTGACCTTCCAACTAATATAGGATTCCTCAATTTCCTTATCCTCTAGCAAATGAGACATTGAAATATAATTACTATAAAAGACAATAAAAAATATCACTTACCTTTAATAAAGTTATGTTAGAATCCTACTATTATCTATCACTACAATTATATTATTTACAATATTGAAATTAATAATCTCACTTTGTATTACATATGAAAGATACTTTTAAAGGAATTCCTGCTTATGAATGATTTTAACAAACCAATGTTCAATTATTATTAATATATTAAAAATTAAATTGAAATATATTTTATATTCTATATTAATACATCTTGTGTGCTTGTATGCTCTAGCAAAGGAGGCATTGAAATATAGCTACTATGATATACAGTAAAAAATATTACTTACCTGTAATGAAATTGTTAGAAGCTGTTATTATTGATTTAGTACAATTATATTATTTACAATATTGAAATTAATAACCTCAGTTTGTATAACATATGAAGGATAATTTTAAAGGATTTCCTGCTCATAAATAATTTTGAATAGTTTAATAAATAAAGGAAATATCTGTAGCTGAGAGGTAAACAACACCATGATCATTTTTTATTTTTTTCAGAGGAGCCAATGTTCCATAATATTGAGCTATTAAAACTTGTTTCTTAGTTACTAAATCTGTGCCCCACAGGTAAAGACAATTCACATTTTTGTATCTATTCAAGAAGCCTATTTTGCGTAACTTAGAGTTATTAAAATTATTTTAAGTTAAGAAATTATTTAATAAATAAATGGAAACTGTATTCTTTACCTCCAGGGTACAGATATATATATTATGAGCATGATGGTGGTTTGGCTCAGTGTGATGTTGAAATCATTCTTAGCATCCTCATTGAAAATAAAAATATTACCATTTTTTAAAATTTAATTTAATGTCTTTGGTTCGGAACTTTATTCCTAATGACCAAATCATGCTATCATTTAAAATAAGACCACCCTAAATGATTGAAGATAATAAAGAAACCCACCCACCACTACAAGGCCAGCTCGAACACAATTTGATGATATTAACAAATATTTAAAAATAGTTCCAACCTGCATAAAAAGTATATTTCGCATAATTGCATAAGATGCAGAACCATGACTAAAAGAAGCCAAGGATATATTGGCTGAGAACGTAATATTAACAATAATTAAAGTAAAAATTAACAACAATGATGAAGGTGATCTGATGAAAGGGTTGGGGAGGGGTATAAGAAAACATCGCAACAGAAAAGGTTTTAATTTTACAATTTTGTTTTTTTATCTTCTTGATCCACAGGATTCGACAGCGGCTGTTCTGTAATAAAAAAAAAGCCAAAGAATATTTAATTAAAATACTAGATATAAAATATTTCTAAAAATTATTTTATAACAAAACTTATCATTTAACAGTCTCATCTTTAAAAGCTAATATATAATAAAACCTGCTGAGAAAATTAAAGGTTGAAGAGGTGCTTATTGAGTCGACAGTGACCCATATGCATTCTAGTGGTGTTCCTGTCTATCAACAGGAGTGCTGCACTTCTCTTCAGGCAGAGTCCTTCTAGGTTCACATTGGAGTTTATTTGATTCCTAGTTTGCTACCAATTGAGTTAAGTTTTATTGCCAACAGCCACCTCTGGCGCGAAAGGCACCTGTGCTGAACCCATCCTAGCGAGGCTATCAGCCTTTTCATTACCTAATATTCTTGAGTGTCCAGGAATCCACTCAATAGATACTTTGTTGGTTCCAGAGAAATGTTTGTATTTTCTAATGATGTAGAGATGGTTGACCGTGATATAAGATGAGAAGGAGTCGATCGAGAGTGCGGTCAAATAAATACTAAATTTTAAAAGATAGTATTTTTAATTATTATGCAAAGGTTTCGATCCACCTTGCAGGTCTTCATCAGGGCGTGGCATGTGGCACTGCAGGAAGCAATTGACACACTGGCCGTAGGTCAAAACGTCGGCGTAATAATTAAAAATACTAAAAGATTGAGCACAAGCATTAATGGCTAATACCTCAGCCTGAAAGGAAGAAGTATATCTGCCTAGAGGTAAGGATGTCCCTTCATTGCGTTTATTAATTCTTCTGAAGCCATATTTCTTGTATTAGACAAGACGCAAATATTTACCTTATGTGGATTAATGCCAAGTCCATTATCTAGGCACCTTCAGAAATTCCATGGTGTTTTTCAACAACGCAGAAATTGTATCTAGAAATTTGAACAGACTCCATTAACAAAGATAATCTCATTGTCTCAAATAATCTCAAATTCATAACTAGTTAATTACACAAAAAAGGTACTCACCTCACCGATTGGTATTACTACTCTCCCAGAGGCTGTGGTCAGCAATAACACTACGAATGCTATAAATAAATGTTCTTTTCCATGCCCTCAGCCAGTCTTCTGAATGCTGTTGTAGTGAGCATGATTCTTCATAGGTGAGATAAAAAGAGACCATTGTGATTTTCCAAAGAGGGAATTACCAAGTAAGTGTTATACCTGAAATAAATTTAAATTTACATCATAAAGGCAGTTATGAAACTTATATTTTTTATATTCAAGTGTATTTTCAAGACAGCCTCCTCTTTAAAAGCCAAAATAAAACCAAACTAAGCTATCCTTCAAATTAATACATTTAGACTATGTCGGACTTGGCTTGATTTCCTTGGCCATTGAAAGTGAGACTGCGAAACAATGGGAAGTAATAACTATTTTTTTTATTTAATCTTTCTTCTTGCCGTTGAGCACATGTTCAAAAATAGACGTTCAGAAACCAAAAAAAAAATAATAATTAAGAAAAATATATTATTAAAATATTAGACATAACATTTTTTAAAAATTATTTTATGACAAAACTTATTATTTAACTGTCTCATCTTTAAAAGCCAGTATGATACCAAAACGAAGTTATTCTTCAATTTAACATCTCTCTAAATTGAAGAAAGACTATCCATGAGATTCGCGAAATACTGTTCTTCCTGCAACGCTTTCTTCTTTACGGCTGTAGACTTTCTCTTCTTCAATGGTTTTGTTGGTTTAGTTGATATAAAACAAAAAATATTATATAAAACTGATATGGTGTCCACAGGACAAAGTCATGAAATATTATTATATTATAATACAGATTTCAAGATTTACTATCGATTTAATATGTCATGTTACCAAACCATATTCCTAACTTCATCTTTGAAATACAACAACCTAATGTGAAAAAGGATACCATACACAGTTGAGACATAGCAGAGAGCAATATAATTTTCTTTTTTTGGACAAATCTGTATGATATCCCTTTATCACATGAAGCTGGTGTTATCAAGAGTATAAAGATATTCGGAAGAACTCCCATATTTGCAGGAAACTCTCCATACTGCAAGGCTGGCGCAACTGAGGCTCTAGACTTCTCCCGCTATTTGATTTTCAAGAATAGGTACAATTTATTTTTTTAAAAATTGAACATAGTATTCATATACCACAGGAAACAAAGTAATGAGACATCGTTCTTGTATATTACTGATTGCCAAATTAATAGAGAAGTAGTAATGATAAATAAACACTGACCTTTATTTTTAAAGATGATTCAGTGGAATATTTTTCCAAAACTTGAAGTATACTTTTCAAGTGTATAGAGACTATATACATGAGATTCGCTAAAACTGTTCTTCTTGCAGCAATGCCTTCTTTGAGGCTGTAGACTTTCTCCTCCTCCATGGTTTCGTTGAATAGTTAATATAAAACAAAAAATATTATAAAACTGATATTGCACCAAGAAGACAAAGTCATGAAATATCATTATATTATAATAAATATTTGAGCATTAATAATGTCATATAACCGAACCATATTCCTGACTCCATCTTTGAAATACAACAACCTAAAGTGAAATAGGATACCGTACACAGTTGAGACACAGCAGAGAGTTATAGAATTCTTCTTTTTTTTGGACAACTCTGTATGATATCCCTTATCACATGAGGTTGGTGTTTTCAAGATTATAAAGGTATTCGGGGGAACTCTCCATATTGCAAGGCTGGCACATTTGAGGCTCTAGACTTCTCCCACTATTTGATTTTCAAGAATAGATACAATTTATTTTAAAAAAAATTAAACATAGTATTCATATACCACAGGAAACAAAGTAATGAAACATCGTTCTTGTATATTACTGATTGCCAAATTAATACAGAAGTAGTAATGATAAATAAACACTAACCTTTATTTTTAAAGATGATTCAGTGGAATATTTTTCCAAAACTTGAAGTAAACTTTTCAAGTGTAGAGAGACTATATAAATGAGATTCGCTAAAACTGTTCTTCTTGCAGCAATGCCTTCTTTGAGGCTGTAGACGTCCTCCTCCATGGTTTCGTTGAATAATTGATATAAAACAAAAAATATTATAAAACTGATATTGCACCAAGAAGACAAAGTCATGAAATATCATTATATTATAATAAATATTTGACCATTAATAATGTCATATAACCGAACCATATTCCTGACTTCAAGTGTAGAGAGACTATATAAATGAGATTCGCTAAAACTGTTCTTCTTGTAGCAATGCCTTCTTTGAGGCTGTAGACCTCCTCCTCCATGGTTTCGTTGAATAGTTGATGTAAAACAAAAAATATTATAAAACTGATATTGCATCAAGAAGACAAAGCCATAAAATATCATTATATTATAATAAATATTTGACCATTAATAATGTCATATAACCGAACCATATTCCTGACTTCAAGTGTAGAGAGACTATATAAATGAGATTCGCTAAAAACTGTTCTTTTTACAGCGCTGCTATCTTTGACGCTGTAGATTTCTCTTCTACCATGGTTTCATTGAATAATTGATATAAAACAAAAAATATTATAAAAAACTGATATGGCTTCCACAAGACAAAGTCATGAAATATCATTATATTATAATAAATATTTGAGCATTAATAATGTCATATAACCAAACCATATTCCTGACTCCATCTTTGAAAGACAACAACCTAAAGTGAAATAGGATACCGTACACAGTTGAGACACAGCAGAGAGTTATAGAATTCTTTTTTTTTGGACAACTCTGTATGATATCCCTTATCACATGAGGCTGGTGTTTTCAAGATTATAAAGGTATTCGGGGAGGATATCTCAGTATTTGTCGTGTTGCAAGGCTGCAACATTTGAGGCTCTAGGCTTCTCCCGCTACTTGATTTTGATGAACTCTGCAATTAGTCTAAGAAAGAAATTAAACATAATATTCCTAAAGCACAGGAATCCAAGTAATGAAACGTCATTCTTATAAATTACAAAGTGACAGATCAATAGAGAAGTAGTAATGATAAATAAACACTAACCTTTATTTTTAAAGATGATTCAGTGGAACATTTTTCCAAAACTTGAAGTAAACTTTTCAAGTGTAGAGAGACTATGTCCATGAGATTCGCTAAAACTGTTCTTCTTGTAGCAATGCCTTCTTTGAGGCTGTAGACCTCCTCCTCCATGGTTTCGTTGAATAATTGATATAAAACAAAAAATATTATAAAACTGATATTGCACCAAGAAGACAAAGTCATGAAATATCATTATATTATAATAAATATTTGACCATTAATAATGTCATATAACCGAACCATATTCCTGACTTCAAGTGTAGAGAGACTATATAAATGAGATTCGCTAAAACTGTTCTTCTTGCAGCAATGCCTTCTTTGAGGCTGTAGACCTCCTCCTCCATGGTTTCGTTGAATAGTTGATTTAAAACGTCATAATGAAACGTCATTCTTATAAATTACAAAGTGCCAGATCAATAGAGAAGTAGTAATGATAAATAAACACTGACCTTTATTTTTAAAGATAATTCAGTGGGATATTATTCCAAAACTTGAAGTTTACTTTTTTTTGTGTAGAGAGAATATCCATGAGATTCGCTAAAACTTTTCTTTCTACAGCGCTGCCATCTTTGACGCTGTAGATTTCTCTTCTTCCATGGTTTCATTGAATAATTGATATAAAACAAAAAATATTATAAAAAACTGATATGGCTTCCACAAGACAAAGTCATGAAATATCATTATATTATAATAAAGATTTAAAATGAATAAAGATTTAATATGTCATGTTACCAAACCATAATCCTAACTCCATCTTTGAATTAAACAACCTAAAGTGAAAAAGGATACCATACACTGTTGAGACATAGCAGAGAGGTATAGAATTTTCTTTTTAGGACAACAGTGTATGATATCCCTTTATCACATGTGGTCAGTGTTTTTAAGAGTAGAAAGCTATTCGAGGGAACTCTTCATATTTGTCTTGTTGCAGGGCTACCGCATTTGATGCTCTAGGCTTCTCCCGATACTTGATTTTAAAGAATTGGTACAATTTATTTTTAAAAACAAATTAAACAGTATTCATAAAGCACATGAATCGAAGTAATGAAACGTCATTCTTATATATTACAAAGTGCCAAATCAATAGCGAAGTAGTAATGATAAATAAACACTCACCTTTATTTGATATTAGAATGAAGATTTAAAATGATTAAAGATTTCATATGTCATATAACAAAACCATATTCCTAGCTTCATCTTTGAAATACAACAACTTAAATTGAAAAAGGATACCATACACAGTTGAGACATAGCAGAGGGTATATACATTTTTTTTTGACAGCTCTGTTTGATATTCCTTTTAGAAATTGTTCTTCCTACAGCGCTGCCTTCTTTGACACTGTAGACTTTCTCTTCTTTCATGGTGTCGTTGAATAGTGTATACAAAACTGAAAAAATTATATAAAACTGATATGGTGTCAACAAGACAGAATCATGAAATATCATTATATTATAACAGAGTTTAAAAATTGATAATGAGATAATATTTCTTTTCAATAAACCATATTTCTAATTCAAGTTTTAAAATACAACTACTTTTCAGTAATTAAAGTTTTTATTTGGTTATTAAACTCTTTTTTAAGACATTTTTAGAATATGTTGGAATTTCCCCGTTCAGTTTAACATTATTTTACTTTTGTTTATAATAAATGTTTCTTGTTTTTAATTATATTTTGTTAGTTTAAATATTTATTTTTTTAAATAGGGCTTCAATCCAGGTCCCTACCCTTTCATAATAAACTTGTGAACCATCTGAATCATCTTGTTTCTTACTTTGCTTCCTCTTCGATTCCAGATTACTAACTGAGGCGTCTGAACAGAAGATGGTCTCAGGACCTTCTAATATAGAACTATAATTGGAGTACTACCAATGGATAGTTTCTCTTCATGTTTTACATGTCATGTTGTCAATTTAAAATTTACTTGTTTTATTTACAAACTAATACAATTGTAAATATTCAATAAATATATTAATATAAAAAAAATAAAGCTTGAAATGGAAAGGTAACCTTCATTATTAATTGGTTTCGGTATGTCTGGAAGTTTTCGTTATTGTTTATCTGTTATTTCCAAAATTAAAGATTTTATAGACCTTCTATATAAAACTTCTTTTAAAGCAATTCATTTTGTCAAAAGTTTAAGTTAAGATATCATAACTAACCAGTTCTTAATATGGGAATTGGGCAATTTATTCAAGATAAATTATATCTCTACTTTTTTTAAGTACTGTAATAAATAAATGGTTTACAAAAAATTCAGAACTTTTTTACAAGAAAAGTTCTTATAAAGTTTTATTTTAAATACTTTAAAAAAAAAATTTCCATTGAACCTATTAAAATGAAAAATCCTTCTTTTTTTTTAATAGTCTAACATAAGTTTCAAGTTCTAATTTTAATGAATGATTAAATTAAATTTTAAAAAATTACAATTAAGATTTCACTGGAAGATTCAAAGAGGTGTTTTCTTTCAAATAACAGTGAATAACTAACAATCAATGTTAAATTAAATCAGGCTATATTTAGTTCTAATGCAAACTTAACACCACATAAATAAAACAATAGATAGCTTAATTCATATAATCCTAAAAAAGGTAAATCAAACAATATTTTTCCTTTTTCATAATAGTTATTTTTTTACTACTTATGCAATAATTGCTATATTCCATCTGGTTTCATTTGATATTTTGATTGTCAGTTCTTATCATGCCTCAATTAGAGACTATTGAGTTATTCACTGCAATTGAAGAAACTTAATGCTTAAAGCAGGAATCTTCCTATTATGCTCTATTTTTTTATGACACTTTTTTAAATACTATAACATAAGAAATAAAGAAATATTACTCTAATATATTTACTTGCTATCTTATATGATGGATTTATTATTCTTTTTTTCAATTGAATATTCATGTCTACATTTGTATGTGTATTATGGTGGTTTAAATAGCAGATCGAAAATCCAAGAAATTTTCATGCATAGATGACTTCCTACAAAATACATACCTATTTTAGTAGAAATATTAATATGAATATATAAAATATATTTAAACATTTAATAAATACTTGAAGTTAAGAAAATAATGATGATTCAAAATTTTTTTTTACATCAGAGATTAATTCGATAGTTAGATTCATATAGTGCATAAGTGAATGTGATTTTTGGAAATTGGACCCACCATATTGAATTTACATCAGTACAGTATTAAAAATAAATTCGTTGTAATTAACCAATTGTTATAACTAAAAACTACTCTGAATTATTAAATGCTCATACTTTTAAACATGGGCCACAACAGACGACTGAAACTCTAAGCTAACACCGAAATCTAACGGCAGAAATAAGTAATTTCATTAGCGTTTCATCAAATTAGCCAGCCACACAGAGAGAAGAGGTTTGCTACCAACTGTCTACAACATTAAAAAAAAAATCATAACTTCATAAATAATTTTATTTATTTAATATCGTTAGTTATCAATAATTATAATTTAAAAATCAACAATTGAATACATTTAATTAATTAACTCAATATTAGAGCCTATCAGTCCATTTAAATTGTCATTTATATTCAAAGATTATAACATATATAAAATAGTATTTTTCATTATCAATTATTTTTGTTTGACAATATTTGAATAGTTTGTTTAACTGTTTTAATAGTTACAGGTGCCTTCACAATCTCCACAATATTTGTTCAAATATTTAACATCACTATTGAAAGTTTCAAAAATGTTCTTAAATAAATCCCCATCCCCTCCCCACATACATTATTAAAGTAGGGCTCGAAATCGAAAATGTTTTTTACCAAATATAAGCTCATGTCATGCTCAAATATCATGAATTGGGTACTTTTGGATTCGGAATTTCGCAGAGAGTTAGCGTATCGTACTCTCCGCTTTTGATTAATTCTAAAATAATTAAAGTTGACATAAACATTTTGATAGGCTTCAATACTGGAACGGTGGTAAATATGTAGATTGATACGGGACAAATTGGACTTTGAAAATTGTATGCGTACACCAAGAACCGGATAGCTCCTTTGGAACTATCGGGCCCTGCGTTTTTAAGCCCCAAAACGTATTATTTTCGAGATAATGCAAGGCAAAGGGTTCGCATCCACACAACTTTACGTTAATTGTAGTACTGTCATGGATTACTTGTCTCATACAGACCCCTCAATGACTAATTCCAATTTCAACATTTTTGAGTAATGTCATTTTAGTGATATTTTTAGTTGAAAAAGTTATCTATACAGACAGGGAGCAAGTTGATTCCAGAGGAGGTGATTACAGTGTTGAAATATAGAATTGTGAATAGAGGGATAAATTAAGCCACTAAAAACATCACTAAAATTAATAATGAAGAACTAGTAGGTCCGTGCGAAAAATTCGCACAGCATATTGTTATCAAATGAAAAATTAATAAGAAAATAAAATAATACAACGTATCAAAATATAAGGAAATCAAATGTTACTTTATCGATATGTATAATCTACTAAGGAAACAAAAATTAATTTAAATCTTCATTTTTGTTAGAAACCAACATATTTACAAATTTCAGTAAGCTGTAAAAATTGTCCGATTTCGATGATTTTTTTTTTCCTTTTGTAGGAAATTTAGTAATCTTTTATACAATCGTGGGCATAGCATAGGCATAGTGTGTAATTTTTTAGTTAGTCGCAAATAAAGTTTGTTTTCTTTCATAGCTTGTTTGCCTGAATTTTCGGGGTGATTGGACTATTTTGCTCGCCTGAAGGAGAAGGAAGCCTTCGAAATTGATGGCTCAATCTTGAGATTTGGTGAAAACTTAACGATGATATGGTTTGCCGATCAAAAACACCATCGATAATTAATATAAACTCCGTATCTCTCGATCATAGAGACCTCAAGTCGACGAAATGAGACATGTATTTAATGACAGTATTACAATTAATGTAAGGTTGTGTGGATGCGAACCTTATGCCTTGCGTTATCTCGAAAATAGTACGTTTTTCGGCTTAAAAACGCAGGATCTGATAGTTCCAGTGGAACTATCCGGGTCTTGCTGTACGAATCAAAATCTTCAAGATCCAATTTGTCCCGTATCGATCTACAGATCTACCACCGTTCCAGTATTGAAGCCTAGCAAAATGTGTGTGTCGACTTTATTTATTTTAGAAAGAAAAACAAAATTGGAGAATACGATTCGCTAACCTCCCGTGAAATTCTGAATCCAACAATACCCCATTCATGGTATTTGAGCCTGACAGGAGCTTATATTTGGTACAAAACCGATTTCGAGCCTTACTGTAGTAATATATGTGGGGATATGTGGGGATTGGGGATATGTGGGGATTGGGGATATGTGGGGATTGGGGATATGTGGGGATGGGGATGTGAGGATGTTAAAATTGGAGTTAGTCATTCTGTCAACCGCAAAGGCTCATATATGCCTACAGATGTTTGAAAGTATATCTGAATATTTAACCTATAAATAATTATGGATCGTAGGACTATTAGTAGTGCCGCGCGAAATCGGCCTTAGTCTTGCACTTTGCAAGACTAAGACCAATGCCACCTATCTGTTGCAAGACCAAGACCAAGACTGGTAAAAAAAATCGATTTTTGGAATAAAAATTGACTCAAAATAGTCACTAGTACTTGACAATTTTAGTTACTATATGAAAAGAATTGGTGTAACCATTATAATTTTTCATTTAACTCTTTTAATTTTTCATTCAGACTTAGTTAGGTTTCTCATATCTAAAAAATTACTGTAATATCTCTCTAGTAATAAGCTAATAGGCAACTGCAAGTCAACTGTTAGGAGAGTCTTGCACAAGACCAATACTCGTATCGGTCTCGCATTTGGTCAACACTAACTATTAGTTATTAAGCAGTTATTTTCCATTGTAAAGTTTACTAAAACAAATTACGAGATTTTCATTGCCTTGCCATGGATAGGTCAAAAGTTGTCTCACTAATTGTAAGTGGATAATGTTGGGATTTCACAAAGGGGAAATTCATTAAATTATTCACTAATTTAATTTTCGAAAAGGTTACTTGATGATTTTTTGGAATAAACGACCGACAGATATCTAATTATTTAAATATAATATCTTATCTAGAGTTAATACTCTATATTAATTATATTTGAGGTTATAAACATATCCATGAAATGTTTTTATATTTCACTTCTTCTTTCACACAAGTACAATGAAATAGTATTTTAAACAATGGCATTGGCTTGATTTGGTGGATTTTAAATACTTTTTTTTCAATCTTTGAAAAACAGTTATAAATGTACATATAGTAAGAAAATTTCATTTAATTTCCGTGTGATTTACGTTAAATGTTATTAGTTAAAAAAAAATATTATTTATAATTTTTTCGCAGCTCTCCGTTACCTTTCACAACTTTCTATGTTAGATATTGTTTTTTTCTAAAATTATCCGCTTTCCAACGATTTATACGTATACCTTCTGATGGGTATTTCCGGAGATTCATTTTCGACCTGGAAAAGTATTCTTATTTTTTCTCCTTTATTCAATTATAGAATTCTTTCAAAAGTTATATTTAGCATTTTTTCGTAGCTTTTAATAATGTGAGATGATCAATTATTTAAAATAAACCATATCAAAGATATTTCAGAGGAAGCCGTATATGAACATTGGGCATTTAAGCCTCGTAAAGTGACATCAATGGGGATAAGACCTGATTGATGTTAATTAACTTAATTATACAGTGATACACCGAGTTTGATCAAAATCGTTAGAGTCGTTTTTGAGAAAATTATAAAAATGTGTTTCAGCGTTGATATAAAGTGGCACTTCCGGTTATCCGATTTTAACGAAAAAGTTGCTGTCACATATGGCCCATATAGAAACCTTAAATACTTAATATCAGTTTCTTACTACTTTTCGTTTATGAGCTAGGCTGTTAACACATACACACAGACCATTTTGCGAGACTTGGTTATTTCGACTCAGGGGATCTCAAAACCTGTATTTCCGTTGAAAACTAAGATTCGAAAATTTTCACGATCGCAATAATTTCCTTTACTATATATTATATAGATAGATAGATAGATAGAAAAAAAACTTTATTTTGGGACTAAGTCCCTTCAGAATAATAATAATGTACAAAATAATAGAATATTACTGGCCTGTACGTTTGAAACAATAAATAAAATTGATAAAATAAAATAAAAAGTAAAGAAAACCTTAGGTGCACAAGCTATATACAATACAGATAAAACTATGTACAGATCATTTAAAATTATGAACAAAACAATTAAAACTATGAATGAATCACTTGAACTATGAACAAAATTATATATAAGGGTTGAACAACATAAACATACACTTTGAGAAATGAAGAACGAAAAAGAGATACAATGAGTTCATTTTATAAAATAAAATTAAAAAACTTTACTTGAATATATATATAAAAATAAACAGTTAATTATAATCGAATAAAAAAAAAATGTATGTATTGAAATTCATACGTCGATAGTAGGAAATGCATGTACTAACTCTAGTATCAAGTATTATGATAATATGATTGCTACACAATACATATATAATATTAATAGTTAGCTGGTATCTGACTGTTTTTGGAACAGGAATTAGAATAGGAGGTTTTTGAATGTGTATAGGGAGGGGGCAGGTCGAATTTTGATCGGGAGGGAATTCCAAAAGTTGACAGAGCGGGCTATAAAGGAATTTTGGAATGAGGCAGATCTATGAGAAGGGATGTATAGGTCAGAGGATCGGGATCTTGTAGTGAGGGAATGGATTGAGGACTTAAATAATATTAATAATAAATAATAATTATTAATAATAATAATATTATTATATATATAGGTAAGTGAAAGTAAAAAAGCTTTCGGGCTGGAGCCCCCCCCCTCCCCAAAAGTATATCCTGCATCCACTAATGATACAGAATATAATGAGTGCGCACAGTAAGAATGGGTTAATGTAAATGGCAGTATTTGTTTATATAAAAATCATATCAGTGCCTTCAGATATCTATTAAACAGCCAAATAAATATCTTGCAGATTCCGTATGTTGAAACAGAATTGATTTTTTTAACTCTCTCCCTATCTAATGCGTCAAAAGAAAGATCATTTTATGTTGTAAAGCGCACGGGCGGATCTACGGGGGGGAGGGCTTTCGGGCTGAAGCCCCCCCCAAAATGGAAAGATATAACCATGTTTTATGGGAAAAAAAATTTAAAAAATACCTCTTAAAGTATTATTGTTCGTGTAATTACATTTAAAAGTACTTAAGGAATAACTTAAACACCATTCAATATAGATAGTTAGTTTCTTTCTGTTTTTCAAAAGTAATTATCGTTATTTTTATGAAAAAAAAAGGTTTCGGGCTGAAGCCCCCCTCCAAAATTAAATCCTGGATCCGCTTGTGGTCAATAGTGTAAAAAAATACTTAAGAAACTCTCAGGGAGAGGAAAGATAAAATAATATAGCTATTTTTCTGTATTCTGCAGAAATAACAAAACATTTTAAATGAAATTGGCACTATTAAAATTATGAATGAATTTGTAAGAGAAAAATAAAACGTAAACCATATAAAAGAAACGTGTTAATCTTATGTTTCATGATAAGATTTTTTCATTTCTTTTCTATTTGTCAATAAAGAAACAATCTAAAACTTTTAACCGCTTAGAGCCCCCCCTCCTTGTCTTGATACACCCATGAAAAAGTGAATATAAAAATACTAAATTGTACGAAATCTAATAAGTGTTATCTTATTTAAATATACATTCTTTCGTCTTTAATAATGCTCAATTATATTTTGTTTATATCTTCTTCGATGAGATGATATCAATTAAATCGTTCAAAATAAAAAAAAAATGCTTATGAAAATTCTTTAGCCAAATCAATTTGGTTTTAATATCATAATAGACTGTTTTGTAATTTGGAATTGACTAAATATTACTATTTAGATCGATATAATAACAAAATAATGCTTAAAAGAAAGATAAATATATGCATGTATATATTTCTGAAGAACGTTTCGTTGTTTTGATGGAAGTGCCTTAATTCAATATCCGGCTTCGCAAACTGAGTTAAGTTCTGACTCTGGTTTATGTGGACAGGTATTATACGGTTTAATAAACGACTATAAATATAATGTATCATATATCTATATTTATTTTAAAAATATATGACTGCTTATAAAAGTTTATAATATTCAGGCCGTTTTTCAGTAATATAATTACGTGCTCAATATGGTACGATATTAAGTGCTTTATGTATTGCTTAATAAAAATAAAAGGATTTTTAATTATAATTACTTTTTAAATTTTATATAGTTGCAAAGAAATTAAATCTCTGTAATTTTTTTTTGTAAAAATAAATAATGATAACATAGTTCATAATAATACCCATAATTTTGAAAATTATTCAAATTAAATATAAAACTGTAATATTAATAACTTTTTTTATGATTCCATTGTTTTTTTTTTACAATAAATAAATACATGTATAAATAAAAATGTATATTAATTTTTTTTTTTTATGTTGGCATGTTGAGAAAAGTACCCCCTTCTCGAAATTCGTTACACCAAAGGTAGGTATTCAATTTTTTTTCTCTTCAAAAAAATCAAAAATATAATAGTTTTTTTAATGATAAAATAATGTTAAATGTAGTTTATTATTTAGAACTGATATTGTTTTAAAGTTTGAGTAGAAAAAATTATCTAATTGTAACTTTATTGTGGCAACAATTCTTTAGGTTTGGAGCCAATTTGCAGGTCTCCATGTTCTTTTTTTAGCTTGGGTTAATCCACTGCTCAGCTCATTATTACAGTTTAAGATCTAATATTAATGGCTTTAGTTGCTTAATTTTACTAAATATAGTTAGGATTACAGTTTTATTAGTAAGAATGCCTTCTTTTTAGATAACTATTGGTAAATTAATATTTGATTTTATACAATATTGAATATTGAAAGTACAATTTTTTCCCCAGCAGTTTTATGAAGTTAGAATAATGATTTCAATATGTATATCATTACTTTGTGTATATATGCATATATGTATATATATATATATATATATATATATATATATATATATATATATATATATATATATATATATATATATATATATATATATGAATCAATTTGTACGAAACGTAGTAATTACCTAATAAATGAAAACATTTTAAGAGCAAATTCATTTCCTTGAAACTACCATATATGTGTATATATAAAAGTAGTATATATATGAATAAGAAATGAATTACCCTTAAAATTGTTTCATTTATTTCAATCATTACAACGTTTCGTGCAAATTGGCTAATTATCAAATTATCAAAAGTTTATGACATATCTAACATATTTCCATTTTATATAATTTTATTATTGTTAACTTTCAGTACAATAATACAAAACTAAACTTGATCTTAGCATTTTATTTCCATTTAATCAAATATATGTCAATTCAAAAAACCCAATAGTAGGTAGTATTGAAGATACTCATAATAGTACCTAGTATCGGTTTTTTTAATCCCCACATAACTAAATGTATATGTGTGTATGTATATATTTATGGTTAGGTTGATGTAGATAAAAAAAGTTAAAATTATTATTCAGGATGTTTTAGTTTTGAGTTCTAAAATTTATAGATTCATAGATTCCTAATATAATTTTTTTGTATATAGGTTTTTTTTCTGAAAAAGAGGAAGCGAGATAGCTCAGTGAGTGAGACACTGCACTCCAATGCTCCATGTTCCGGGTTCAAGCCTGGCTGTTGCATGTAATTATCTATTTTGTTATGCCAGCCGTCAAATGACCTTGCGGTCCAGAGATCCCTGGACAAAACCAGGCTCTATAGTGTGAGTACTCTTAAATAATGATAAATTAAGCAGAGAAACCTGGTTGTTGAGTATAATATCTGTCGATCACCTCCTTGCACCGTTGAGCAAGAAACTGTACTTACAAATTAATGAACCCAAGCCTTTCCATAGGTTGTTGAGGTATATTTTTCTTATTTATATATAAATTAATTGTATAAACAAAATTATAGCCAGTGAATTGTTTACAAAATATTATGGAGTAAGGATATAGTCTGGGGTGGCGGTCATAAAAAGACTAAAATAGTGAAAAAAACTCCTTACTCAATAATATACCTCGGTCAACCATCAAGTATTCAAGAAAGTATTATGGTTTTCATGATTTACTCTCTGTTTTATTGAACATTTTCTTTTATTTGTAAAATATTTTAATTACTGAAAAATCATAAAATTTCAAAAATATTTAATTTTTTTGTTATCTTGAAAATACATTTTCCAAAATTCTTTATAGAATTTAATAAGAAAAATTTAATACATTATTGAACTTTTTATTTAAGGTATTAAATACTACAGTTCTATAAAATTGTTGGCAGATATAACGATTTCTTTAGAAATTTTTTCTTTTTTTTTCTGTATAAATTTATTATTTCAAGGAAACTTCAAAATCCTTTATAATTAAAAAAACTTCATTGCATTTTTTGCCTTATTTTTTACATCTGAAATGTTTCAGACCTCTTCCCTCATTTTCAAATCTTAGAAATATTTCTTAAAATCGTCTAAAAATAACTTAAAAGTCATTTGTTTGTACTTGGTTTTATTGCACTGTTAAAATAAGTTAATATAGCAATTTCAATAAAATCAAGTACAGAGAAGAGAATAATTTTTTTTTTTTTTTTTGCATTTGAATGAATTTCAAGTTATTTTTAGACAATTTTAAGAAACATTTCTAAGATTTGAAAATAGTTGAAGTGGCCCAAAGGTTGTCATATATAAAAAGGAAGCAAAAAATGCAATAAAGTTTTGTGAATTATAAAGGATTTATAAGTTTTATAAAATAATAAATTTATATAGAAAAATTACATACCCTTGAAAATTTACTAATAATAATTTTATGTTTTCCTTCTTTGTTTACCCTTTTTGGTATTACACACATTGCAGATATTTTGTTACCTTAATTAGCCTTTTCCATCTCTGCCAATCTTGGGCTATTTCTTTCCAATTACCTGCACCCAGCTCTATTACGCCTTTGTTGATTTGATCGATCTATCTGGTTTTTGGACTTTCATGTGGCCTCTTGCTTACTACTGAGGCATTCATTCCTGTGTGATTCTTTACATATTCATGTAACATAGTATTTAACATAAGATGACTGGTCCAAATAGTTTTTTTGTTATTTATACCAAATATGATAACTTTTATAACTGAAATAGATTGATTATTAGAAGTGTTCCTAAGGATTTTTAACTCCTCTCCTCCATTATCACTTCATCACTCTCACCCACTCTCTCTCAAGTCTCAAGCCTCAGGTTAAAAAAAAAAAAGTGATAAAGGTATTCTATGATCAACTGGAATATAAATCTACACAAATTTAATTTAATAGATAAAATATTTTAATTGGCCTAGGTGGTGAAGTTTATTAAACTTTTTATCAAAATTTATTTAACTTCAATAATATAAAACAGTATGATATAAAATAATATTTATTTGATTATGATTGAAAAATTCTAACCACTTAGAAAAAAAAAATGAAGATCATATCTTTCAATCCATGATTCCACCCCAGCTCATACATAAAGAATATGTGCCAGGTTGTCATGGAGTGAATGATGTGATCTTGGGTTTTTTCATGTTGCGGGAATCGGCAAAACTTTGACGGGTTGATTAGATTTTAGAATGCAAAGCTGTGCGAGTGAATTTTCTCAATTATATACTAACATTTAATTTCTACTTACAAATGGTGTCTCTAAGGATATACAACCCCTTATAGTTTAACAATTCATTTAATTTTTAACGACATTTCGAACAGTTTACTCATTTTCAAGTTATCTACAAATAGTAACAAAAAAACATTGTTAATAATAATCATTAATTATCTAATGACAATTACATGTGTGGTGCTCATACTACTGTGAGAACTTAAGAAAACTCTATAATTTAAAAATTGTTCTATTATATTGCTCTATTACATCTTATTTCTGGTCTATAACAATGTAAATAACCATATTCCATTACATGGAAATTGGCACTCATTATCTTACTATTGTTTAATATGGACTGCAACATTTATACACTCAAAGGATGTATGTCCCTGTACTAATTAGCTAATACAAATAGAATATAGCGTTGTTAATGTTTATTCTAATCATAAATTAATTTAGTTTAATATATGAACATAATGTTTATTTAAATATGAATAATAAGTAGCGATATTTTTATTCGAAATTAGGCTCTTTAAATAATCTAATTGATAACAACTATTGCATTTACTGAATCTGACATGGTGTCATAGTAAGGACTTAAAGGATATCAAACCAAGTTGGAAAAAGTAGAAAGTTATGTGTTAATTTTTTTTTTGTTGGATATTTTCGGTTTGGTTTCCTAATGCAGTGTATGAGACTGTGTCTAAGAGAGATATAAAATTAATTTTTATGGGGCGACTGGATAATAGAGTGGTTCTTAACTTAATTTTTATTTTAAAAATGTTATTCAGTAGGACTTTCCCGAGTTTAAATGAAGTAAACCTATTGGAATATTTGCATTTATTTTATGTATTAATATAATCGATAAATCTTGTCTAAGTTTTATTTATATAAAACCATTGTATTAAACAAATATTAGCTGATTTTTTACTTTTGACTGTTGAAATTAAGAAAATTTTTTTAAAAGAAAATTAATTTCAGAAACACTCTATTATCCAATCATTTATTTAATTTAAATAGTAAACATTAAAATCTTCTCTTCTATGCCTAACTTAACCTAAAACTAAGACAAGATTTGTTGAACAGATTATTACCTAGACAAAAATTAAATTAATGCAAACATTTCAATGGGTTTAATTTATTTATATTCGGGAAAGATCTACTGAATATCAAACTATAAAAAGATAAATCTAAAAACATGCTATTATCAAATCGCCTCATAACAATTAATTTTGTATATTAATTATCTCTCTTAAATACAGTCTCTTACGCTGGTAACATTAGGACACCGAATCTAAGCAATCCAAAAAAAATTAATAAATACATTCCTACTTTTCATCCCCCTACTTATCAATCGAATTTAAATAAACATTTATTTATATTTTAACGGTTTTACCTAATTAATCTTAGTTTCAATAGTATAATTTTTAAATATTTTCCATCTCTTTAATAAACATTTTCAAACCCAGGTGTCAATAGGAAACCAAACCAAGCTATCCAAAAATTTAAATCCTCTCTGCTATGTCTAGCTTAGTTTGGTTTCCATTAGCTCCTTGCCATGGAATATTGAACAAAATATAAAATAATGCTTTCTTCCTTTCAATAGTTTTACTTCATTAAAACTAAGACAAGATTTGTCGATCGGATTATGGATCCAGTACATTCAATAATTGTTATTAATTAGATTAGTTAAAGAGCCTATTTTAAACACAAATGTCACCACTTATTTATCAAATTTAAATAAACAAATATTTATCTTTTAACAGTTTTACCTAATTAATCTCAGACCCAATAGCTTAATTTTTAAATATTTTCCATTTCTTTAATAAACAAACATTCTCATGCCCAGGTGCCAATAGGAAACCAAACCAAGCTATCCAAAAATTTAAATCCTCTCTGCTATGTCTAGCTTAGTTTGGTTTCCATTAGCTGCTTACAATGGGAATGTTGAACAAAATATAAAATAATGCTTTCTTCCTTTCAATAGTTTTACTTCATTAAAACTAAGACAAGATTTGTCGATCGGATTATGGATCCAGTACATTCAATAATTGTTATTAATTAGATTAGTTAAAGAGCCTATTTTTAAACACAAATGTCACCACTTATTTATCAAATTTAAATAAACAAATATTTATCTTTTAACAGTTTTACCTGATTAATCTCAGACCCAATAGCTTAATTTTTAAATATTTTCCATTTCTTTAATAAACAAACATTCTCATGCCCAGGTGCCAATAGGAAACCAAACCAAGCTATCCAAAAATTTAAATCCTCTCTGCTATGTCTAGCTTAGTTTGGTTTCCATTAGCTCCTTGTCATGGAATATTGAACAAAATATAAAATAATGCTTTCTTCCTTTCAATAGTTTTACTTCATTAAAACTAAGAACAGATTTGTCGATCGGATTATGGATCCAGTACATTCAATAATTGTTATTAATTATATTAGTTAAAGAGCCTATTTTTAAACACAAATGTCACCACTTATTTATCAAATTTAAATAAACAAATATTTATCTTTTAACAGTTTTACCTAATTAATCTCAGACCCAATAGCTTAATTTTTAAATATTTTCCATTTCTTTAAAAAACAAACATTCTCATGCCCAGGTGCCAATAGGAAACCAAACCAAGCTATCCAAAAATTTAAATCCTCTCTGCTATGTCTAGCATAGTTTGGTTTCAATTAGCTCCTTGACATGGAATATTGAACAAAATATAAAATAATGCTTTCTTCCTTTCAATAGTTTTACTTCATTAAAACTAAGAACAGATTTGTCGATCGGATTATGGATCCAGTACATTCAATAATTGTTATTAATTATATTAGTTAAAGAGCCTATTTTTAAACACAAATGTCACCACTTATTTATCAAATTTAAATAAACAAATATTTATCTTTTAACAGTTTTACCTAATTAATCTCAGACCCAATAGCTTAATTTTTAAATATTTTCCATTTCTTTAATAAACAAACATTCTCATGCCCAGGTGCCAATAGGAAACCAAACCAAGCTATCCAAAAATTTAAATCCTCTCTGCTATGTCTAGCTTAGTTTGGTTTCCATTAGCTCCTTGTCATGGAATATTGAACAAAATATAAAATAATGCTTTCTTCCTTTCAATAGTTTTACTTCATTAAAACTAAGAACAGATTTGTTGATCGGATTATGGATCCAGTACATTCAATAATTGTTATTAATTATATTAGTTAAAGAGCCTATTTTTAAACACAAATGTCACCACTTATTTATCAAATTTAAATAAACAAATATTTATCTTTTAACAGTTTTACCTAATTAATCTCAGACCCAATAGCTTAATTTTTAAATATTTTCCATTTCTTTAATAAACAAACATTCTCATGCCCAGGTGCCAATAGGAAACCAAACCAAGCTATCCAAAAATTTAAATCCTCTCTGCTATGTCTAGCTTAGTTTGGTTTCCATTAGCTCCTTGTCATGGAATATTGAACAAAATATAAAATAATGCTTTCTTCCTTTCAATAGTTTTACTTCATTAAAACTAAGAACAGATTTGTTGATCGGATTATGGATCCAGTACATTCAATAATTGTTATTAATTATATTAGTTAAAGAGCCTATTTTTAAACACAAATGTCACCACTTATTTATCAAATTTAAATAAACAAATATTTATCTTTTAACAGTTTTACCTAATTAATCTCAGACCCAATAGCTTAATTTTTAAATATTTTCCATTTCTTTAATAAACAAACATTCTCATGCCCAGGTGCCAATAGGAAACCAAACCAAGCTATCCAAAAATTTAAATCCTCTCTGCTATGTCTAGCATAGTTTGGTTTCAATTAGCTCCTTGACATGGAATATTGAACAAAATATAAAATAATGCTTTCTTCCTTTCAATAGTTTTACTTCATTAAAACTAAGAACAGATTTGTCGATCGGATTATGGATCCAGTACATTCAATAATTGTTATTAATTATATTAGTTAAAGAGCCTATTTTTAAACACAAATGTCACCACTTATTTATCAAATTTAAATAAACAAATATTTATCTTTTAACAGTTTTACCTAATTAATCTCAGACCCAATAGCTTAATTTTTAAATATTTTCCATTTCTTTAATAAACAAACATTCTCATGCCCAGGTGCCAATAGGAAACCAAACCAAGCTATCCAAAAATTTAAATCCTCTCTGCTATGTCTAGCTTAGTTTGGTTTCCATTAGCTCCTTGTCATGGAATATTGAACAAAATATAAAATAATGCTTTCTTCCTTTCAATAGTTTTACTTCATTAAAACTAAGAACAGATTTGTTGATCGGATTATGGATCCAGTACATTCAATAATTGTTATTAATTATATTAGTTAAAGAGCCTATTTTTAAACACAAATGTCACCACTTATTTATCAAATTTAAATAAACAAATATTTATCTTTTAACAGTTTTACCTAATTAATCTCAGACCCAATAGCTTAATTTTTAAATATTTTCCATTTCTTTAATAAACAAACATTCTCATGCCCAGGTGCCAATAGGAAACCAAACCAAGCTATCCAAAAATTTAAATCCTCTCTGCTATGTCTAGCTTAGTTTGGTTTCCATTAGCTCCTTGTCATGGAATATTGAACAAAATATAAAATAATGCTTTCTTCCTTTCAATAGTTTTACTTCATTAAAACTAAGAACAGATTTGTTGATCGGATTATGGATCCAGTACATTCAATAATTGTTATTAATTATATTAGTTAAAGAGCCTATTTTTAAACACAAATGTCACCACTTATTTATCAAATTTAAATAAACAAATATTTATCTTTTAACAGTTTTACCTAATTAATCTCAGACCCAATAGCTTAATTTTTAAATATTTTCCATTTCTTTAATAAACAAACATTCTCATGCCCAGGTGCCAATAGGAAACCAAACCAAGCTATCCAAAAATTTAAATCCTCTCTGCTATGTCTAGCTTAGTTTGGTTTCCATTAGCTCCTTGACATGGAATATTGAACAAAATATAAAATAATGCTTTCTTCCTTTCAATAGTTTTACTTCATTAAAACTAAGAACAGATTTGTCGATCGGATTATGGATCCAGTACATTCAATAATTGTTATTAATTATATTAGTTAAAGAGCCTATTTTTAAACACAAATGTCACCACTTATTTATCAAATTTAAATAAACAAATATTTATCTTTTAACAGTTTTACCTAATTAATCTCAGACCCAATAGCTTAATTTTTAAATATTTTCCATTTCTTTAATAAACAAACATTCTCATGCCCAGGTGCCAATAGGAAACCAAACCAAGCTATCCAAAAATTTAAATCCTCTCTGCTATGTCTAGCTTAGTTTGGTTTCCATTAGCTCCTTGCCATGGAATGTTGAACAAAATATAAAATAATGCTTTCTTTCTTTCAATAGTTTTACTTCATTAAAACTAAGACAGATTTGTCGATCGGATTATGGATCCAGTACATTCAATAATTGTTATTAATTATATTAGTTAAAGAGCCTATTTTTAAACACAAATGTCACCACTTATTTATCAAATTTAAATAAACAAATATTTATCTTTTAACAGTTTTACCTAATTAATCTCAGACCCAATAGCTTAATTTTTAAATATTTTCCATTTCTTTAATAAACAAACATTCTCATGCCCAGGTGCCAATAGGAAACCAAACCAAGCTATCCAAAAATTTAAATCCTCTCTGCTATGTCTAGCTTAGTTTGGTTTCCATTAGCTCCTTGTCATGGAATATTGAACAAAATATAAAATAATGCTTTCTTCCTTTCAATAGTTTTACTTCATTAAAACTAAGAACAGATTTGTCGATCGGATTATGGATCCAGTACATTCAATAATTGTTATTAATTATATTAGTTAAAGAGCCTATTTTTAAACACAAATGTCACCACTTATTTATCAAATTTAAATAAACAAATATTTATCTTTTAACAGTTTTACCTAATTAATCTCAGACCCAATAGCTTAATTTTTAAATATTTTCCATTTCTTTAATAAACAAACATTCTCATGCCCAGGTGCCAATAGGAAACCAAACCAAGCTATCCAAAAATTTAAATCCTCTCTGCTATGTCTAGCTTAGTTTGGTTTCCATTAGCTCCTTGACATGGAATATTGAACAAAATATAAAATAATGCTTTCTTCCTTTCAATAGTTTTACTTCATTAAAACTAAGAACAGATTTGTCGATCGGATTATGGATCCAGTACATTCAATAATTGTTATTAATTATATTAGTTAAAGAGCCTATTTTTAAACACAAATGTCACCACTTATTTATCAAATTTAAATAAACAAATATTTATCTTTTAACAGTTTTACCTAATTAATCTCAGACCCAATAGCTTAATTTTTAAATATTTTCCATTTCTTTAATAAACAAACATTCTCATGCCCAGGTGCCAATAGGAAACCAAACCAAGCTATCCAAAAATTTAAATCCTCTCTGCTATGTCTAGCTTAGTTTGGTTTCCATTAGCTCCTTGTCATGGAATATTGAACAAAATATAAAATAATGCTTTCTTCCTTTCAATAGTTTTACTTCATTAAAACTAAGAACAGATTTGTTGATCGGATTATGGATCCAGTACATTCAATAATTGTTATTAATTATATTAGTTAAAGAGCCTATTTTTAAACACAAATGTCACCACTTATTTATCAAATTTAAATAAACAAATATTTATCTTTTAACAGTTTTACCTAATTAATCTCAGACCCAATAGCTTAATTTTTAAATATTTTCCATTTCTTTAATAAACAAACATTCTCATGCCCAGGTGCCAATAGGAAACCAAACCAAGCTATCCAAAAATTTAAATCCTCTCTGCTATGTCTAGCTTAGTTTGGTTTCCATTAGCTCCTTGTCATGGAATATTGAACAAAATATAAAATAATGCTTTCTTCCTTTCAATAGTTTTACTTCATTAAAACTAAGAACAGATTTGTTGATCGGATTATGGATCCAGTACATTCAATAATTGTTATTAATTATATTAGTTAAAGAGCCTATTTTTAAACACAAATGTCACCACTTATTTATCAAATTTAAATAAACAAATATTTATCTTTTAACAGTTTTACCTAATTAATCTCAGACCCAATAGCTTAATTTTTAAATATTTTCCATTTCTTTAATAAACAAACATTCTCATGCCCAGGTGCCAATAGGAAACCAAACCAAGCTATCCAAAAATTTAAATCCTCTCTGCTATGTCTAGCTTAGTTTGGTTTCCATTAGCTCCTTGTCATGGAATATTGAACAAAATATAAAATAATGCTTTCTTCCTTTCAATAGTTTTACTTCATTAAAACTAAGAACAGATTTGTCGATCGGATTATGGATCCAGTACATTCAATAATTGTTATTAATTATATTAGTTAAAGAGCCTATTTTTAAACACAAATGTCACCACTTATTTATCAAATTTAAATAAACAAATATTTATCTTTTAACAGTTTTACCTAATTAATCTCAGACCCAATAGCTTAATTTTTAAATATTTTCCATTTCTTTAATAAACAAACATTCTCATGCCCAGGTGCCAATAGGAAACCAAACCAAGCTATCCAAAAATTTAAATCCTCTCTGCTATGTCTAGCTTAGTTTGGTTTCCATTAGCTCCTTGACATGGAATATTGAACAAAATATAAAATAATGCTTTCTTCCTTTCAATAGTTTTACTTCATTAAAACTAAGAACAGATTTGTCGATCGGATTATGGATCCAGTACATTCAATAATTGTTATTAATTATATTAGTTAAAGAGCCTATTTTTAAACACAAATGTCACCACTTATTTATCAAATTTAAATAAACAAATATTTATCTTTTAACAGTTTTACCTAATTAATCTCAGACCCAATAGCTTAATTTTTAAATATTTTCCATTTCTTTAATAAACAAACATTCTCATGCCCAGGTGCCAATAGGAAACCAAACCAAGCTATCCAAAAATTTAAATCCTCTCTGCTATGTCTAGCTTAGTTTGGTTTCCATTAGCTCCTTGTCATGGAATATTGAACAAAATATAAAATAATGCTTTCTTCCTTTCAATAGTTTTACTTCATTAAAACTAAGAACAGATTTGTCGATCGGATTATGGATCCAGTACATTCAATAATTGTTATTAATTATATTAGTTAAAGAGCCTATTTTTAAACACAAATGTCACCACTTATTTATCAAATTTAAATAAACAAATATTTATCTTTTAACAGTTTTACCTAATTAATCTCAGACCCAATAGCTTAATTTTTAAATATTTTCCATTTCTTTAATAAACAAACATTCTCATGCCCAGGTGCCAATAGGAAACCAAACCAAGCTATCCAAAAATTTAAATCCTCTCTGCTATGTCTAGCTTAGTTTGGTTTCCATTAGCTCCTTGTCATGGAATATTGAACAAAATATAAAATAATGCTTTCTTCCTTTCAATAGTTTTACTTCATTAAAACTAAGAACAGATTTGTTGATCGGATTATGGATCCAGTACATTCAATAATTGTTATTAATTATATTAGTTAAAGAGCCTATTTTTAAACACAAATGTCACCACTTATTTATCAAATTTAAATAAACAAATATTTATCTTTTAACAGTTTTACCTAATTAATCTCAGACCCAATAGCTTAATTTTTAAATATTTTCCATTTCTTTAATAAACAAACATTCTCATGCCCAGGTGCCAATAGGAAACCAAACCAAGCTATCCAAAAATTTAAATCCTCTCTGCTATGTCTAGCTTAGTTTGGTTTCCATTAGCTCCTTGACATGGAATATTGAACAAAATATAAAATAATGCTTTCTTCCTTTCAATAGTTTTACTTCATTAAAACTAAGAACAGATTTGTCGATCGGATTATGGATCCAGTACATTCAATAATTGTTATTAATTATATTAGTTAAAGAGCCTATTTTTAAACACAAATGTCACCACTTATTTATCAAATTTAAATAAACAAATATTTATCTTTTAACAGTTTTACCTAATTAATCTCAGACCCAATAGCTTAATTTTTAAATATTTTCCATTTCTTTAATAAACAAACATTCTCATGCCCAGGTGCCAATAGGAAACCAAACCAAGCTATCCAAAAATTTAAATCCTCTCTGCTATGTCTAGCTTAGTTTGGTTTCCATTAGCTCCTTGTCATGGAATATTGAACAAAATATAAAATAATGCTTTCTTCCTTTCAATAGTTTTACTTCATTAAAACTAAGAACAGATTTGTCGATCGGATTATGGATCCAGTACATTCAATAATTGTTATTAATTATATTAGTTAAAGAGCCTATTTTTAAACACAAATGTCACCACTTATTTATCAAATTTAAATAAACAAATATTTATCTTTTAACAGTTTTACCTAATTAATCTCAGACCCAATAGCTTAATTTTTAAATATTTTCCATTTCTTTAATAAACAAACATTCTCATGCCCAGGTGCCAATAGGAAACCAAACCAAGCTATCCAAAAATTTAAATCCTCTCTGCTATGTCTAGCTTAGTTTGGTTTCCATTAGCTCCTTGTCATGGAATATTGAACAAAATATAAAATAATGCTTTCTTCCTTTCAATAGTTTTACTTCATTAAAACTAAGAACAGATTTGTTGATCGGATTATGGATCCAGTACATTCAATAATTGTTATTAATTATATTAGTTAAAGAGCCTATTTTTAAACACAAATGTCACCACTTATTTATCAAATTTAAATAAACAAATATTTATCTTTTAACAGTTTTACCTAATTAATCTCAGACCCAATAGCTTAATTTTTAAATATTTTCCATTTCTTTAATAAACAAACATTCTCATGCCCAGGTGCCAATAGGAAACCAAACCAAGCTATCCAAAAATTTAAATCCTCTCTGCTATGTCTAGCTTAGTTTGGTTTCCATTAGCTCCTTGACATGGAATATTGAACAAAATATAAAATAATGCTTTCTTCCTTTCAATAGTTTTACTTCATTAAAACTAAGAACAGATTTGTCGATCGGATTATGGATCCAGTACATTCAATAATTGTTATTAATTATATTAGTTAAAGAGCCTATTTTTAAACACAAATGTCACCACTTATTTATCAAATTTAAATAAACAAATATTTATCTTTTAACAGTTTTACCTAATTAATCTCAGACCCAATAGCTTAATTTTTAAATATTTTCCATTTCTTTAATAAACAAACATTCTCATGCCCAGGTGCCAATAGGAAACCAAACCAAGCTATCCAAAAATTTAAATCCTCTCTGCTATGTCTAGCTTAGTTTGGTTTCCATTAGCTCCTTGTCATGGAATATTGAACAAAATATAAAATAATGCTTTCTTCCTTTCAATAGTTTTACTTCATTAAAACTAAGAACAGATTTGTTGATCGGATTATGGATCCAGTACATTCAATAATTGTTATTAATTATATTAGTTAAAGAGCCTATTTTTAAACACAAATGTCACCACTTATTTATCAAATTTAAATAAACAAATATTTATCTTTTAACAGTTTTACCTAATTAATCTCAGACCCAATAGCTTAATTTTTAAATATTTTCCATTTCTTTAATAAACAAACATTCTCATGCCCAGGTGCCAATAGGAAACCAAACCAAGCTATCCAAAAATTTAAATCCTCTCTGCTATGTCTAGCTTAGTTTGGTTTCCATTAGCTCCTTGACATGGAATATTGAACAAAATATAAAATAATGCTTTCTTCCTTTCAATAGTTTTACTTCATTAAAACTAAGAACAGATTTGTCGATCGGATTATGGATCCAGTACATTCAATAATTGTTATTAATTATATTAGTTAAAGAGCCTATTTTTAAACACAAATGTCACCACTTATTTATCAAATTTAAATAAACAAATATTTATCTTTTAACAGTTTTACCTAATTAATCTCAGACCCAATAGCTTAATTTTTAAATATTTTCCATTTCTTTAATAAACAAACATTCTCATGCCCAGGTGCCAATAGGAAACCAAACCAAGCTATCCAAAAATTTAAATCCTCTCTGCTATGTCTAGCTTAGTTTGGTTTCCATTAGCTCCTTGCCATGGAATATTGAACAAAATATAAAATAATGCTTTCTTCCTTTCAATAGTTTTACTTCATTAAAACTGAGACGAGATTTGTCGATCGGATTATGGATCCAGTACATTCAATAATTGTTATCAATTAGAATAGTTAAAGAGCCTATTTTTAAATACAAATGTCACCACTTATTTATCAAATTTAAATAAACAAATATTTATCTTTTAACAGTTTTACCTAATTAATCTCAGACCCAATAGCTTAATTTTTAAATATTTTCCATTTCTTTAATAAACAAACATTCTCATGCCCAGGTGCCAATAGGAAACCAAACCAAGCTATCCAAAAATTTAAATCCTCTCTGCTATGTCTAGCTTAGTTTGGTTTCCATTAGCTCCTTGCCATGGAATATTGAACAAAATATAAAATAATGCTTTCTTCCTTTCAATAGTTTTACTTCATTAAAACTGAGACGAGATTTGTCGATCGGATTATGGATCCAGTACATTCAATAATTGTTATCAATTAGATTAGTTAAAGAGTCTTATTTTAAACACAAATGTCACCACTTATTTATCAAATTTAAATAAACAAATATTTATCTTTTAACAGTTTTACCTAATTAATCTCAGACCCAATAGCTTAATTTTTAAATATTTTCCATTTCTTTAATAAACAAACATTCTCATGCCCAGGTGCCAATAGGAAACCAAACCAAGCTATCCAAAAATTTAAATCCTCTCTGCTATGTCTAGCTTAGTTTGGTTTCCATTAGCTCCTTACCATGGAATATTGAACAAAATATAAAATAATGCTTTCTTCCTTTTAATAGTTTTACTTCATTAAAACTAAGAACAGATTTGTCGATCGGATTATGGATCCAGTACATTCAATAATTGTTATTAATTAGATTAGTTAAAGAGCCTATTTTTAAACACAAATGTCACCACTTATTTATCAAATTTAAATAAACAAATATTTATCTTTTAACAGTTTTACCTAATTAATCTCAGACCCAATAGCTTAATTTTTAAATATTTTCCATTTCTTTAATAAACAACATTCTCATGCCCAGGTGCCAATAGGAAACCAAACCAAGCTATCCAAAAATTTAAATCCTCTCTGCTATGTCTAGCTTAGTTTGGTTTCCATTAGCTCCTTGCCATGGAATATTGAACAAAATATAAAATAATGCTTTCTTCCTTTCAATAGTTTTACTTCATTAAAACTGAGACGAGATTTGTCGATCGGATTATGGATCCAGTACATTCAATAATTGTTATCAATTAGAATAGTTAAAGAGCCTATTTTTAAATACAAATGTCACCACTTATTTATCAAATTTAAATAAACATATATATATATATATCTTTTAACGGTTTTACCTAATTAATCTCAGTTTCAATAGCATAATCTTTAAATATCTTCCATCTCTTTAATAAACATTCTCATGTCCAGGTGCCAATAGGAAACCAAACCAAGCTATCCAAAAATTTAAATCCTCTCTGCTATGTCTAGCTTAGTTTGGTTTCCATTAACTCCTTACCATGGAATATTGAACAAAATATAAAATAATGCTTTTTTCATTTCAATAGTTTTACTTCATTAAAACTGTGACGAGATTTGTCGATCGGATTATGGATCCAGTACATTCAATAATTGTTATCAATTAGATTAGTTAAAGAGTCTTATTTTAAATACAAAGGTCACCACTTATTTATCAAATTTAAATAAACATATATTTATCTTTTAACAGTTTTACCTAATTAATCTCAGTTTCAATAGCATAATTTTTAAATATTTTCCATCTCTTTAATAAACATTCTCATGCCCAGGTGCCAATAGGAAACCAAACCAAGCTATCCAAAAATTTAAATCCTCTCTGCTATGTCTAACTTAGTTTGGTTTCCATTAACTCCTTACCATGGAATATTGAACAAAATATAAAATAATGCTTTCTTCCTTTTAATAGTTTTACTTCATTAAAACTGAGACGAGATTTGTTGATCGGATTATGGATCCAGTACATTCAATAATTGTTATCAATTAGAATAGTTAAAGAGTCTTATTTTAAATACAGAAGTCACCACTTATTTATCAAATTTAAATAAACAAATATTTATCTTTTAACAGTTTTACCTAATTAATCACAGACCCAATAGCTTAATTTTAAAATATCTTCTATCTCTTTAATAAACATTCTCATGTCCAGGTGCCAATAGGAAACCAAACCAAGCTATCCAAAAATTTGCCCAGCTTTCAGGCCGCTATCAGCCTCTGGTCCTCCACGTTGGGGGAACACTTACACTAACACTCAGACAGTACTCTGTATTGATCACACTACACACCACCTCATTCACAGTACTCTTTTTCCTTTTTAAATTTTCCAGCACATGACCCTTGAATTTTTCTATAGAAACTCCGCAGCATTAAGGCTTGTATTATAGGTGTGATATCCATTGTATATTATGACTTCCTTTAGAAATAATATCATATTTTTAGAAGATAAAAATTAAAGCTATTGTTCAAATTTGGAAACTGTCTTATGTTTCATTGCTAGAATATTATTACTAGTATATTAAATTATACTGGTGTTACAGGGTTCTGATTTCCTCAAGCAGTTCCAACCTTTTTAAATCGTGAATTGCTATTATCCTCCAATTACGAAACTGTCGTAGTAGAATCTATTATCGGAGTATGTTCTTTACACCTTCTTCAACACTATCTGCCCATAGAAAATGGGTAGCCTCTAGATCAGTTCCTCATTTTTGTGGTCTCATATGGTCCCATCCTGACTACAGCCTGCTGTCTTGACTATTCTCTCAACGTCAGACTCATTAAGTAATGAGTATATTTGTTTGTTTGTTAAAGATTTTTCATGTGGTTTATTTTTCACTCGGCCGTCGATAACATATCTCTCAAATGTTATGAGATCCCTTTCATCAGCTTGAGAAGGCTCACATTTCTCACCTATAGCATTTTCTTGTGCAATATTGTTTTTTTTTTTTTAACTCTTGATATTGAGTTACTTTCGTAAAATTTAGGCAACTTATACAAATTAGTTTGTATATTAAGACTCTTACTTTTATTGAAAATATTGCCTGATATCTTATACATTATGATCATAAATCAAATTTGATTGTAGTAAAAATTAGCCATTATTTTATATATAATGTTACTTACATCTCTTAAATACATCACCAGTAGCAAAATGAATGAATTAAAAAATAGATATTTTTTTAAATGGATAATAATATAGGTATTAACTAATGAGTTAAAATATTTTTAACATAATGAAAGTAAAAAATGATAAATACCAACTTTTCTTAGCTTGTAAAACAATCTAAACTCTTCGAGAATTTTAAATAAAATAAAAAATATGTACCACTGCAAAACATGGAGAGTCTTGGGTTGTGTACTTTGTAAGGAAAAACTGTTTCAAATTCAATGGTTATACAAGAATGTTATTTGGTCAGTGTCACACTCAAATACCAGGTTTTCCTGCCTAATTAAGGATACCCACTTTATAGAGGCTGGTGCCCCTCAAGGAGAATCCCCAAATCCAGAGCCAATCCACGGCTGATGTAACAGGTAGACTCAGATCCAAACTGAGGAGGTTAGTGCCTTACTCACTGAGGTACCCAGCTACTTAAATTGAATATACAAGTCAATTATAATTTTTGTTATTTTTTAAGAAAAAATAATTCTATAGGATTTATTTTTAAATTATATCACATTAACATAAACTCAATTTATATAGTAATTATAATTTTCTTCATTATAATCATCAAGTCATTATAATTCTCTATGTAGAGTTGTTTATAAATTAATATAAATATTATTTTATACTCATCATAAAAGAAAGTTTCACAATTATTTTTGGTTTAATTATTATTAATATTGACATCAGTTTTTTTATTAACATACCATGCTTTTTATTGTATAGGTGCAGAGCAGTGGCTTGATGTTTTGATTTTTTTTTTTTAGATAAATCTTTATTGCTTAGTTTCTATTACTTTGGTGCAGTGCGGTTCGGTTGTGTCGAGTTGATTTGTGATATTTAAAAGTGTAGTCAGTGTTAAAGTGAATTTTCCTAATTACCGCCGTGGATGTTCGGTTTTTCGATTAGAAATCTGCTGGGTTTAAAGACCTTGGTGGATAGTGAACTTCAAGAAAGAAGCATCCGATATCTCTGAGAAATCATGGGTAAGTTACATGCCACATTATTTATTTTTCCAATTTTTAAAAAAAATTATGTTGTTTTTTATTGTTTCTCCTTATCTTATCTGATTTCAAATATTATTTTAGTTTTCAAGTATTGTAAAATTGAGTTAAACTATTTTTTTCATAAATTATTTTATTGAAAATATAGTAATTAAAATTCAAAAATGTAATATAAATAGTATATTATTTGAAAAATATATTTTATAAACTTTTGAGTAATGAATTGTTTATTTTGTTTACAGCTATGGATCGTGGACACCTACTAGATAACAGGTACTAATTTAAACTATCGATTAGTATTATACATAGCAATAGATACATTTATTTTAACGATATTTCATTTTTCAAAAATCAATATATATTATTTTTCAGTATTTTATTTGTTATTGTTTTGAAAAGGAACAAATATCATTTCACTTTTTATTTTGAGTTTCTTTATTCTATTTGGTATTGAAAGGTTAATAAGCTTATTTAATATTAAGGTGTAGTTTTTACTTTCATTTACCTGTATATGTAATATATAGAAAGGAAAAATATTGTGATTGTGAACATTTTTGAATCTGGGTTTTCAATGGAAATATATGTTTTTGAAGTCCGCGGAGTCCAAATAACCATGTCCCAAAAATGGTCTGTATGTGAGTGTGTGGACAGCGTAGCTCAAAAGCGAAAAGTTGTGCTGAACTAAAATTCCGCATTTAAGGTAAATATTTCTCCTTCAGTGAACTTTAGAGGGTCTGTTATATTATTCTTTTCGTTGAATCCATGCCAAAAGGAATATCTGGATGATGGATCATTCTAGAACGTATTCTGGCCAGTTTGTCAGCTTCATCATTTCCGTGGAGCCCGCAATGGCCTGCTATCCACTGGAAAGCGACTTTTGTCCCATTTTCCTTTAATCAGTCCAAATACAGATGGCGTTTAAGGACATTTGGATTCATATTATTTCCATTTTGGAGATACAAAATGGCTGCCTGTGAGTTAACAAAGAAAGCAACTTTCTTGTCTTTCTGTTCAACCAATCTTTCAAGGCCTAAGAGAATGGCTTTCACTTCTCCTTAAAGATTGTGGCTACCTTTCCGACCGAACGACAAGTTGAAACTCCTTTGAATAAATTCGATCTCTGGCATGTTTGCATGCTTCCAGTGCAGAACCATCAGTATATACATGGAGCCATTCTGTTTCTGGGAATCGTTTTCCGATGGTTTCTAGGGTTATAGCCTCCAGTTGGTAAAAGAGAAGGATGGTTGGGATGATCAGTAAAAAAAATAAGTAAGTATATTTATTTTTATATTTGCCGACATTTCGGCCCAAAGTTCAGGCCTTCATGAGGGCCAGTCAAATGAAAGGTCTTGCGAAATCCTTTCGTTTGACCAGCCATGATGAAGTCCTGAATTTTGGGCCGAAATGTCAGCAATAATAAAAATAAATATACTAATTTATTTTTAAATTAGTCAATAATTTGATGAATTTTCCCTTTTTTAAGTCACAACATTATTCACCTACAATTAGTGTGACAACTTTTGACCTATTGATAGTAAGCAATGAAAATCTCGTAATTCTATTTTAGTAAACTTTACAATGGAAAAATAAGAGTTTAGTGACTAATAGTAGTACAATCCATAATAGCTTGTTGGTTAAATATCCAGATGTACTTTCAAATCTCTCTAGGCATATATGGCTCAGAAACTGGATTTATGTATGTCATTTACAAAAACAGAAGAGTTATGAGGTTTTTATAGGCTACCATAGGGTTTGTGTTGTTTTAATAGTATTAATGAGTAATTTAGCTCTGTTAAAAATGCACTTCAAAAATTTTATAATAGCCCAACATTGCCAAAATATAATTTCTATTCAAAGTATAGTAGTAAGTAAATAATAGTAAGTAAAAAATAGTAGTAAGTAAATCCTATCTCAGCCCTGAATTTCGTGTTGAAACGTCGGCAAATGTTAAAATAAATATTATTATTTATTTTTGCCATTTTTACTTTGACTGATCACCCCAACTATCATTCTCTTCATTCTTCACTACAATCAACCATCAACCCACAAGTTACAATATTCATTCACTCAAGGCCTCCAAGCCAAGCCTTTCCCCTCACTTGTGGAGGAAAAGGCAGGACTCTAGGAGATCCCAGTGTCTTTCACTCACCCGCATCACTGGTATAACCAATGGAGGCTGAGCAGAGCTTAGTATATAGGTATAAATAATTATTTCCTACGTTCAGACTCAAACAACATTGGACACATTTAATTATTGTTCACTAAAAAGCAAAAAAAAATATTATATATTAAGATTAGCATCTGTAAAAAAATTATACTAATTAAACATGCTGTTTTGTTAATGTATTATTATATTTAATATTGAATATGAATTTAAGTAATATACATAATAATAAAAAAAATTAATTCCTGAAGTGTTTTTGAGAGGCAATTTTATGATTCTTATTATTTATAGAAAGGAGATAGTTTTACTAAAAACTTCTTTATAATAGTGAATTCAGAATTTAATTTTGGGAGCTAACTTTTTTCTTTTCCTAATAATAGTTATTACAGAAACAATAGTGCTTTTAAGGATAAAATGTTTATATTTTTTCTTGATGTTTGCTTAAATACATTGAATATTCTAAAAATTTTGTATTTTTAACTTACATTTTTTTGCTGAAGTAGGTGTGTTATCATTTAAAAAGAGGAGGTATTATGACCGTATAAGTATTTGGATCAGATCACTTATAAAAAAAAAAAACTTTCATTTAGCGCTCTACTTTGAATTAAAATTATTTTCTGGCAATGCTGGGCTATTATAAAAATTGTTGAAGTGCATTTTAAATGGAGCTAAAGCTTAAAACTTACAGATAACAAGTCATTCAGACCATTGTAATTACAAAATGTCTATTTAATATATCGACAGTAGGCAATAAAAATCTAATCACTCTATCTGCTTTTATAAACCACACAACTTTCTTTGCTTTTATAAACAAATGACTAACTCCAATTTCAACATTTTTGAGTAATGTCATTTTAGTGATATTTTTAGTTGAAAAAGTTATCCATGCAGACAGTGAGTAAGTTGATTCCGGAATTGGTGATTGCAGTGTTGAAATATAGAACTGAGAATAAAAGTATAAATTTAGGTACTTATTTCTTATGAAAGATGTTCTTAGGAAAAATACTTTATAAAATATCTGTAGAAAAAAGGGTTTTTTAGTCTCAACAATTAAAAAAGTATATTTTTAATTTATCCAAATGTTCGCCTCTTCAGGGAAAAAAGACCATATCTTTCCTCCTTATTGTCCGATTTTAACGATTTTTTTTTTTTTAGGAAATTCCATAAACTTTTAAATAACCATTGACAAAATAGTTATTCGGAATTCAAAAATCGGTAAACTGCAATACTATATATTACATATATACATTATACTATATATTATAATGTATTATAATACTATATATTACATATATACATAAGTGAAAGTAATAAATATTAACCAATGAAAAAAATACTATTTTCCTATTGGTGAAGAGAGAGGAGGCGAGGAGGGACTTCAGCCAATAGCCCTCTTGAATCTGATTATGCTTGTTTCTACTTTGTTGTAATATTGCGTTGATTCTTGATTTTACATTTTATTGTACTCTCCTCACTTATTATAGTAAAATATTTTTCTCTGTAGTAGAGAATTGCATGTCCTGTGTTTAAGTAGACATATTTCTTAATTGCATCTATATATTAAAACTGTTTTTCAAAATTATTATTCAAGAACTATCAAGAGTTTTAGTATGATAGTATAATTTAGTATCTATATTGCTATAAATATTTATTATTTCTAAATTTGTTTGTTCAGTTTGTTACAAATTTGCATTCTACGTTCTTTTTCTTCAACTCCCTTTTAAAAGAACTTGATTTTTTATCTGTTCTCAGGAATGTAACTTTTTGAAAACTCTGAATACTTGTATAATATGACTATTATGGTAAATCATTGGCCTTACATTTTAGAGTCTGTGTAAACACCTTCATGCTAGTTGTCACATAATTGTCTTTTTCATATTGTAACATCTCTCTTATATTTTACAAATAATAATATAACCTTGGAAGCTCACTTCTTACCATTGGGATACTTCCTAAATAAATAAGAGGTTATTTAATAATAAACACAATTATAAGAGAATTAATATATTTATTTATCTCAGGTGTGGGTTACTGACAATCAGACAAATTAAAATTAACTATACTAAACACTGTTTGGTTTTAAAATAAAGTCAAATATGAATTGGCAAGCTAACCTTTTTTCTGTATACATTGTTTCTTCCTTTGTGGCACTGAATTAATTTGTTTTCAAACACTTTCCAAAGTTCTGCTAAACACAACTTCCAAAATGGTGATACTTTCTTCTACTCAACTCAAGCTCTCTGGGAGATTCTCTCTCTTGTAATTCCAAACAACTAGTCTCTCTACCAAACAACAATTTCCAAAATGGTGACACTATTACTGGGTTTTTCCCACTGGAGCCAGGATCACTTCCCGTATCCTCTCTTCACTGCAGTCACACAACAACAACTTGCCAAAACAAAAACCTTTGTCCCTCTCCTCTTTGGGATTTTCCTTCTTGAGAAACTACAGAGCAGCCATTTTCTTTTCTCTGCACTAGTAGAACTATATTACCTTGCCTTTTAATTATTCAACATTAATTTATTAAATCCTTTTCACTCACTTCCAATAAAGGTGTACATTACAATATATCTCCAAATTTTCTACTCTATAGTTTTGAAAGATCTTTTTTTAGTTACATTTTTACTTTCCTATCTACACTAGGTAAGGAAAATATTATGATCGGGACAAATTTCCGATATGTGGTTTTCGAGGGATCTATAAAAAACATATTTTTAGCCATTGGTCTGTCTGTCTGTTTATGCCAAGATTTTCTCGGGAAATAGTGAACTGATTTTGTTGCTTCTTTTTTTATTTTGTAGAGTTTTGACTACTGATGCCTGTGACACAAATTAGGAGCTGCATGAGCAATAAATGAAAAACCTGTTTTTCTATAGACTGTAGCCCAAAAATGGCTCTAACACTTTTGATGAAACTTTCCTATTATAATGTTCTAATAATTTTCCTTTCAATTTTTGTACATGGACTAAATTCCCAAGAAAATTCAGAAAAAAAAGTTATAAAGAAAAGAAAAATGCTTTGGGGCCTAACTCCCTAAGTATATATTATACGGTAAAATTTATAATAAAACTTTTGAAAGGTAATTAAATTACCAACAAAACAAATCAAACCAGTATTAGCGATAATGTTTTAACACATGTTTTAATTTATTAATTTCCAACCTATACTAGGTAAGGAAATTATTGCAATCAGGTCAAATTTCTGATGCAGTTTTGGACAGATCTATACGTTTCAGAGCCCCCTGAGTCCAATCTATTTTTTTTTTGAAAGGTAATGAAAGTCACTACAAAACTATATAAAATCGTTCATTTCAGACATCTATTAACAAAGTTACAGCTATTCAATTTCCAATGTAAGATTACGTGTTCATATGTGAAAGTAAGAAAATCTGTTACCTGAATCACACAAGCTTCACTATTTCCTCTACTTTTAACAGAAATTATTGTTTTACAAAATTAGGCTATGGCAAAAAGTTTTTTATTAGCAATATTAGAGGGTGTTGAAATTTTTATACTATCTATCTTAAGCCGGTTTACATTGCTTTTGTCTAACAAATAAATCTTTTCTTTGATGAATTTTTTATTTGAATTTCTTGATGGACATACATAAAGATATAAAAACTTTTCTGAAATAGATAAGAAAGTCGTATGAGTGGACACACCAGTTTTTTTGGTTTTACTTTATTAATTTCTCATAAATTAACTATCATTATTTTCAAAAGGGTTTATCAATTTTAAATAATTATTTTATTTTCAAGAAACTATTTAAACCCATTCTAAAAAATAATTTATTTAATTTTTATGAACAAATCATCATGTGACGATATTTTGAGCTCTTTTACCCAATTTCAATAAAATGATATTTGTATTATGGTTGTCAGTTGTAGTTAAAATCAAGTAATTGTAGCTGCATTTTCATCATTTATTAATGTAATCAACTATTGTATAAAAATACTATTTGTCATTGTTTATTTTTTGTTAAATAATTCCATTAGATTTCTGTCTTAATCTCCAACATATCAATCCATCTATACCAGGGCTTGAAATGAAATTTTAACTTTTATTATTAATCAGTTTTGGTATGACTGGAATCTTTATTCTCATGTTATTTCAGGACTAGAACATTTTACTTTGCTACTTTTTAAGAAAAAGTTTTACAGGACTATTATTTTTAAAAACTTTAAAATTACTATTATTCTTAGCCTATAAAAAAACCAACAAAAAACACAACAAATTAGAATCAAGTAATTATTTAAAATAAATTATAACTATAATCCTAAATCCAATCACTGTTTATTTCTTATTCAATGTAACTTTTTTTAAGAACTTAAATAAATATAAGTTAAACGTTCACCATATACCTAGAACTTTATCAAGAAAAAGTTTTTTGAACTTTTATTTTAAAAATTATTATTCCAAAAAAGTTTGACAAAAACTGTGTTAAATGGATTTTTTTTTTTAAAGTTTCAACATCTGATCTATACTACTAACTTCTATCAATTTTGAAAGATCTTTTTTAACTTGTATTTTTTTTTATTATATTTCTCTGAGGATGATTTTGAAACTTATATTTAATTTTTTTTTGGTTGGCCCAAGACTTCCATTGAAGACCTATTCTGATATACATGTATTGTTATATTGTTAAATTGGCCATATTGTCAATATGAGCATTGGAGGTATTGATGTAAATTATTTTAGAATGCTAATTTGCTTTTGCTTCCTCACTACTGAAGGTAGGGAAGCATTGTGTTCGTGCGAGAAATTAAAAAAAATTTTTTGCTCAGAATCGAAAATTTTCACTCGCGCTTTACGTTTCAGACATCAAGGATCAAATTTGGTTCGGTGTCTGTCTGTCTGTCTGTCTGTCTGTCAGTCTGTCTGTCTGTCTGTCTGTCAGTCTGTCTGTCTGTCTGTCTGTAGTCAAATCGATGTGACGGGCATATCACCTAGTACCGTTCATCCAATCTTCATGAAATTTTCAGGGATTATGCTGATCGGTGCCTAGATGGTCCCATATCAATTTTATCAAATTCCACTCAGCACTTCCGCTTACGCACGCGCAAACGTATATTTTTAGATATGCCAATATTTCAGAAAGGGCTCGTTCGATTTGGCTCAAAGTTAGATAAAAGGTAGACTTTGGTGAAAAAGTAATGTAGTGTCAATTTCATTGAATTGCGTCCAACACTTTCTCTTATATGTGCACTACTAGTCCGCCATCCGCCGTCCGCGCATTTTTTCTGAAACTACTAGACCGATTTTTTTCGAATTTGGATATAAAATCAGAGGTCACCCGAGGATCATCCTCCTTCAACGACATTACTATTCGCCTTCTAGTTTCAAAATGGCGGCCGAAAAACCTGCGTTGCTATAGACTGTAGCGCCTAAACGAATGAACCGATTTTGATGAAACTTCGCTAAAGTCATTTTCTCTACGCCCTCTAAATTTATCTATACTACATACTTCAACGAAAAGAAGCTCAAAAAAAGTTACGAGGGATGGTAAAATTAAATTCCGAATAACTCAAGAAGTATACACATTTATGTCAATATTGCGATAAGATGTTTCAAAGGTATTAAAATTTCCTAAAAAATGAAGAAAGTTTCAGCGAAATCGAAGCACTAATAGTAGAGATATCGCGATTTTAAAATATTTTGCTTCCTCACTACCGAAGGTAGGGAAGCATTGTGTTCGTGCGAGAAATTAAAAAAATTTTTTTGCTCAGAATCGAAAATTTTCACTCGCGTTTTACGTTTCAGACATCAAGGATCAAATTTGGTTCGGTGTCCGTCTGTCTGTCTGTCTGTCTGTCAGTCTGTCTGTCTGTCTGTCTGTCAGTCTATCTGTCTGTCTGTCTGTAGTCAAATCGATGTGACGGGCATATCACCTAGTACCGTTCATCCAATCTTCATGAAATTTTCAGGGATTATGCTGATCGGTGCCTAGATGGTCCCATATCAATTTTATCAAATTCCACCCAGCACTTCCGCTTACGCACGCGCAAACGTATATTTTTAGATATGCCAATATTTCAGAAAGGGCTCGTTCGATTTGGCTCAAAGTTAGATAAAAGGTAGACTTTGGTGAAAAAATAATGTAGTGTCAATTTCATTGAATTGCGTCCAACACTTTCTCTTATATGTGCACTACTAGTCCGCCGTCCGCCGTCCGCGCATTTTTTCTGAAACTACTAGACCGATTTTTTTCGAATTTGGATATAAAATCAGAGGTCACCCGAGGATCATCCTCCTTCAACGACATTACTATTCGCCTTCTAGTTTCAAAATGGCGGCCGAAAAACCTGCGTTGCTATAGACTGTAGCGCCTAAACGAATGAACCGATTTTGATGAAACTTCGCTAAAGTCATTTTCTCTACGCCCTCTAAATTTATCTATACTACATACTTCAACGAAAAGAAGCTCAAAAAAAGTTACGAGGGATGGTAAAATTAAATTCCGAATAACTCAAGAAGTATACACATTTATGCCAACATTGTATATGGTTTTTTAGAAGTTTACGGAATTTCTTAAAAAACAAAAAAAAAAAAATCGTCAAAATCGGACAATCAGGAGCAAAGATATCGTCTCTAGGTTTTTTTAGATGTGCTATTGCAAAAGGTTTATCTTTTTTTTTGATTTCTGAATGTGTTACTGAAGTAATGCTATCTTTTTTATCATATTACTAATGATTACTAAAGATTTTAGTCCAATAATTAGAATCACCTTTTATTTATTTTTCTTTATAACTAGAAATTTAATGTTACTTTATATGTATAATTGTTTGGAAATAATATACCAAAGAGAAATAATTTGCAGTGGTTTTTTTTCAAATTAATTATCGTTATATATATATATATATTTACAACTTTTCCTTCATCGACCTTTGAGTATTAAATTCAAACTTCACTATTTTATTGGGAATAAGGTCATTTAATTATTATTTAATAAACTAATTAATGTTCATTTCTTCTGTTTATTGACGTTTCGATCCCGGTATTTTCTTTTTATTAGTCAACCATGGGATCCTCTTCAAAGCTAGAATTTAAAAAAATATAGAGCTTCGATCAGGCCAGGGACACACCGACAGCCTCAGCACCATCCACTAGCACATATATTAAGTACTTATTCCCAATAAAATAGTGAAGTTTGAATATATATATATATATATATATATATATATATATATATATATATATATATATATATATATTTAAATCTTTCGTGCTGATGCCCCTCCTCCAAAATTAAATCTTGATTCGGTAATGTATATACTATTATTAGAGCATAAGTTCGTATGTAATAATTTTCAACTTTAATTCTATGTGTATTAAAGGTGATATTTTGTAGTCTGCAACTGATATAAGTAGTCTGCTACTATGGAAAATAGCAGATGAAAATAAAATATGAAATTATTCTAATAAAGCATAAAGAAATATTGAGTTTTTATGCACTCTTGTAAAACAATAAATAAATTTATACATAAGACCTTTTGAACTAACAGTATTGAAATTCATGTTCAGTATGCATTTTTTTTTATTTATTTATTTTTTTATTAAGCATAATTAAGTATGGAATATTCAAATACGACCCTCTGTTGTTGAATGTTGAAGGGTAACTGCAATCAGCTATTCCGATTCTGCTTCTCTCAGAGATTTTATTCTCATTCGAAAAATTGTATACCTTGTAATATACAACGGAAACGGTGAGGAAGCTATACTGACCTTACTTGGCAGACGTTTCTTCTATGAATCTGCATAAAGACTGAATTATATTCCTGTCCGAATTCTAGTTTGCTTTCTTCTATAAATCTGCATAAAGGCTGAATGATATCGCCGTCCAAAACAATGTGATTGCCTTGAATAGGTGGAATTTAAATACTTTTACTAGACTTAAAATTAATTTTACATTTAGTTAGTAAATTTCATTTAATTTTCTTGGAAACATGTTGTTTCTGTTAAATAATATTCGTCTTCAGAAATTATTATTTATATTTTTTCCATCACTCTCCATTACCTTTTATATTAGATATATATATATATATATATAAATATATTTTTAAATTCTCCACTTTCCAATGATATATTATACCTTCTGCCTATTATTTCCGGAGATTCATTTTTGAGCTAAATAAGCATTTTTCCTTTTTCCTCTTTTATTAAATTATTTTAGCATTTTTTCATAATTTCTATCAATGAGAGACAGTTAATTATTTAAAATAAACTAAATTAAAGGTACTTTAAAAACCTCTTTATTTCTTATTCAATGTAACTTTTTTTAAGAACTTAAATAAACATAAGTTAAACGTTCACCATATACCTAGAACTTTATCAAAAAAAAGTTTTTTGAACTTTTATTTTAAAAATTATTATTCCAAAAAAGTTTGACAAAAACTGTGTTAAATGGATTTTTTTTTTTAAAGTTTCAACATCTGATCTATACTACTAACTTCTATCAATTTTGAAAGATTTTTTTTTAACTTGTATTTTTTTTAATTATATTTCTCTGAGGATGATTTTGAAACTTATATTTAATTTTTTTTTGGTTGGCCCAAGACTTCCATTGAAGACCTATTCTGATATACATGTATTGTTATATTGTTAAATTGGTCATATTGTCAATATGAGCATTGGAGGTATTGATGTAAATTATTTTAGAATGCTAATTTGCTTTCTTCTATGAATCTGCATAAAGACTGAATTATATTCCTGTCCGAATTCTAGTTTGCTTTCTTCTATAAATCTGCATAAAGGCTGAATGATATCCCCGTCCAAAACAATGTGATTGCCTTGAATAGGTGGAATTTAAATACTTTTACTAGACTTAAAATTAATTTTACATTTAGTTAGTAAATTTCATTTAATTTCCTTTGAAACATGTTGTTTCCGTTAAATAATATTCGTCTTCAGAAATTATTATTTATATTTTTTTCATCACTCTCCATTACCTTTTATTGGATATATATACATATATTTTTAAATTCTCCGCTTTCCAATGATATATTATACTTATTATACCTTCTGCCTATTATTTCCGGAGATTCATTTTCGAGCTAAATAAGCATTTATCCTTTTTCCTCTTTTATTCAATTATTTTAGCATTTTTTCATAATTTCTATCAATGAGAGACAGTTAATTATTTAAAATAAACTAAATTAAAGGTAATTTAAAAACCTCTTAATAATACACTGATATACCGAGTTTAATCAAAATCGTTTGAGCCTTTTTGAGAAAAATGTGCAAAATCGATGATATAAAGCGCCCTCTTCTGGTTTACTGATTTTGACAAAAAAAGTTGCTGTTAAATCCCAGGGATATAAAAATCTTAAATATCCAATATCAGTTTCGTACGACTTTTCGTTTTTGAGCTACACTGTTCACACACACACACACACACACCATTTTTCGGGACTTCGTTATTTGGACTCAGTGAACCTCAAAACGTGTATTTCCGTTGAAAATTCAGATTCAAAAATTTTCAAGATTGCAATACTTACCATTACTATATATGACATACTTAGGTAAGTGAAAGTAAAAGAGATCAAAATGCCTTTCAAAGTCCGAACATTCAAATTACATTTCGCCTAATTGCATATTTTCCAAGAGCTGGAGGTCCCAGGTTCGAAACCGGCTGATGATTAGTAATTTTTCATCAGCTGTGAATCGACACTGGGCCAGAAACCCTCCTGGGACACACCCACCCTCTATAAAGTGGGTAGTCATAATTAAATAATTAATTAAGGTGCAAAACGGTTAAGTATAATTTCAGCCCAATCACCTCCCTGCACAACCGTTGACATAGTAACAGTACTTATATTGTACTGAATCCAAGACCCTTTATGAGTTGTTAGTGGTAAAGGTAAAATATTAGACTTTATTATATTCTTTGACAATAGGGTTTTTGCTATTGATAGTCTTTCTAGAGTCTGATCTTCAGCCTTATGAATTTAAAAATCCTAAATTAAAACATACTTTCTTTAATGAAACATTTTATATTTATATTTTATTCAAGAGCATATAATATGAAGTTATTATCAAATTAATTTTTTTTTTGTTTAAGCCGAGGCACAAATGTGTTGTTTTTAAATTGCTAAATATAAAATTAGATTTTTTTTTTTAATTTGAAGCATTGAGTTTACACTCTAATTATTTTTTTGTTAGTACATTCTGGTGGGGGTTTACCTCTTGCAAGTAACTGTCTGTATGTTTTAAATGACCACTACTAGAATTTATTAAACATTTTTTAAAAGAGTTGCAGATAATATATTATTTTTCCTTAATAAATTATTTATATTTTCTTCATAATGTCTTATTGGAACTGGGAACGCTATAATTTCATAGAGAAATAATAGCTTGCCTTTGTAATTGCAAATACAAAAATCTGATTGATATGTTTTTGATTACATTTCTAAACAATTTAAATTGTAGATAATTTATTGTAATAGTTTTTTCATAATGACTTTTTGCTTTACAGGGCTTAGCACTCATTGCAGAGGCCTGCTGGGTGTTGAAGCTGCAAGGTAGGTGGCATTCTTAATATTCTTTATGGTCATCACTCAAACATATTAAGTTAGCTAAAATATTTAAAATGGCCTTAAGCTAGGCCTAATATAGATAAGTAATCTAGGATCCACAATATTTGGATAATTCAAATAAAACAAAACTTAATTATGTTTGAGCTGGTCCATTGTTTATGCCCACATTGGAAAATGCATGCTTTGTATTATTTAGTAGACTTGATGCATGCAGTAGTCACATGTTATTTACTTTTATGTTTAAAATGGCCTCTCACAGATCATTAGATTGCTTATATATTATTTTTAAAAAATAATAATTTTTTAATAATAAATTTTAATTAGTAGAAGTTGCTTGGAGGTTCAGTAAAAAGTGTGAGTACACACAATTTTTTTTTGTGCAAATACAAGAGAACAACTACGAATACAAAGAGAAAGAAAACATATTACCAAGAAATATGTATTAGTTACTTAGTTATTTGGAGATTAAGGAGGAGTTAGAAAGATGAATAATACCTAGTTCTGCCATAAATACTGTTACAAAAGTTGAACTTTGTTTACATCCTTGGGTATTATTTAGATAATCTTTACCTCTATCAGGTTATTTTCTTTACATGTCAGCAGGGGTGCTCATCCCCCCCGCCAAAGTCAATGATACAAGGACCTATGCCTCCTGCAAGATATTTTACTGCCCATCTTTTCTTTAAAACAGAGCAAGCTAAGGTAGAATTAGAAAAATGGTAGGCCATATACAGTTACTCTTGCGATGGTATGTTCCACATTCTTCCCTTGTCCCTTAATCTGAAAATTAGTAACCCCGTTGAAATTTGTCCTCAAAAATTCAAAAACCTGTCAAAATATGCCCCTCAAAAATTTTGATGAAACACCCTTCTGGGAACCCCTGCATGTCAGGATAATAATCCTAATTAGTTTGTATTTTTCTTTCACTCTATTAACATGGAGTGGGGTGATAAAGAAAACCGAATAACTGTTATCTCCTTACACAAGGTTGGAAAATGTAGGTCACAGATTTTCAACACTTTGAAACCTTCTGGTATCAGCCGTATGTTTGTGTACCACACTATAAATAAATATAATGAGACCCTATCTGTATGTGACAGACCTCGACCCTGCTCTGTGAGAAAGGCAAATGCAGTGAGGGCAGTGGCTGCTCGAATCAGAAGAAATCCTACCTGAAAACAACAAATCATGTCTCGGGAAACTTAAATCCCTTTCAGATCAATGACTCGCATAATAAAAAGGTGCATTTCAAACAATGATAGGACAAAGACTAACCACTAGGGATGGGTTGATACTAAAATGTTTGTATCTAGATACAACTGATACGGGTACTTTTTTGTATCTGATAATTTTATCTGATACTTTTGTATCTGATACAAATGGGTCAGTAGTTGGTCATGACCTTCCTACTACTTTGTATCTGATACTAGTATCAGATATTTTTATCTGATACTGGCATCAGATACTTTTATCTGATATTTGTATCAGATATTTTTATCTGATATTTGTATCGGATATTTTTATCTGATATTTGTATCAGATATTTTTATCTGATACCCGCATCGGATACTTTTATCTGATATTTTTATCTGATACCTGGACTAGATACCCAGCGGTATGCATACTGGCGCTTGGTATCTAGTCTAGTCTTGGGCTTATTAGTTAATATATAATAGTTCTAATGACTTTATAGTTATGTCAGATACTATGAAGATATTCACACAGTTTCTTAAACAAAATGTGATTCATATTAGACAAAAGAATGGAATATATTAAATAAAATATAACAAATTCATGCAGAGAAAAATTTTTCCTAATACAACGTTCTTAACAATTTTGTAAAAATTCTTAATAGCTACGTTTAACATACTCACACACACATATATATTTTTTATTTTCACTGATCAATCTACATCTTGGGATTTAGATTATATAGGACTTGTATAATGTTTACAATACTATTATTGTATTCTTTGAACATATTAAATTACTTATGTAAATCATTTAAAGTAAATATTAATCCACTCTTTTATTATTTTTTTTTCATTAATACAATGGTATGACAACAAAAGTAATTTGTCGTTCATTTCAAATTTCAGTTAAAATTCCATAGTTTATTGTTTTTAGTAACTATCTTGCTGTATTGGGACCTTATTGCTCATATTATGTCTTTAATATATCAGTATAGTTATGTAAATCCTTCTGTTATTACTTATTTTTTAGTTTTTTTTTTTGTTTTGTTTTTTTATTGTAATATGCATTTTGGCAAGTTGTTATGTTAATCTTTATGTACAACATTGTTATTCTCAAGGGACTTTGTCCCAGAATAAAGGTGATTATTCTATTCTATTCTATTCTATATATATATTTATTTTTTCTGTTTGCATTACAGACCATGTAGATCTTTTGCCACCTTAACAAGTATGCTCAATCTCTGCCTGTCTTGGGCTATTTTTTGTCATTTATCTGCACGCAGCTCTATTGTATCTTTGTTGATTCTATCTATCCATTTGCTTTTTGGCCTCCAACGTGGTCTTTTGCATACTATATATAATAAAAATAGCCCAAGACAGGTAGAGATTGAGCATACTTGTTAAGGAGGCAAAAGATCTACATGGTCTGTAATGCAAACAGAAAAAATAAATATATATATTGAATAGAATAGAAGAATCAACTTTATTCTGGGACAAAGTCCCTTGAGAATAAAAATATTGTACATAAAAATTAACATAACAACTTGCCAAAATGCATATTACAATAAAAAAAAACACAAAAAACTTAAAAATAAGTAATAACAGAAGGATTTACATAACTATACTGATATATTAAAGACATAATATGAGCAATAAGGTCCCAATACAGCAAGATAGTTACTAAAAACAATAAACTATGGAATTTTAACTGAAATTTGAAATGAACGACAAATTACTTTTGTTGTCATAACATTGTATTAATGAAAAAAATAATATTAAAAGAGTGGATAAATATTTACTTTAAATGACTTACATATGTAATTTAATATGTTCAAAGAATACAATAATAGTATTGTAAGCATTATACAAGTCCTATATAATCTAAATCCCAAGATGTAGATTGATCGGTGAAAATAAAAGAAATATATGTGTGTGTGAGTATGTTAAACTTAGCTATCGTATAGTGAATATCTTCATAGTACCTGACATAACTATAAAGTCATTAGAACTATTATATTTAAAAATGGTGTAAAATATTTATTACAGGTACAAATTTAATAATAAAGGAATAAAATATATATAGGTACATATTTAATATATGTTTTATTAGGTATCAAATAGGTATTAAAATATCAAACCCGATCAATAATCAATTACAGTTGGATTAAAATATCTGATACAATTATTGAGATATCCAGCCCAAGTGCCAGTATGCATACCGCTGGGTATATAGTCCAGGTATCAGATAAAAATATTAGATAAAAGTATCCGATGCGAGTATCAGATAAAAATATCGGATACAAATATCAGATAATGGAAAGAAATAGCCCAAGAGAGGTAGACATTGAGCATACTTGTTAAGGTGGCAAAAGATCTACATGGTCTGTAATACAAACAGAAATATATATATATATATATATATATATATATATATATATATATATATATATATAAATATATATGTGTGTGTGTATGTTAAACTTAACTATAAAGAATTTTTTTAATTGTTACAAAATTCTTAAGAACTTTGTATTAGGAAAATATTTCCTCTGCATGAATTTGTTATATTTTTATTTAATATATTCCATTCTTTTGTCAAATATGAAGCATATTTTGTTTAAAAAATTGTGTAAATATTTTCTTAGTACCTGACATAACTATACAGTCATTAGAACTATTATATATTAACTAATAAGCCCAAGCGCCAGTATGTATACCGCTAGGTATCTAGTCCAGATATCAGATAAAAGTATCCGATGCAGGTATCAGATAAAAATATCTGATACAAATATCAGATAAAAATATCCGATACAAATATCAGATAAAAATATCTGATACAAATATCAGATAAAAGTATCTGATACTAGTATCAGATAAAAATATCCGATAGCAGTATCAGATAAAAATATCTGAAATTAACATTACATAAAAAAAAAAAAAATAAGCGTGAATATATTTATCTACAAATAAATATTTAATTAAATTAAACTAAATGAATAGATAGTTCTAAAAAAATTGTGCACAACTAAAATTATAACTAAACATTTCTCTTATATCAATGTGGCATGTCTGGACAACCATTTTGTATCCATGTGAGCATCAGATACTTCTGTATCAGATACTTTTTGGTTGTATCTACTGGTTGTATCAGATACTTTTTTAGTATCAGATAAAAGTATCTGATACATACAATCCGACCCATCCCTACTAACCACTTCCCTAAAAAAAATTAGAGTGGATAGATGCAAAGTGCTCCTGGTCCGTTACACCAATGGTCTTCATCGAAAGATTTTCTATAGTGATGAGAAAATCTTTACAATTGAAGAAAAATTTGCAATAGAAAATGATCGTGTGTACGCACACAGCTCTAAAGAAGCCCAGGAAACCATTGGAAGAGTAGAAAGAGGTCATCACCCTTCCTCAGTGATGGTTTGGTGAAGAGTTTGCTTTGATGGCACCACAAAGCTCAATTTTTATGAAAAAAGTAGTTAAAACAGCCGCTAAAAATTAGTAGGACGATATTTTTGAACCTGTTGTCAAGCCTCTAAATGATACTCTGTTTGCTGGAAGTCATTGGGTTTTCCAGCAGGATTCCCTGCAGCTCACAAGGCCTGGTCAACTCAGCAGTGGCTGCAAAAGAACATTCTAGTGTTCATCTCTGCCTTGGATTGGCCCTCAGGAAGCCTTGATCACAACCCACTAGATTATCGGCTTTGGTCTTTACTGGAGAGGATGGCTTGTGACAGAGCACACCCTTACTTGGAAAGCCTCAAACAATCTCTGGTCCGAGCATTTGAGTACTTTCTTCAAAAAGTGCTGTGTTCTGCTATTGATGACTGGCCACGGAGATTAAATACCTGTGTCAAGACAAAAGGGGGATTTTTTGAGTCATTTCTTATTTGTTTTACTATCTATAGATAAACATTTTATTTTCCAAAAAAGTTTTTGAAAAAATTAATTTTTCTGTTGAAATCTGTATATACTCCCTTGTAACAATATTTATGACAGGACTAGGTAGTAAGAAAACAATAAAAAAGATTAAGAAAATGAAATTCAATATAAAGAATGAAGTGATAACAATAGATAGAAACATAGAATTTCTTTTTTCATCATTCTTCATTCATCTTAATTCATTCTGTTAGTCCTGAAATAAATTTCAGCTTGACCACCAGCTTCAAACTGGCACCATTCGAGAATGCTGAACTTTAACTTAACTTGCTCAGATATCAAGTCCTCACATATCGTCAGATTATTGCAAAAAGTCATTAACTTGAGATAATCGAATTTGAAGTTTCTGATTCATTAAAAAATACTAAAATAACGATTTGATTTTTTTTTTTTTTGCATTTCTAAATATGTATTCTATTTCCCATAACTAATTAAAATATTTATCATAGCATTTAAAATGCTTGAGCTTTATATTAAAATATCTATTTACGCTTAAGTTTATGCCTCGCAGGTCAGAATAATAAAAATCAAAATTAACTTCTGATCATTATTTATTTGTACGTTTTGGAGAATCTGTGTTTCCCTCCTCAGAAATAAAAAAAAAAATTATTTACCAATATATTGTAGGTTCAATGTAAAAACCATAACTATAATAAATAAAATATAGAACACATTAAACAATTTTTAAATAAATGAAAATTATTTTGAGTTGTTGCTTATATTATATTCTCCCAAAATATAATTTATTGGGTAAATCAATATAATGTAATAAGTTTGGTTCAGTGTTTGATATGCAACTAAAGGAATGATGGCAATAAATAGAGTAGTTGATGGGGGGGAGAGTTATGATCTTAAATGTTATTTCATGGTATGATTCTAATATTGATGAATGAATTTCAAATCTTCTTTTTTATTCAATGTTTGAGTCATATATGTTGTTTTATAAATAAATTTTCTTTTCTTTTTACTGTATTTTTTTCTTTTCCAAGTATTTTTATTACACTGTAAAATTAACCTCATGTTTGTGGTTACCCTCTATTATATATGTATTTAAGGCAGTGCAATTTCTATTGTGATTGAAGGAGTTTTTGTATTGATTTATTCTTTTTTTTTTTTTTAATTTTGCATCGATTCTCCTGTATATATCTTTTTATATGAACTTTCATTGCAGTTGATATATGTTCTTTTTGGTATCCATTATTTGAACTCTATTTTTTATTCTACTGAAATGGTGTGACATTGTGTTCTGGTATTTGCAAGTAATTTTGTAGTTGTTATTTTTTAATTTACTAAAATAATCTGCAATTTGGAGATGGTACTGGAAGATAAAATAGTTAAGGTTATCTGTTTTAATTATTTTAAGATTATAAGTTTGTAGTACATTTTGAGAATTTAATGTATTGTTATGTGTGCTGCGATTATTTTTATTAAAAATTTTTTTAATACCTAATTGCATCATTTTTTTATTTTTATCTAATTGTTCTGGAATATCTCGTTTTCACTTCCGGGAGTTTGTTTTTAGGTTGTCATTAGATAGAGAATTTATTTTTTTATGTTGTTTTGTTCATCACTATCTTGTATCTTTCTTTGACTTATTTATTGTTTAAATAAGTCAAATTTTAAATTTTGCTTTTATAATTTGTTCATCTATTATATCTTGTGGAAATAATTTTTTTTTTTTTGAAGATTTATTTTTTTTTGTCAATTATTTCATTATGATGGATTATTGATGTCTTATTTAATGCGTATATGATTTGGTTGCACTAAATTTTTTAAAAAAATATAGTGGATGGTTTGAAAAGAAATTTATTAGTCTGTCTGAATACTGTTTCTCTGTACACCATTTAAATTCTATTTTATTATTTATATTTATTATCTGTATATCTAAATATGGTAAAACTCTATTTATATTAATTTCATTAGTAAATATTATACTTTTATTCATTTTATTTAAGTGAATCATTAATTAGTCTATGTTACTATTATGTACACATAATATTATGTTGTATATATATTTATAAATAAATGGGATATGTATATTCGTATCTTTTATCATATCAACTAAATTGTTCATGAATATTTTGCTCATTTCCACTGATAAAACAGAACCCATCTAAAGTCTATCTTTAACTTTAAATATATTGTCCTGGAATTTACAGAATGAGGATGTGCAAGGACAGATTCTTAGTGCTTTCATGAATATTTTTCATGTTTTATATTAGTATGTTTTTCAATTATTTTCCAGTTGGTCTCAATAATTGTTAAAGTTGATTCCAGAGGTATATGAATAGTTTATGAATACTTATGAATAGCTTCGTAAGATTTGTAATTGGGATCCCGAGACGCTCCCGTGTCTCCCACCACTACACTGAGTTAGGGTGGCTCTTCTCCTCTTTAAGAAGACAATATTTCCTAGGCACATTCCTTTATCAAATAATTACCGATCATTGTTCTTCTTATGCCTACAACCTTCTCCAATTTAAGTCCTCAATCCATCCCATCACTACAAGATCTCGACCCTCTGACCTATACATCCCTTCTCATAGATCTGCCTCATTCCAAAACTCCTTTATAGCCCGCTCTGTCAACTTTTGGAATTCCCTCTCGGTCAAAATTCGGCATGCCCGTTCTCTATAGACATTCAAAAACCTCCTATTCCAAAAACAGTCAGATACCAGCTAACTATTAATACTATATAGATACTGTGTAGCAATCATATAATCATATGATAATACTTGGTTAGAGATAGTACATGCATTTCCTACTATCGACGTAGGAATTTCAATAAATCTATTTTTTTTTTAAACGTTTTTTTTGTATTCAATTATAACTACCTTTTTTCTTTATATATATACTAGTAAAGTTTTTTTGTGAAATGAACTTATTCTATCTCTTTTTCGTTCTTCATTTCTCAAAGTGTATGTTTACGTTGTTCAACCCTTATATATAGTTTTGTTCATAGTTTCAAGTGATTCGTTCATAGATTTAAGTGTTTGGTCATAGTTTTAAATGCTCTGTACATAGCTTTATCTGTATTGTATATCTCTAAGACTGCTTGTTCACCTAAGGTTTTCTTTACTTTTTAGTTTATTTTATCAATTTTATTTATTGTTTCAAACTTTTAGGCCAGTAATATTCTATTCTTTTGTACGATTTTGTTATTCTAAAGGGACTTAGTCCCAGAATAAAGTTGTTTTATCTATTTCTATCTATCTATATTTGGAAACATATTTAGAACATTGAAGGATACCAATTTATAATCAGATGGTATTATAGTATGATATAAAAATGCAAAATATTAATTTATTGATGATAACATATATATTAATGATAACAATAAATAAAGAAAAAAAAGTACCATCCCCAAATTGCAGATTGTTTTAGTAAATTAAAAAATAACTACAAGATTACTAGGAAATACTAGAAGACCATATCACACCATTTCAGTAGAATAAAAGACAGAGTTCAAATAATGAATAACAAAAAGAACATTTATCAACTGCAATGTTCATGTAAAAAGATATGAAAATCGATGCAAAATTTAAAAAAAGAATATATCAATATAAAAACTACATAAAAGGCAATAGAAATCACACTGTTTTAAGTACACATATAATAGAGGATAACCACAAACATGAGGTTAATTTTACCAGTGTAAAAATACTTGGAAAATAAAAAATGCAATAAAAATAAACATAAAAGATGATTTATTTATAAAAAATCATATAGAACAAACATTAAATATAAAAGAAGATTTGAAATTCATTCATGACTATTGGAATCATACCATAAAATAACATCAATGGTTCCTATCGATCCTAGCAACCCCTTCCCCTCATATCAACTACCCTATTTATTGCCATCATCCTTTTAGTTGCATATCAAACATCAAACCAAACTTATTACATTATATTGACTTACCCAATATTTTTGGAAGAGTAAAATATAATTAACTTATATTTTTAACAAATTTTGTAAAATAATTTATATTTATTTGAAAATTGTTTTATGCGTTGTATATTTTATTTATTGTAGTTGTGATTAGTTTTTACATTGAACCTAAAATATATTGGTATATAATGTTTATTAGATTGCTGAGGTGGGGGACACAGATTCCCAGTAATGTAGAAATGAATAATAATCAGAAGTTAATTTTGATTTTTTATTATTTTGACCTGGGAGGCATATATTTAAATGTAAATAGATAAAATATTTAACATACACAAAACTATAGACCAGATCTTTGTATAGCAAAAGTTAGAAAAATGTTCAAAATCGTGCTGTAAAAACCCAAAAGATGTAAAGTTGTCTAATTTACACCTATAAACGTGCAAAAATCATCTGCTTTGTTTAATTTATAATATTAATACATCAAAATCCTACCAAACCTTATGTTAAGTTTTTTAATTAAAATAGTGTCACAAAAAAAAAAAATTAAAATCCATATTACAATCAACTAACAATAACAATGTATAATCCAATATCAACAATAAATTATTGTAATAAATTATAAATGATTCACCCAAATCTATGAAATAAATGAAAAAATAAGGACTAACATAAATAACAGAAAATTTAAAGAAAATTCACAAAACAAATACATAAAGGTCTCGATAGTTAACCGAAAAATAATTAAATATATTTCCTTTATATTGTTTAATTATCTGGCACATACAAAGAATGAAGCAATGTAGAGGAGCTTAGAAAAGATTAAAGATTTGAAGGATAAGAATATATTATATATACCAGATTAATTTATTTCAGAGATTTAATTTTAATGAAAAATAATATAAGTACATACATAATTATAAATAGTCCACATTTTAATGAAAACTTTATTTTTTAATTGAGTTGAAATTTACAATGTTATATATTTCGAAATTTTTTTCTGAAAAACTGTTTATCCTATCCCTTAATAGATCTTTTAATTGAGAAAAAGAGCGTTCAACATGAACTGATGTAAGGGGACTCATTTTGTAACAAGCAACCAACTTTTTTTATCAACATTAACATTTATACTATTAATGCAGTCGTTATATTTTTTTATAAGAGCGTAATCTGTAGTTTTTTCTATTAAGGAGTAAAATTTTTGAGATATAATTTTTCCTATTTTCCTATTGATTTTTATAAGATTTTATCCTACAATTTAATATAATTTCATAAATGAAAAAACTGAAACCACGACGCTCATAGTGACTTTTTGCACACTATCATAGTTAAACAAAACACTTTTATAACCTTGCAAGTAAATAAAATGTGAAATAAACTTACCTCACTTATTTAATTTTATTAACAATCTGAACAATTAATCCAGCAAAAGAAGTCATTAAGCACAAGATAGTGAATTTTTGCATTCTACTTTAATTTAACCTTATTTAGAGGACAGGAATTTTATTAAGTAACATGATGACTTTTTGCTCTGTATAGTCGAGACACTGTACATTTAGTAAAACTATTTTTTACATATTAAAAGATTTAAATAATTTGTATACTCTTCATGAGTTATTCTATCCATAAATATGATCGAAATTAACAACTGCGTACCTTCAGGTTCAAATCAACCAAAAGTGTACTTAGTGACTTTTTGCAATAAACCGATGATATATTAAATATGAATAGATAAATAATTTTGTAAGAAAATACACTTTAAATTTTAAGAAAATATATTTTTTTGAGTACTTTCACTTCTGACTGTACTTTCAAGCAACTGCTGTGTATTGATCTACCATCATCAATTTTCTACTATTAGAAATGTTAGTATTTAAAATATTAATCATATTTTAATAAATTTCATTAGTCTATTTACTTAATTTTTATGGTTAGTATTTATAAAATGATTGAATTAATTTATTTGAGGATGAATTCGGCAAAACTTGCTATATACATTTTTTTTTTTATAAAAATTAAGATGGCAACAGAGATTTAATCTTAAAATCGTATCTATCATACTCCAATCATAGATGTGGGATACTAGCTTTTTCCTAAAATAAACAAGAGAGAAAACGTTCATAGGAAAACTCTTTTTATTAGTCAACTCTTCATTTGTAAAACTGTATATACATGTTTTCATACTGAAATTACAATAGCAGTGTTTGATGAGGAGAAGTTCCTGAACTCAGCTCTGAGTTATCCGATGGCATTGTTTTGCCCAGTTTAGAAACAAATCCAATTCCGTAAATGAGTTCCGCACTGAGTTTAGATTCTCACTCTGTGTTTCACTGCCCATGTTCTTAGCTAACTCATTGCTTTCTCACTTTGTATTGATGGAGAGAGTGAACATTTTTTCCAAATGTTGCAGAATCAAAATTTTCCACTCATGTTTCATGTTATATAAACCAAGAAACAAATTTGGTTTATGTCTGTATTATTACTTGATGTATTTATATTACTTGATGTATTCATATTAATACAGTTGTAAATATCATAATAAATGTTAAATAAAATAAAAAATTACTGTATTATTAATTTTTTAAATATATTTATTTTAGTATTTTTAATAAATTACCTTTGATTTAATTAAATAGAAACCATTTTTGTATTTTATTTTTTGAAAAATAGATCTTTGAAATAAAAAAGTTATTTAATAGATTATTTTAAATTATTTAATAATGAAAATGCTCTGCTCTATGATTTTTTCTTGTTTATTGGTGTAGTTTCTTATCTTTTGTAAAAGTAATATATTGGGTTTTCAAATAAGTCCTTTCGGTTTTTCAGGGTGAAATAAAACTTAATGTATTATAGACATAAAATTTATTTTAATCCACAATATATTGAGCATTATTTAACATGAATTTTTCTCATCTTTCCACTAACTCCATAATGCCATGTTCATAGAATTTCTTTCCATTCATGGAATTCTGCAGAGACCGGAATAAGTGGTATTCATTTGGAGCTAGGTCTGGTGAGTAAGGAGGGTGGGGCAAAAGGTCTCATCCAAGGCTCAATAATTTATTGCGAGTGAGCAATGTGGTGTAGGGTCTAGCATTGCCTTGGTGGAACACAACACTCTTCCAATCATTCATAACTCTTTAGGATCTTATCTAAATTTGATGTTACTATATCTGTAGTAAAGATGAATTGTTGCTCTTCTAAGCCGTATGAATGATTTTTTTATTTAACGCCTACATAAGGAATAAAAACCAAAAACTCCTTATAGATTTTTATTTTTTATCTCCATTTGTAGTTTGTTTACGAAGGTCCTGTTAATGTCATCTTGTGTAGTTTATTATTTTTTTTTATTTGGGTTTTGCACAACTTAAGGAGTCATATCCCCAACACCCAAAAGCCACTGCTCCCTGTCCATCCAATCTCCCTCACGAAGCCCTCTGGCTGCCATGCTTTCTTCCACGTCCTCTGTCCATTTCCTCTTTGGCCTTCCATTTCCTCTTTGTGTAGTTTATGTGGCCCTAAATTTCTGCTAAATTTCTTGTAGATAACTAAAGTGGTATTGAAGTTATAACATTTTTTGTGATAAAAAAAAAAGCATGTGAGGGACACAAACATTGAGCCTGGAAACATAGCTGAGTTTGTGCAACACATTTAGGGCCATAGCAATCTCTCGCACTGATTGGGTGGGATTTCAACAATGGCCCTATCAATTTCATGTGGGCGACCAGACCGTTGAGCATCATTGATGTCAAAATTTCCTGAATGAAATTTGGCAAACCAATTTTGACAGGTGCGTTCAGTTAAGGCTTCATCCCCATAAACACTGCAAATTTTTCTATGAGCTTCTGCAGAACTCTTAACTTTTTTAAAATAATACAACAAAAAGTGCTGATAATGAATGATATTTTCTTCCATATTCACAGTTCAATAGCAAACACAATATTAAGATAGTTTCAACAAGAGTTAACAGATATAGTTGTTGATATATTACAAACAGGATAAACAATCCAGGGATTAATTCATTAGATAAGAAGTGGATCATAGTGACATAAAAATAAACAGAAAAACCGAAAGGTCTTATTTGTCAACCCAATATTTAAAAGCTAAAACTTCTATACAATAAAAAAAAACTTTCTGTATCAATTCTCATGCTGTCAAACTCGTTTCAGCCAATATAAATATTTAAATTTTAAGCATTTAATAAATAATCAACAAAAATAATTTCATTAATTTATTTACTCTTAAGCTTTAACAAATCTTATTGTTTTTCATCTAAGAGATTCAATTTAATGAGTGTAAATTTGTTTTGTAATATCACAATTTAATCGATATGGATATAGCGAGTTCTGGTTATTTCATCCTGATTTGTAATAAATTAATTAAAAATCTATATTGTTATTCAATTATAATTATTTGGTATTAAATTTACTATTTGAATGTGAGAGGTGTAGGTAGGTTTCAGGATCTCCATCTCTGAAGTGGCAAACCCCTCACCCCAATTTTCTTATTTTCCAAATTTTTTAAAATTTTACAAATTTTCTTATAGAATATTAAAAAGTAAATAAAAATAAAATAAATTAATATATTGAATTTCATATAACTTAGAAAGGAGAGAAAAGTCAATTTTTTTTTTATAGGTTGAACTCAAACTAATTATGATGATTTTATTTAAGATCATTGTTAAAGTTAAGTTAAGTTCGCTGCAGTGCTCCAAAAAGCATTGTAATTTTTAACTTTTTTGGTTTATGTTAAATATCTTTTTTTAGATAAAAGATATGGATTCATAGATAAAAAATTGTTATATTCAATCTTAAACAGGTTAACATTATCCAATATTTTTGTACATACATTTTTTTTTTTTAAACCAAATCAAAAGAAGCGAACTATCGAGCTTTCAAAAGTTATCCAGTTCGATTTTTTCACAATAGTGCTCTTTCATTTTTGAGCGGAAGAATTCTTTAACTACAATTTGAACCTCATCCAGAGAATTTGGAAGTTTTCCTTGCAGATAATGGGTCATGGATTGTATCCGTAGACGGTAGTTGGGAGATGTTTTGAAAAGTATGTTAAATGGAGGGTCAGACCCCCAACCATGCACCCTCCAGTCACCTCCTAATAAATTGCCTACAGTTGTGTTCCTTGTAACTATTTATTTAAAAAAACCTAATGTTTCATAAAAAAAGGGGGGGGAGAAAAGGGCCTTATTGTCCCAAAATGTCATCCAAACATGGCAGATTGCCGTCTATGACTTGAGTTAGATTTTCAGTCTCTGAGATTCAGCATTTGGCTTAATTTCGTCATATTTGGTCTTTTATTAAGTCTCGATATTTAGAAAATAATGAAATAGAAAACATTTAAAATAAAATTATAAAGTTTTTTTTTTTAAATTTCAAAACATTAATTTCTTTTTAGTGATTTGTATTTAAGTTGTTAAGTTTAGAGAAATATGTTTATATAAACCTATAAAAGATTTCATTAAAAACAAAATTAATTAAAAACAAAAAAAATATGCCTGTGTTATGCGAATTTTCAAATAATTGCACATTTTGAAAGCTCATCAGTTCCCTTCCTGTTTGTGAAAAAAATGTTATGTACAAAAATTTTAGATAAGTTTAAGCTGTTTAAGATCGAATAAAACCTTTTTTCATCTATTTCAGTTTAAAAAGAAGATGTTTAGCATAAACCAAAAAAGTTCAAAATTTTAATGGTTTTTGGAACACTGCAGCGAATCCACAATGCTTTCAATAGCAGAAACGTGGGTGAATCTTTTATATTCCCCACAAACCTAACAATATAAAAAAGAAATTTGAATTGCCCAACTTTTTTAAAGCTAGATTTTTTTTGTGCTAGTTTGATTAGACTATAGTTGAAGCAAAAAAAAAAAAATAATAATAATAATAAAATAAAATTAAAAATGGTTTAAATTAATATTATGTTACAAAAAATTGGCTTTATCTCCACCTTTTAAAAATGAGAGATTTCCTTCTTTGAAATGAGGCTACTCATATGACTAATAACTTTGATATTGTCTTTGAATGATATAATTTAAGTTTAAACAGAAATTAGTTAGATAGGTTAACTTATAGGGGTGTTGAGGGACTTCAAATAGCTGCGTTTGAAACGTGCGATGCAACAGCCATGTGAGTACCATTGCATTGTTATTTCTTATTTCCATATCAGATAATTCCATTGTGGGCATAATTTTTGCATGAAGCATGTGCATGTTATTTATTTTATATGTCATACATTGGCTGCCTCCTCTCACTAATCATTAGGTTGCTTATTTATGATTTTTATTGAAATTTACTTTTAATAATTCAATGCTCAATCAAAACCATTTCAATTTAAAAAAACAAAGCAGTTATAGTTTATTAAAGACAGTTATTAATTTTGTTGTTTTCATTAGATCTGGTAAGTTTTATAAAATAATTTAATTAATTTCTTATGTGCCACAGAAAAGTACATTTAATCAAGGTTTAATTTTTATTATTGAGTATATTATAGTCAATTTGTTGATATTAATACTTTAATTTATTTGACATTGATTCTTTAGAAAAATATATTATGAACAAATTAAATTATATTTCTTTTAAATAATAAAATTTATTATTTTAGTGTGAGAGGTTAGGCAGATTTCAGGATATTTAGGTCTGCAACTACCAACCCCTCTTGTTACATATATATGTTTTTCATTTTTAAAATTAAAAAAATAAAACACAAAATCACTTATAATATGACAATACTAGAATACCATTGAGTCAGTATTTTATCCTACAATTTTGTTAGGGTTTATAATTTTTGTTTTAATTTAAAATATTTCAATTTCTGATTAACAACAAAAAATAATTTAGTTCATAATTAAATTTAGAATTTTATTACTGATTTATGTTAGTGTGTTTTCAAAATACTTTTATTATCTTTAAAGATTATCGAGACATTGCGAGTATTGCGAACGTGAAAATTCACTGGGACAGAGTTTTCAACGGCAATGCACGTTTTGAGGTCTCCTGAGTTGAAATAACTAAGTCCTGTAAAATGGTGTAGGTGTGTGTGTGTATGTGTGAACAGTCTAGCTCAAAAACGAAAAGTCGTACGAAACTGATATTACCTATTTAAGATAGGCATATGACTTAGATGTTACAGTAAATTTTTCCTTGAAATCGGCTAACTGGAAGTGTCACTTTATATCAACAATGAAACACATTTTTACAATTTTCTCAAAAACGTCTCCAACGATTTTGATTAAACTCGGTGTATCATGGTATAATTAAGTGTTCTTTAATGTATGTCACTTTACATAGCTTAAATGCCCAATGTATACATTTCTTCCTCTAAAGTACCTTTAATTTGATTAATTTTGAATGATTAGCTATCTGATTAACTGATACAAGTGACAATGAAGGAGGTGCATTGCACTGTCAAAATCCAAGGAGATATGTCAGATTACTTTTAAATGCAGAAAGGACTGCGCCGAGAAGATTGCTTGGCGTGTATCCTATTTTAAGCAGACCCTACACGGTAATTCATGAATGAACGTCACAAGAAGTTCCAAGATTGCCCGCGATCGCTTTGATAATGAAGACCCTTACACGTTCAATCATTACTGATCATTACTTATCGTTGCTGATACCAATTTAGCTCAGTTGTAAACAAAGAAACAGCATAGATATGCTTATTTGGACATTGTCATTTATAATATTGGGCATCAAGAGAAAAACGGAGATATAATAATTACTTCCTAGTGCCTGAACATCGTTTAGATCAAAGTTAGTAAAATATAAGTCAACTACATACAAAAATCTAGGAAAAGTATTGCGAAAATAATCAATTTGTTAAGAAAAATGGAAAAATTAATGGCAATTAAACACAACGGTTAAAGATTTTTTTTTTAATTTTAAGTAAATTGTGAAGTTTCCACTTTTTCTCTTCAATTTATTGCCTACTTGACTACTTAAAACAAAATAGTTGAAAATGGTTAATAATAATATAGACTAGGGATATAAACAACTATTTACTTAATAAGGAGACCTAGGTAAACTAACCTATCTAGTAGTAGTCTCATAGAAAATCGTTTTGACAAAAGTTAGTAAAATATAAGTCTACTACTTACAAAAATTAAGGAAAGGTATTGCGAAAATAATAAATTTGTTGAGGAAAATGGGAAAAGAACTGATAAATATACACAACGTAAAGTTTTTTTTTTTCCTAAAGTAAATTGTGAAGTTTCCTCATTTTTTTTTTTAATTTGTTGTCCACTTGACTATTTAAAAGAAATTGTTGAAGATGGTTTAAAATTATAAAAAGGGATATGAAAAATTATTTAACTATTTACATATAATGAAAATCAGAAATTTATAATGGTTGTGAGACCTAGGTAACCTAAACTATCCAGCAGTATGGTTAGTCCCCCCACTACTTTTATCTCAGTCCCCCCTCCACTTCTAGTGAATGAACCTTTGATTTCCGGATGTTCGGAAATCCGCAGCGCACCACCATCAGTACTTCATTCACTACCTTACACGACAATTCGGAACGTCATTAGTGCAATTCCGATTGACCATGTAGGGTCCCCTATACAGGTCGAAAATGAATCTCCAGAAATAATAGTCAGAAGGTATACGTATTATTATATCGTTGGATATATTTATCAATTGGATATATTTATCGTTGGAAAGCGGAGGATTTTAGAAAAAAATATTACCTAATATAGAAAGTCGTAGAAAGTAATGGAGAATGACGAAAAATCACAAATAATAATTCGTGAGAACTAAATATTACTTAACGGAAATCACATGTTTTCAATAAAATTACATGAACTTTTCTTACTAAAAGTAAACTTTTAAATATATATTTAAGTTTGAAAAAAAAAAGTATTTAAAATCCACCGAATCAAGCCAGTGACATTGTTTAAATTAATATTTCATTGTTCTTGTGTGAAAGAAGGAGTATAAAAATATTTTTATGGATATGTTTATAACCTTAAATATATTTAATGTAGTTTACTAACTCTAGATCTGATAGTATATTTAAATAATTAGGTATATATCGGCCGTTTATTCCGAAAAATCATCGAAAAAATTAAATAAGTGAATAATTTGATGAATTTTTCCTTTCTGAAATCCCAAAATCACCCACTTACAATTAGTGTGAAAACTTTTGACCTATCCATGGCAGGCAATGAAAATCTCTTAATTTAATTTTAGTAAACTTTACAATGGAAAATAACTGTTTAACAACTAATAGTCCGACAATCCTGAATCATTTATAGGCTAAATACTCAGATGTATTTTCAAATCTCTCTAGGCATATATATATATATATATATATATATATATATATATATATATATATATATATATGAGCCTTTCAGTTGACAGGATAACTAGCTCCAATTTCAAGTCAGTGCTTAGGTTTTGGGTGGACGGCAAGAGATCTGGTTTAGCCATCTGGTTTAGTGTAGGGGAGGTTAGTAGAGCAGTTATGTCGTTTATAAAAGCAGATGGAGTAACTAGATTTTTATTGTCTGCCGTAGATATAATAAAAGAGTTTTTGTAATTTTAATGTTCTTAATAATTTGCTATCTGTACGCTTTAAGCTTTAGATCCGTTTAGCATGCACTTTTATAATAGTCCAATATTGCCAGAAAATAATTTCTATTCAAAGTAGCGCGACAGATTTTTTTTGGATAGCTTAGTTTGGTTTCTCATTGGCACCTGAGTAGAGGGATATTTATTAAAGAAATGCTTATATAAATTTGATAAATATGTGGCGATCTGTTTATTGCAAATTAGGCCTTCAAACTATACTAATTGATAGTAACTTGGGGGTGGGGTGGCCGAATGGGCTAAAGCGTGTGCACTGCACCGGGGATTTTAAATTCCCCGCCCTCACCCTCTGGCCCAGGAAAATCCCGTATAGCCTGAAAGGCGAGGCAGAGAAGGACAAAAAAAAAAAAAAAAAAAATAAATAAATAAATAAATAAATAAAAATAAAAAAAAAAAAAAAAAATTATAGTAACTTGCATATGTCGAATCCGCATCGAGAATTGTTTGGAATCATCTAGTGTTTTATATTAGAGACTGAAAGGAAATCAAATCAAGTTAAACAAAGTTGAGTGGTATGTATTAATCTTTTTTTTTTGATAGCTTTGGTTTGGCCTCCTATTACGACTCTAGTATAGGCTGCGTATAAGAGAGATAGAAAAAATATATAAAAAATCAAGACAGCTAACGGGATATGACTAATATCTAAAGGGATATCGCTTACAGCTAATGGGATATCGCTTACAGCTAATGGGATATCGCTTACAGCTAACGGGATATCGCTAACACATCTAATGGAGATAGGTTACGCAGGAATTTATAGGTGCGATACCGAATACATGGTTCTTCCAGCAGAGGACTTGATCAATGTTTCAAACGGCAGGATAAAATTTGACAGGGATTATCATTCAGTTACAAGATTGAAAAATCAGAAACTCCTTAAAGGAGGTGATTGGAGCCTATTAGCATTACCTTCTTCTTTCCCGTATTTAACTTCAGCTCGTTAGCTTCTGTCCAGTCACAGATTCTTTTTAAGTCATCTTGAATTTTTTTTTTTTGGTTGGTCATAGACCAGAAGGCGGGAAAGACAGCAATTTGGAAGCCATCAGCACAGCACGGTATTGGTAAGGATGGATTAGGATGGGAAGGTCATTAATATAGGTAGCATACAGAGTAGGTGATAGAGTGGAATCTTGAGAACACCGCAGGAGATGGGAGGTTTCTTGGATGTAGGTTTACCTGGAGCGACTACGTACTGAGAGGAAGGATGAGAGCCAACGACAGAGGGCACGGTTTGATAGAGGTTTATTTTGCAGTTTGGTAAGGAGGGTATTGTGGTCAACTGCATCATTTGCTTAAAAAAAAAAATAGCTCTTGCTCCTTATCATTATCCTTAATTATTACCAATTTTCATTGTTCAATGGAGTCCTGAGGTCATGGGTTATTGTTAGGAGTCCTGATTTCGTTGAACTGTCAGGTCAAAAGCCAGATTGGAAAGGATTGACGAGGGATAGTTCATATAGGAAACTGGATAGTTGACTTGGGACAAGGTGTGCTCGGGAACTAATAATTTATGTACATATTTACAGTAGTATCTATTTACGATTTTATGGGACCTGGATGGATAAGAAATGATTGACCAGGCGGGATTTAAAGGTAGGAAGGGTATTGGATTGACGGATGTCGGAAGGGATGGACTTCCATAGGGATGAGGATCGGATAATGAACGATTTGTCGAAAGCAGCGGTTTGGTGGGCCCTTATGTATAAATCAGAAGACCGGGAAGGAGTATTACGGGAACGAACAGAGGATTTGAATTGAAGGAGCTCGCAGATGTATGTGGGACGGTGGGATTGGATGACTTGAAAGAGGAAGGATGCTAGAAAATACTTACGACGGTAGGAAGGGTAAAGCCACTTTAACTATGCATTAAAAATGGGGAAACAGAGGCGTCCCTTTGGATCCCGAAGATGAATCGTACAAAGCAATTTATCAAACGTTTTAGTTTCGCCTCGAGATCCCCAGAGGGGCCCCCATATACCGTACAGCAATAGTCAAAGTGGGGAAAAATTAAGGAAGTGACTAGGAGCCTACGGGTTTCAAAAGGAAATAGGTGACGGGAGTAATTTAGAGGTTTTAGGATGGAAATGGTACGGCGGGAAATATTGGATATTTGATTTTTCCAAGAAAGCGTTTGATGGTTATTCCGAGATTTTTGATGGTGGGGTGAAATTTGATGAGATTTTTGTGTAGGAACAGAGTTGGAATATTAGGGACAGTTATTACTTAATACTAATGGAATATCACCAACACTTCTAATCGGTATACGTTACGGAGGTACTTTAGATGTTTAAAGGTAGAATAGGAACGGCATTCGAAGTTAGATACGTGATACATGGAGATACATGGTTTTTCCAGGAGAGGGTTTGATCAGAGGTCATTAAAAGGTTTTTAAAAGCAGGATAAAACTTGATGGGATTATTATTCATGTGCAGGATTGGAATATCAGTAACAGGTTTAAGGAAATTATTGGAGCCTAGCAGTGTTGGTTTTGTCTTTTCCGCATTAAACATCAGCTTGTTATCTTCTGCACAGTCACAGATTTTATTTAAGTCTACTTAATCATTTTTAGTAGTTGGTGATAGAGTAGGAGGTATTGGGGTAATGGATTAGGAAGGGAAGGTCATTAATATAGATAGCAAACAGTGGGTGATATAGTGGAATCCTGAGGGACACCGCAGTATAGGGGATGTGTCTTGGATGCATGTTTGCCTGGAACGAATGAGTACTGGGATCGATCTGGGAGGAAGGATTTGATCCAACGCAGGACACAGTTAGATAGACGAAGACTTTGTAGTTTGGTAAGGTGGATATTATGATCAACTGTATCAAATACTTTGAAAAAATTTAAAAGGATAATGATTGTTAATTTTTGGTATTCAATGAAGTTCTAGAGGTCATTGGTTAAATTTAAGAGCTAAATAATCAGGTCGAAAGCCAGATTGGAGGTGGTTGATGAGGGATCATTCCTCTAGGAAACTGAATAGTTGATTTCGGACAAGGCGTTTCAGCGGTTGATACAGGAGCAAAGGCGGATGATATATGGGAGGGGGAAGAGGGCTTTCAGGACCATGTCTTATTAAAAAATAATCTCTAAAAGAATTACTACTTGTGTAATTGCATATAATGGGACTTAGAGAATCACTAATAAACCATTTCATGTATTTTCGTTATTTTTCTTCCTAAGTAATTATCGTTTTATAAGTATATATAATTTATCTTCGAGCTAAAGCCTCTACAAAATTTAATCCTGGATCGGTTAGTGGCTTGGAGCGATGCAATGAGGAAAGGTTTAGAGTTCTTTGTTAAGCTCGGAATAGTACAGTTTTCCAACGGGATGGGAATATGTCGTCGTGTAATGAGAAGTTATAGATATCATAAAGAATGGCAATAAGAAAGAGGAGACAGGATTATATTAGTTTTGCCAAAGGGAGATTAGTGTGATCTGCTAGTGGTGGATCCTTGTGAATGAGGTTAATTGGCAGCGAATATAGTTCTTTAATGGAACTAATAACTTAAGAAATTCAGACAGTGTATATTATTGCTACAGTAACAGAAAGTAGGAGCTTACGGGATATGACTAAAATCTAACAGTATATCGTTGAATGCTTACAGTATATCGCGAACATCTGAAAGTATATTTGCCAACAGCTCACAGTATATCATCAGCAACTAACAGTGTATCACCAAATATTTAAGGGTCTTCAACTTCAACAAGATAAACTTTCTTAATATCGGTAAAGAATTCAATATTAATTTGAGGAGATTAACATTTGTATTTTGTTTCATGACAGATATTCTTGTAACAATAATGCTATTTGGAAAGCAAAGTTTATATTTTTCATGTGACTTACTTACATTCAGTAGCTGCAATACTTGTAAACTGTAGAACAGATATAGATGTTTTAAGTTAAGGGATATAAAGAAAATGTACCCATAATAGGACAAAAAGATAAAAAAAAAAATAGGCATTATGGGAGATCTCCAAATAAATTTGATATAAGAAACCTAAGATTATGATTTTAGGAGGCAAGAGTTCAGGAGTAAGTGGGTAGAATTACCTCTTTAGCTACTATATAGTTTACAGCGTTATATTCTTTCAGATAGATTAAGAAGAATTTGGATGGGAATCTTTTCTATTCTGTTTAGTCAGGAATATAGACAGAAGTAGTAATAATGGCAAAGGAGTGTTGTAAGGATATGGCATATCCTTCTAATTAAAATGTTGGTAGAGATTATTTATTTTTATTAGCTATGCATTTTTTAATTAATTTTCTATTTTGTCTGATGTAATAGGTGATGTACTTATGGTTAGAACATGCAATGTGGTAAACTGAATTATAGTGTTGTCAAAGTGGTGTGGGATCTTTCTGGTTACAGTTAAGATTTTGAAATTTATTGCAACAGACAATTCAAGACATGTTTACGATAATGTGAACCGCACGTGTAGTTCCGATGGTGGATCTTTGAAAATGGGATCGTTTGTCAGCTAGTATAGTCATTCATGGGTTTTCGTTTTTGCTATGACGTAAGTTAATTAATTAATAATGAAAGAATTACCTCTTTAGCTACTATATAGTTTACAGCGTTATATTCTTACAGATAGATTAAGAAGAATTAGGATGGGAATCTTTTCTATTTTGTTTAGTCAGGAATATAGACAGAAGTAGTATTAATGACGAAGGAATGTTTTAAGGATATGGCATGTCCTATTAATGCCTTTTGGAAAGCAAAGTTTATATTTTTTATTACGCTCACTTACATTTAGTAGGTGCAATACTTGTGAACTATAGAAAAAATATAAATATTTTAAGTTAAGGGATAAAAGGAAAATGTACCAAAAATAAGACAGGATTAGAATAACAAGGCATTATGGGAGATCTTCAAATAAAATTGATACATAATTAGAAAATTACAATTTTAAGGGGCAGCGGGTTCATTAGTATGTGGGTAGAATTACCTCTTAAGTTACTAGTGTTTTAAGGATATGGCATGTCCTTCTAGTTAATATGTGGGTAGAGATTATTCATTTTTATTAGCTATGCATTTTTTAATCATTTTCTATTTTGTCTGATGTACTTATGGTTAGAACATGCAATGTGGTAAACTGAATTATAGTGTTGTAGAAGTGGTGTGTGATCTTTCTGGTTACAGTTAAGATTTTGAAATTTATTGCAATAGACAATTCAAGAGAAGTTCACAATAATGTGTCAAGTGTTATTAATGACAAAGGAGTGTTTTAAGGATATGGCATGTCTTATTAATGCCTTTTGGAAAGCAAAGTTTATATTTTTTATTACGCTCACTTACATTTAGTAGGTGCAATACTTGTGAACTATAGAAAAAATATAAATATTTTAAGTTAAGGGATAAAAGGAAAATGTAGCAAAAATAAGACAGGATTAAAATAATAAGGCATTATGGGAGATCTTCAAATAAAATTGATACATAATTAGAAAATTACAATTTTAAGGGGCAGCGGGTTCATTAGTATGTGGGTAGAATTACCTCTTAAGTTACTAGTGTTTTAAGGATATGGCATGTCCTTCTAGTTAATATGTGGGTAGAGATTATTCATTTTTATTAGCTATGCATTTTTTAATCATTTTCTATTTTGTCTGATGTACTTATGGTTAGAACATGCAATGTGGTAAACTGAATTATAGTGTTGTAGAAGTGGTGTGTGATCTTTCTGGTTACAGTTAAGATTTTGAAATTTATTGCAATAGACAATTCAAGAGAAGTTCACAATAATGTGTCAAGTGTTATTAATGACAAAGGAGTGTTTTAAGGATATGGCATGTCCTATTAATGCCTTTTGGAAAGCAAAGTTTATATTTTTTATGACACTCACGTTTAGTAGGTGCAATACTTGTGAACTATAGAACAAATATATATATATTTATGTTAAGGGATATAAGGAAAATGTGCCAAAAATAAGACAACAAGATAAAAATAATAAGGCATTATGGGAGATCTCCAAATAAAATTGATACATAAAAAGAAAATTACAATTTTAAGGCGCAGCGGGTTCATTAGTATGTGGGTATAATTACCTCTTAAGTTATTAGTGTTTTAAGGATATGACATGTCCTTCTAGTTAATATGTGGGTAGAGATTATTCATTTTTATTAGCTATGCATTTTTTAAGTAATTTTCTATTTTGTTTGATGTACTTATGATTAGAACATGCAATGTGGTAAACTGAATTATAGTGTTGTAGAAGTGGTGTGTGATCTTTCTGGTTACAGTTAAGATTTTGAAATTTATTGCAATAGACAATTCAAGAGAAGTTCACAATAATGTGTCAAGTGTTATTAATGACAAAGGAGTGTTTTAAGGATATGGCATGTCCTATTAATGCCTTTTGGAAAGCAAAGTTTATATTTTTTATGACACTCACGTTTAGTAGGTGCAATACTTGTGAACTATAGAACAAATATATATATATTTATGTTAAGGGATATAAGGAAAATGTGCCAAAAATAAGACAACAAGATAAAAATAATAAGGCATTATGGGATATCTCCAAATAAAATTGATACATAAAAAGAACATTTCCAATTTTAAGGCGCAGCGGGTTCATTAGTATGTGGGTATAATTACCTCTTAAGTTATTAGTGTTTTAAGGATATGACATGTCCTTCTAGTTAATATGTGGGTAGAGATTATTCATTTTTATTAACTATGCATTTTTTAAGTAATTTTCTATTTTGTTTGATGTACTTATGATTAGAACATGCAATGTGGTAAACTGAATTATAGTGTTGTAGAAGTGGTGTGGGATCTTTCTGGCTACAGTTAAGATTTTGAAATTTACTGCAATAGACAATTCAAGAGATGTTTACAATAATGTGAACCGCACGTGTAGTTCTGATGGTGGATATTTAAAAAAGGAATCGTTCGTCAGCTAGTATAGTCCTTCATGGGTTTTCGTTTTTGCTATGACGTAAGTTAATTAATTAATTATGAAAGACTTAGGAAATGCAGACAGCGAATATTGCTCCAGTAATAGTTAGTAGGAGCTCGTGGGATGTGACCTACGGCGAACGGGATATCACAACCAGCTAATGGGTTATCACTGTACGCAACCGGGATATGACTCACAGCTAGCGGGATATCACTAAAAGCTAAGACAGCTTACAGTATGTCACCGATAGCTGATGGTGTATCGCCAACCGCACACAGTATATCACCAGAGAGCTAACAGTGGATCACCAAATAAGGTCATCGACTATTAGTTACAAGACACACTTTATCAGTTTGCTAATATCGGTATAGGGTTCAGGATTTAATTAAGGGCGTTACCATTTTTAACATACTTACATTCAGTGGCTGCAATACCTGTAAACTATAGAACAAATATAGATGTTTTAGTTAAGGGATATAAAGACAATGAACCGATAATAAGACTAGAGATAAAAATAATTAGGCATTATAAGAGATCTCCAAATAAAGTTGATATAAGAAACCAAAAATTATGATTTTAGGAAGCAAGGGTCCAGGAGTAAGTGGGTAGAATTACCTCTTTAGCTACTATATAGTTTACAGCGTTAACAGTGGATCACCATTTAAAGGTCATCGACTATTAGTTACAAGACACACTTTATTAGTTTCCTAATATCGGTATAGGGTTCAGGATTAAATTAAGGGCGTTACCATTTTTTTAAATCTTTACATTCAGTAGCTGCAATAAACTAAAGAAGAAATATAGACGTTTTAAGTTAAGGAATATAAAGAAAATGTACCGATAATAAGACGACAAGATAAAAATAATTAGGCATTATGGGAGATCTCCAAATAAATTTGATATAAGAAAGCAAAAATTATGATTTTAGGAAGCAAGGGTCCAGGAGTAAGTGGGTAGAATTACCTCTTTAGCTACTATATAGTTTACAGCGTTATATTCCTCCAGATAGATTAAGAAGAATTTGGATGGGAATCTTTTCTATTTTGTTTAATCAGGAATATAGACAGAAGTAGTATTAATGACGAAGGAGTGCTTTAAGGATATGGCATGTCCTTCTAATTAATATGTGGGTAGAAATGATACATTTTCATTAGCTATGCATTTTTTAAATAATTTTCTATTCTATGTCTGATGTAATAGTCGATGTACTTATGGTTAGAACATGCAATGTGGTAAACTGAATTATAGTGTTGTAGAAGTGGTGTGGGATCTTTCTGGTTACAGTTAAGATTTTGAAATTTCTTGCAACAGACTATTCAAGAGATGTTTACAATAATGTGAACCGCACGTGTAGTTCTGAATGTGGATCTTTGAAAATGGGATCGTTTGTCAGCTAATATAGTCCTTTATGGGTTTCCGTTTTTGCTATGACGTAAGTTAATTAATTAATAATGAAAGAATTACCTCTTTAGCTACTATATGGTTTACAGCGTTATATTCTTACAGATAGATTAAGAAGAATTAGGATGGGAATCTTTTCTATTTTGGTTAGTCAGGAATATAGACAGAAGTAGTATTAATGACGAAGGAATGTTTTAAGGATATGGCATGTCCTATTAATGCCTTATGGAAAGCAAAGTTTATATTTTTTATCACACTCACTTACATTTAGTAGGTGCAATACTTATGAACTATAGAAAAAATATAAATATTTTAAGTTAAGGGATATAAGGAAAACGTACCAAAAATAAGACAAGATAAAAATAATAAGGCATTATGGGAGATCTTCAAATAAAATTGATATATAAAAAGAAAATTACAGTTTTAAGGGGCAGTGGGTTCAGGAGTATGTGGGTAGAATTACCTCTTTAGCTTCTATATAGTTTGCAGCGTTATATTCTTCCAGATAGATTGATAAGGAGTTGGATGGGAATCTTTTTTATTTCTTTTAGTCAGGAATATTGACAGAAGTTTTATTAATGACGAAGGAGTGTTTTAAGGATATGGCATGTCCTATTAATGCCTTTTGGAAAGCAAAGTTTATATTTTTTATCACACTCACTTACATTTAGTAGGTGCAATACTTGTGAACTATAGAACAAATATATATATTTTAAGTTAAGGGATATAAGGAAAACGTACCAAAAATAAGACAAGATAAAAATAATAAGGCATTATGGGAGATCTTCAAATAAAATTGATATATAAAAAGAAAATTACAGTTTTAAGGGGCAGTGGGTTCAGGAGTATGTGGGTAGAATTACCTCTTAAGTTTCTATATAGTTTGCAGTGTTATATTCTTCCAGATAGATTGATAAGGAGTTGGATGGGAATCTTTTTTATTTCTTTTAGTCAGGAATATTGACAGAAGTTTTATTAATGACGAAGAAGTGTTTTAAGGATATGGAATGTCCTATTAATGCCTTTTGGAAAGCAAAGTTTATATTTTTTATCACACTCACTTACATTTAGTAGGTGCAATACTTGTGAACTATAGAACAAATATATATATTTTAAGTTAAGGGATATAAGGAAAACGTACCAAAAATAAGACAAGATAAAAATAATAAGGCATTATGGGAGATCTTCAAATAAAATTGATATATAAAAAGAAAATTACAGTTTTAAGGGGCAGTGGGTTCAGGAGTATGTGGGTAGAATTACCTCTTAAGTTTCTATATAGTTTGCAGTGTTATATTCTTCCAGATAGATTGATAAGGAGTTGGATGGGAATCTTTTTTATTTCTTTTAGTCAGGAATATTGACAGAAGTTTTATTAATGACGAAGAAGTGTTTTAAGGATATGGAATGTCCTATTAATGCCTTTTGGAAAGCAAAGTTTATATTTTTTATCACACTCACTTACATTTAGTAGGTGCAATACTTGTGAACTATAGAACAAATATATATATTTTAAGTTAAGGGATATAAGGAAAACGTACCAAAAATAAGACAAGATAAAAATAATAAGGCATTATGGGAGATCTTCAAATAAAATTGATATATAAAAAGAAAATTACAGTTTTAAGGGGCAGTGGGTTCAGGAGTATGTGGGTAGAATTACCTCTTAAGTTTCTATATAGTTTGCAGTGTTATATTCTTCCAGATAGATTGATAAGGAGTTGGATGGGAATCTTTTTTATTTCTTTTAGTCAGGAATATTGACAGAAGTTTTATTAATGACGAAGAAGTGTTTTAAGGATATGGAATGTCCTATTAATGCCTTTTGGAAAGCAAAGTTTATATTTTTTATCACACTCACTTACATTTAGTAGGTGCAATACTTGTGAACTATAGAACAAATATATATATTTTAAGTTAAGGGATATAAGGAAAACGTACCAAAAATAAGACAAGATAAAAATAATAAGGCATTATGGGAGATCTTCAAATAAAATTGATATATAAAAAGAAAATTACAGTTTTAAGGGGCAGTGGGTTCAGGAGTATGTGGGTAGAATTACCTCTTAAGTTTCTATATAGTTTGCAGTGTTATATTCTTCCAGATAGATTGATAAGGAGTTGGATGGGAATCTTTTTTATTTCTTTTAGTCAGGAATATTGACAGAAGTTTTATTAATGACGAAGAAATGTTTTAAGGATATGGAATGTCCTATTAATGCCTTTTGGAAAGCAAAGTTTATATTTTTTATCACACTCACTTACATTTAGTAGGTGCAATACTTGTGAACTATAGAACAAATATATATATTTTAAGTTAAGGGATATAAGGAAAACGTACCAAAAATAAGACAAGATAAAAATAATAAGGCATTATGGGAGATCTTCAAATAAAATTGATATATAAAAAGAAAATTACAGTTTTAAGGGGCAGTGGGTTCAGGAGTATGTGGGTAGAATTACCTCTTAAGTTACTATATGGTTGGCAGCGTTATATTCTTTCAGATAGATTGATAAGGAGTTGGATGGGAATCTTTTCTATTTTGTTTAGTGAGGAATATTGACAGAAGTAGTATTAATGACGAAGAAGTGTTTTAAGGATATGGCATGTCCTATTAATGCCTTTTGGAAAGCAAAGTTTATATTTTTTATTACACTCACTTACATTTAGTTGGTGCAATACTTGTGAACTATAGAACAAATATATATATTTTAAGTTAAGGGATAAAAGGAAAATGTACCAAAAATAAGACAAGATAAAAATAATAAGGCATTATGGGAGATCTTCGAATAAAATTGATACATAATTAGAAAATTATAATTTTAAGGGGCAGCGGGTTCATTAGTATGAGGGTAGAATTACCTCTTTAGCTACTATATAGTTTGCAGCGTTATATTCTTTCAGATAGATTGATAAGGAGTTGGATGGGAATATTTTTTTTTTTTTTTAGTCAAGAATATTGACAAAAGTGTTATTAATGACTAAGCAGTGTTTTAAGGATTTGGCATGTCCTATTAATTTTTTGGGGATAGAAATGATACATTTTCATTAGCTAAGCATTTTTAGATTAATTTTCTATTTTCTTCAATGTTATAATTGTTGTAGTTAGGGTTCGAACACGCAATTTTGTAAACTGAATCATTGTGTTTTAGAAGTGGTGTGGTTCTTTCTGGTTACAGTTAAACTTAAAAAATTGTTGCAATAGACAATTCAAGAGATGTTTACAATAAGATGAACCACACCTTTTGTTCTGATTGTGGATTTTTACAAACGGGATCATTTGTCAGTTAGTGTAGTCCTTTATGGGTTTCCGTTTTTGTTATGAAGTAAGATAATTAATCAATCATGAAAGACTTTGTTGTGATCAGGAAGGACTTGAACCAACTCAATACCTGCCTGAGATAGTAATTTTTCATATCGGCATATAAGATATATTCCAAACAATATACACACCCTCTCATACCCCCCACTCCGTGATCCTATAGTTTGCCTCCCCCCAAAATAATTTTTTTAAGTTGGCGCTTATAACACTAAATTTTATGCTTTTATGCAACTCAAAATAACTCCAATCCTCTGGTTCTTTCTATTTCCTGCTCCCTGTTACGTAAACGACTCAGATTAAAAAGGAAATGGCCAAGAGATCTACTACATCAATAATAACAAAATAAAGCAAATACGCAGCAGCGCAGGTGAAAATTTCATGGAATATTAAAATAAAAAATTATTGTTTAAGTTTATTGAAATATTGTTCAGTTTGTTGAAATATTTAGCTATGATCACAATCGCAGTAACAAATATGTTCCAATAAAAAAAAAAAAAATAATTTTTCCAATTTGGTGAGGGAGGGGGTTTCTTAAAAGAAAAATACAAATAAAAACATCTGGTGCTCGCAACACAGTTGTGTGTTACCGATCTACTATGAATAGAAATTATTTTCTGGCAATGCTGGGCTATTATCAATTTTTTTGAAGTGCATTTTAAACGGAGCTAAAGCTTAAAGCTTACAGATAACAAGTCATTAAGACCATTATAATTACAAAATGTCTATTTAATATATCGACAACAGGCAATAAAAATCTACTCACTCCATCTGCTTTTATAAAACACACAACTTTCTATGCTTTTACAAACTTCAGAATGACTAACTCCAATTTCAATAGTGATGTCATTTTAGTGATATTTTTATTTGAAAAAGTTATCTATGCAGAATATGAGTAAGTTGATTCCGGAGATGGTGATTGCAGTGTTGAAATATAGAACTGAGAATAAAGGTATAAATTTAGGTACTTATTTCTTACAAAAAATGTTCTTAGGAAAGACACTTTATAAAATATCTGTTAAAAAAAAGATTTTTTTTTTTTGGCTTAACAATTAAAAAAGTATATTTTAAATTTATACAAATTTTCGCCCCTTCAGGGGAAAAAACTAGAGACCATATCATCCCTCCTAGTTGTCCGATCTTAACGATTTTCTTTTGTTTTTTTAGGAAATTCCACAAACTTTTAAAAAATCATGACAATATCAACAAAAAAGTGTATACTTTTTGAGTTATTCGGAATTTAAAAATCGGTAAACTGCAATACTTACCCTTATACATGCAATATTATATATTACTGCATATTAAAGGTACTTTAGAGGAAGACGTATATGAACATTGGGCATTCAAGCCCTGTAAAGTGACATCAATGAGGAGAAGACATAAATGATATGGAAGACCACTTAATTATACAATGATACACCGAAGTTTAATCAAAACCGTTAGAGCCGTTTTTGAGAAAATTGTGAAAATGTGTTTCAGCGTTGATATAAAGTGGCACTTCCGGTTAGCCGATTTTAAGGAAAAAGTTGCCGTCACAACTAAGACATATACCTATCTTAAATACGTAATATCAGTTTCGTAGGACTTTTCGTTTTTGAACTAGACTGCTAATATACAAACACCATTTTTCGGGAATTGGTCATTTCTACTCAGGGTACCTCAAAACGTCTATTTCTGTTGAAAACTCAGATTCAAAAATTTTCTCGATCGCAATACTTACCCTTACTATATATTACATATATACGTAAGTGAAAGTAATACAATATATTACATTTATACGTAAGTGAAAGTAAAAATAGTAATAATAATCATTGCGGAGCATGGGATAAAAGCTTCTTAATGTTGCTTCATAAAAGTTGACGAGTCCTTGTATAATTACATAATCTCTAAACTAGATGGTCATTTTAAATCTGACATTATAATTTACGTTTGTGTTCTCGAAATGTCAATAAATTATGTCTAGGAAACTGACATTATTTTTTGTTTGTTTATTTTCATTTAATTACTAGAATAAATTATGATTTTCAAGAGATTACAACAAAAAAAAAAAAAGATTTAGTATCTTGATTTCACTAACGATAAAACCAATTTGGATGACAGAAAAATTCTAATGTCATGAAGACTAGTCAGGTTGTTAGAGAAATAAATTTGTTATGATTGTACAATTTGTGGTAAATCGCTATAATCAAGTAATTAGTTTTGGATTTATTAATCGAACAGACAAGTGAAAAAAAAATGTTTTATTGTTAATTCCATTTTAGATTTTAGTATTTATAATTTGTTAATATAAAATATTTTAAAATGTCCAAATATCCATTAGTGCTGGTCCTTATGAAGAATCAAGAGGGCGGAGGTTAGAACGACATATATAGGAGGCAGTTTATTACCTGCAATGATTTTTACTTTCACTTACCTATGTATGAAATATATGTATAGTAAGGGAAAGTATTGCTATCGTGAAAATTTTCGAATCGGTTTTCAACGGAAATAAACGTTTTGAGGTACCCTGAGTCGAAATGGCCAAGTCCCGAAAAATAGTCTGTGTGTCCTACGAAAAGTCCTACGAAACTGATATCACGTATTTAAGATAGGTATATGCCTTAGATTTGACGGCAACTTTTTCCTTAAAATCGGCTAACCGGAGGTGCCACATTATATCAACGCTGAAACACATTTTCACAATTTATTCAAAAACGGCTCTAACGATTTTGATTAAACTCGGTGTATCATTGTATAATTAAGTGGTCTTTAATATCAATTAGGTCTTATCCCCATTGATGTCACTTTACAGGTCGCAAATGCCCAATGTTCATATACGTCTTCCTCAAAAGTACCTTAAATATGGTTTATTTTAAAAAGTTAATCATTTCACATTATTTAAAGCAATGAAAAATTGCTAAATATAACTTTCGAAAGAATTTGATAAATTAATAGAGGAGAAAAAAAAATCAGAAAAACCTACGTTGCTATAGACTGTAGCGCCTAAACGGATGTACAGATTTCAATGAAACTTCGCTCAAGTCATTTTCTCGACACCCATTAAATTTATCTATTTATCAACGAAAAGAAGCTGGAGAAAGAGTTAAGAGGTATGGCAAAATTAAATTCCGAATAACTCAAAAAGTATACACTTTTTTGGTGATATTGTGATGAAATGTTTCAAAGCTATTTAAATTGCCTAAAAAACAAAAGAAGCTTCATCGAAATCGAAGCACTATTAGTAGAGATATCGCGATTTTTAAATATTTTTACTTTCACTTACGTATATATGTAATATATAGTAAGTGTAAGTATTGCGATCGAGAAAATTTTTGAATCGGTTTTCAACGGAAATAAACGTTTTGAGAACCCCTGAGTCCAAATAATCAAGTCCCGCAAAGTGGTCTGTGTGTTTTAACAGTCTAGCTCAAAAATGAAAAGTTGTACGAAAGTGAAGTTGCATATTTAAGGTTTTTATATGCTTGGGATGTTAACAAATTTTTCGTCAAAATTGGCTAATAGAAAGTGGCACTTTATATCATGGAATAAACATATTTTTACGATTTTCTCGAAAACGATTTTGATTAAATTCATTATATGAGTGTAAAATTAATCAGTTTTTAATAAAATTTAGTTTTTATTTTGATTTATGTTCTCTAACAGAGCTTAAATGACCAATTTTCAATACGAGCTTCCCCTAAGGTACCTTTATTTTAATTTTATTTTAATCAATTGACCATTTTACGTTGATCTCTAATATAAAAGATAGTGAAATATAAAATATGAAAGAATTTGATAATTAAGTAAAGGATAAATAAGAGATCGTAACGGAGAATAGTTGTAATTGAGGAAGCAAAGGAATACGAGCTCGCCCGAAAGATAAGAACACGCTTCCATAGGTAACATGAGCTTTATATAATATTAACTTCAAAAATATTATGCGAATATACATATGTGGTTTTCATAAATGCTGTTGTGGATCACCAGCCATTTTGGGATTCCGGAAAACGTTGAGGCTGATATTCTCTCCAAGCGAGGAACAGATTTACCTCAGCCGATACATCCAAAACGTTACGACTCAATACGGCGAATGGTACAGTTTGTAGGGAAGGAAGAAATAAGAAAAGCACATTTGGGCAAAGTGGAAGGGAAGCGTTACGAGTGGTTGAAAGATAATCCGATTTCAGCTGACCTACCAAGAAGAGTCAGCAGCGACAAGATAGGCGTGGCTGAGGACCCTAGCTGTAAATTATGTCATCAAGGAAGAATGGATGCAGACTATCTAGACGCATGTCCTGCCTTGAGGGACATAAGAGAAAAAATATTTTCAAATATATATATATATATATATATATATATATATTAGAAAATATAAATTATACTGTGCAGCAAGATGTCGGATGGCCAAATGTCCAACGACTGGCGTAAGAGAAAAAAAAATGCTATTGCTGAAAATGAAATGAAATGAAAAAAAATATTTTATTATTCTGGGACTATTGTCCCTTTAGAACAAATTATAAATATAGATTGTATGTCTATGTGGTTACAATTAGATTATATATTTACAATAAGAGTTGACTAAAAATAAAAATACTGAAGAAGAGAAAGAAAAGAACAAGAAAATTGTACATATATACGAGAAACTAAAATAATCCAAATAAATTGAGGTAGTCTATGGGGGTGCTTAGATATTTCTCTTAAGTATATTTCGCAATCAGTCGGATTGAGAAAGGAGTAGGTGTTTAAAGAAGAAACTGATTGTGCGTGTAGGATAGTGCTGAGATGAAATTCCAGAAGGAGGCGGCTTGTATTGCAAAGGATTTTTCAAACACAGCAGTTCGGTGAGGAAGAGGATAGAGGTCGGAAGTACGAGATCTAGTGGGATGGAGTATTTGAATTGTAAGCTGTGAAAAATATAGGAGGGTCGATGAGTTCTAATGATCTGGAACAGAAAGGTGGCTAGGAAGTACTGACGGCGATAGGATGGGTAGAGCCACCTCAACTCAGTGTAATACTTGGTAATATGCGTATCCCTTGAGATTCCGAAAACAAATCGTAGTGCGCAATTCATTAGGCGTTTAAGTTTGACCTCGGAATCTCCCGAGAGTCCACCGTACACCATACAGCCATAGTCGAAGTGGGGAAAAACAAGGGAGGAAACTAGGAGTTGACGGGACTTATATGGAAGAAGATATCGTAGACGGGTGAACTGTTTTAGGGTGGAGATAGTGCGACGGGAAATTTGGGAGATGTGTGGTTTCCAGGATAGGTTTTGATGAAAAGTAACACCTAGGTTTTTAAAAGGTGGTGTGGAATAAGATGGGTGAGTTGTTCAAGAGGAGATTGGGAGTTTGCTGGCATTATTTAATACAGGTAGACCCGTGCGAAAACTTGGCACAGCATATTGTTATCAAATGCCAAATTAATAAGAAAATAAAACAATGGAACGTATTAACAAAAGATTAAGAAATCAAATGTTACTTTATCGATAAATATAATGGAAAAAGAAAACAAAAATTAATTTAAATCTTCATTTTTGTTAGGAACCAACATATTTACAAATTTCAGTAAATTTTTCTAAAAATTGTCCGATTTCAATGATTTTGTTTCCTAGTGTAGGAAATTAAGTAATCTTTTATATAATAATGGGCATAAACAAGGGAAAAGTGTGTAATTTTTTAGTTATTCGCAAATAAAGTTTGTTTTCTTTCATAACTTGTTTGCCTGAATTTTCGGAGTGATTGGACTATTTTGCCAGCCTGAAGGAGAAGGAAACCTTCGAAATCGGTGGCTCAATCTTGAGATTTGGTGAAAAATTAATGATAATATGGCTTACCGATCAAAAACACCATCGATAAATAATATAAACTCCTCCTCCATGAAATGAGACATGTATTCAATGACAGTACTACAATTAGCTTAAGGTTGTGTGGATGCGAATCCTATGCCTTGCGTTATCTCGAAAATAGTACTTTTTTGGGCTTAAAAACGCAGGATCCGATAGTTCCGGATTTTACTTTGCTATACGCATCAAAATCTTCAAGATCCAATTTGTCCCGTATCTATCTACAGACATACCACCGTTCCCGTATTGAAGCCTAGCAAAATGTTTGTATCGACTTTATTTATTTTAGAAAGAAAAACGAAAGTAGAGAATACGATTCATCGTATTTGAGCATGACAGGAGCTTATATTTGGTACAAAACCGATTTCGAGCCTTACGGTGATAATATATGTGGAATTATAGATTACAGCGATATAAATATTAAAATTTGTATCTGTATTTATACAAATAAAAATACCCAAAATTTGAACTATCTACTTTGAAAATACCCACTTTCCCTATGTTTAAAAGAAGAGGGTGGTATGTGGAAATTGGGTGATGCACGCACCGCACCATATTTTGTTTTTTCATCCGGAATAAGGCCATTCAGTAACAAATCGATCAACTTTGAATTGGCAGACGATTGCAAAATAATTGCTGAGGATGATGAATGAATAAAAATGTTTCTTGAAATAAGTAAAAAAAAAATAATCACCTCGACTTTTATACTTTTATTTTGAGCTCGTTTGGGTTTAATAAACTGGTCTCGATAAAGAAAACACGCCCCTAGCTGCCTGATTTATGTCAGCCGATGCAAGGTCTGGGATATAAGGAAAAGATGGGACAAGATATCATTGAAATAGCTGGAGTGGGAAGGTGGCTTATCTAATACCTAACTTGTACCTTCAGTCCACTAGCTGACCTCAACATGCCTATGTTCGCAACTGCCTTCTTGGTATGCTCTTCTCTCGTCGTCTTCTTGGATGCTGCAAGTTTGCGTCAGTAATTTAAATATAATTATAATTTTTTTCTATATTTAACACTTTAATTTAACTATATTCTTTATTATTTTACCCTATTTACAACAATAGAGCATCTAGAAAATCTGATGTAGACATCAGATGTTTATAGTCTGTAGTACAGACTTCCTTTTATTAAATTATTAAGATCAGACTGAAACTTTGTAAACAGCTTCATCTGATCGTAACCTAGAAATATTTTGTTTACGAAAATTCTTGGAAATGAGGCCATTTCAATCTGCAAGTCGGCAAATTTAGTCTATTTATTTCTTTCATAATTCCTAAGGGAGATTTTTTTTTATCTGAGGAATATAAATAAAAATTAAGTAACACCTTTACTCCCTCGATCAATCTCCACAGGCTTTAGTACCAGTAACGCGGTTGAGAGAGTAGCGCAGGGTTCTCCTGGAGTTCCCACACCTAATTGTATATAGGTATCCATGTGTTTTTTTTTTTGCTTAGTTTTATTTTCTTATTTTCTTATCTATTGTATATACTTTTGATTATTGTTTTGTTTCTATTTATTTTATTTTTTTGTACATACAGTGTGAATGTCATCACTACCTCACTATAACAAAACAATAAAAACTCCCTCGACAACGTTTTCTTTATTTTTATGACGTTTCGGGATCACTTCATAATCCCATCTTCAGACCATATCTAATCCTTCTTTCATCTTATTTAAAAAAAAAAAATTTTGTCATAATTTGTTTATATTTTCATAAATCATCCCTTAATTATATTGTGGACTTCTCTAAGAGGCCTGACTAGGTTCTTCCTAGAGGAGTCCACAATATAATTAAGTGATGATTTATGAAAATATAAAAAAATATGACACATTTAAAAAAAAAAAAAAGATGATAGAAGGATTAGATACGTCTTAGATACGGTCTGAACATGGGATAATAATGTGATCCCTAAACGTCATAAAAATAAATAAAACGTTGTCGAGAGAGTAAAGCTGTTACTTAATTTTTATTTATATACCTTAGTCTATTTAATTAAGTGCTATAACACATAAATACTCATTTGCTTTCCACTTGAATCGTAATATAATTTGAGATATCAAGGAAAAAGGTGGCTTTCAAAAATATTGAGCCGTCTGGCGTGACCTAAAAATTGTCAAAATAACGACGTTATATAGTACAAACGGCTCAGTATTTTAGTAAGCCATCATTTTTTCTCGATATTGTGATCCGACTATTCAAGTAGAAACCAAACGGGGTGAAAGCCACCTTTTTCCTTGATATCTCAAATTATATTACGATTCAAGTGGAAAGCAAATGAGTATTTATGTGTTATAGCACTTAATTAAATAGACTAAGGTATATAAATAAAAATTAAGTAACAGCTTTACTCTCTCGACATTTTTTCTCTATTTTTATAATGTTTAGGGATCACTTCACTATCCCATCTTCAGACCGTATCTAATCCTTCTATCATCTTATTTTTTTAAAAAAAGATATGTCATATTTTTTTGTATTTTCATACATCATCCCTTAATTATATTGTGGACTTCTCTAGGAGGTCTGACTAAGATCTTCCTAGAGGAATCCACAACATAGTTAAGGTTTATGAAAACATAAACAAATTATGACAAATTTTTTTTTTTTTAAATAAGATGAAAGAAGGATTAGATATGGTCTGAAGATGGGATAATAAAGTGATCCCGAAATGTCATAAAAATAAAGAAAACGTTGTCGAGGGAGTTTTTATTTGTTTTGTTTTTTATTCCTTCATTGAGTATTACAACAATCTGTCTCTTGGACATTGGTTATAGTGAGGTAGAATGACATTCACACTATATGTACAAAAAAATAAAATAAATAGAAACAAAATAATAATCAAAAGTATATACAATAGATAATAAAATAAAACTAAGCAAAAAAAAAAAAAAAAAAAAAAAACACATGGATACCTATATACAATATTTACAATCTGGCGAGAGAAATCCAAACCAGACTTGTCCCTCCAACTGAGACTGACAAGTATGACTCCAGGGGATCCCTGCACTTCTCTCTCAACCGCGTCACTGGAGCTAAACCCACTGGAGATTGAGGAAGAGTGCTTTAGCCTCGTGAGTTTTTAATACGTAATTAAATAGACAAACTTTGTTGATCTCCGGATCGAAAACGCCCGAATGAAAATGTTTGTAAATAAAAATGTCGTAGGTTGGGATGAGATAAAGCCATCCACGACGTTTTAGAAGGATGTTAATAATATGATAAAAAGGGGTCTGTAAAATTAAATCAGCAATGTGGTAATTTGTGCCGAGGATTATCGAACTATTTGACGCGACACTTCGCTCTACCAGAAATTATATTTAACGTTGAAGTTGTGAATTTGGTGAATATATCGTCAATTATTTGCAAGAAGTCACTAGGTAAATTTTCAATGAAGCTTAACTATTAAACATATTTATTTTTTATTTTTAACTAGAAAAAAACGAAATTGAAGAAGAGATTAAGGTTAGACTGAAGGCGGGAAATGCTTGTTATTTTTCTGTGACAAAACTACTTAGTTCGCGCCTCTTGTCCCGGAACTTAAAAATTAGAATCTATAAAACAATTATCTTGCCTACAGTTCTTTATGGATGCGAAACTTGGCCGCTTACATTAAGGGATGAGCAGCGTCTTAAGGTTTTTGAAAATAAAGTATTGCGTAGAATATTCGGACCGAAGAAGGATGAGTTAACCGGAGAGTTCAGACGGTTACACAACGCCGAATTGCGTGAGCTGTATCCGGGTAATATAATTGAGGTAATTTCATCGCGGCGAATCAAATGGGCTTGTAAAGTTGTTGGGCTTAGTAACGAGAGAATTCCTAAAAGGTTAATATTTGCTGTGCCGAATGGTAAGCGTCCGAGGGGTAGACCGAAGCGAAGGTGGGAAGATTGCATTAAAGCTGATCTGAAGGGATTGGGTTTGGACGGCGAACGGTGGAGGGAGGTGTGTAACAAGCGATTGGTGGTGTCGGCATCGAACCTTCGGGTTCGCTAAGCCTTTTTATTTTATTTTTTTTTATTTTTTATTTTTTAAATTTCTTAATGACATTTACAACTGTATTAAATAAATACATCTAGTAAATTTGAACATAATGGATATAATGACATGAAAACACTATGGTTTATAATGGACCTAATGTTGGTTTACGAAGGATTTTGGATTGTAAGGATTGGATACGAGAGGAATTCGATGGTTTAGTGGAGCCCCATAGCTCAATTCCGTAAGTCCAAATAGGTCTTATTATTGTCATATATATGAGTCTTTTGTAATTAATTGGAAGCTTAGAGCGTTTGTCTAGTAAGTGCTGAAGTAATCGGAAACGTCGAGCGGTTTCTTGTCGTTTCAGTCTAGTATGAATTAAACATATTTAATTTAGTTTAGTTTATATATATTTAATTTTAGTATTATTGTTTTTTCTGTATTATTGATTTTTAGTTATTGTTGATAGAGTGCTCTCTGAACACTATTATAAATGTCCTTATTTGTGACAGATTGTAATATCTCTCAATAAATAATAATAAAAAATAAATTAAACATATTGTGGCGAATTCAGGTCTTAAAGTGCACCAAAATGGCACAAATATATTTATATATCAAATATAGTGACATTTAAAGTTAATAATTGTATAGTTACAATTTTCTGGTTCCACAAAGGGAATATTCATCGAAATTCTTTATGATTCAAGGTTATAAATTTTCACATACATTTACATATCTGGTTAAACATCGTCATGCTCTGGTAGATTGAACGAAATCTACGCCGAAAAGTGAAGTGGTAGTCACTAGACCATGACTATAAGACTAAATATTGGTAGACGTCTATTATCCTAACAATCTACCAATAGTCCGTGGTACAGACCCCTTTTTATCGAACTATTAACATCCGCCTGAAATTTCGTGAATAGCTTCATCTCATCGTAACCTACAAATATTTTATTTAAGAATATTCTCGGAATTGGGGCGTTTTCAATCTAGAGATCGGTGAACTTTATATTTGATTTTAGATATCAAAAACTCGTAATACCATTTGCTTTGCATTACTGGAATCGTAAGAAAATTTATTCACAAAATTGAGAAAAAAGGTGCACTACAAAAATATTGGGCCGTTTGGCCTATAAAACCTTGCTATTTTGACATTTTGGGAGTGTAGGTCAAGTCAAATGGCTTAATATTTTTTTCCTCTTGACCACATTTTGCATTTGTGCTCGAATTACGATTCTAGTGGAGATCAAATGGGTATTTAGGAGTTTTTGATACCAAATTAAATAGACAAAGTTGACCGATATCCAGATTGAAAACGCCCCAATTCCGAGAATTTTTGTAAATAAAATAGTTTTAGTTTACGATGAGATGAAGCAATTTACGAAGTTTCAGGTGGATGTTAATAGTTTGATAAAAAAGGGTCTGTACCACGGCCTATAAGGTGATTAAATAGATTCCCTAGGATGTGATATAACGATTTCTGTGGTTGGTTTTATTTATATAATTCCAATATTTAAAATTTATGGAGAGTGGAGTAGCTCAGTGAGTTAGACTCTGGGCTGTTAAGCTTCAAGTTTCTGGGTTCGAATCCGACTGAACTCATGTAATTTTTCATCAGCCGTGGATCGACCAAAGCCCTAGGAGGATCGGGAGATCCTCCCAGGGCACACCCAGCATATAAATAATTAATTAATGGAAAATCTTGGCGTTTGAGCGCGTTCCTGTCCAGATCATCTCCCTGCACAACCCTTGGTCTTGTAAGAGTACTTCCTAACAAAGTACTGAACCCAAAATCCTTCATGGATTGTAGTGAGATAGGTTTATTTTATTTCTTAATTGAAAAATTACATTAAATTAATTTGGGAACATTAACAATATTTGGAGCCATGAAAGGGCCCTCCTCTCCCCTCCCCCTCCCCGAATCGTTCTACGGGAAAAAACCTCGTGTACTCTAAAAGGCAAGGAAAGAAAGAAAACAAAAAATATATATATTAGTGTTGCCCAAAATCGGTCTTGGTTTTGGCTTGACCAAGACCAGGACCGCCTAACTGTTTCAAGACCAAGACCAATACTGGTAAAAAAAAAATCGATATGTTGAATAAAAATTAAGGCGAAATAATTAATAATACTTGACAATTTTAGTTATATTGGTATAACCAGTATACTTTTGCATTTAAGTCTTCTAATTTTTGATTCGGGCCTAGTTAGGTTTCTCCTATCTAAAAAATTACAGTAATATCTCACGATATGATATGAAATCAACAAAAATTTGAGAATACTTAAAATATTTTTACAGTTTGACCACATAATTCTGAAACACCCTGTATATTACATGTAGGCATATATGATATATTCTAAACAGTGTTAACACCCTGCTAGATCATCACTACGATCCTAGATAGATAACAAGCCCCTAGCCCGTGATCTTATAGTCCGTCCCACTCCCCCCCCCTCCATAATCTTTAAGTCGATTAAATAAATCACATTTTATACACCATTTGTTCGTTTCTTGAACCGAATCAATTCAAAACAATTTCTAAATCAGATTGAATATTTTGATCCATCAAATATAATAATTGGTCCATTCGTTCCTTCAAAAAATCGTTATATAGTTATAATCGGACAACCCCAACACATAACCTCTCATCTGTGTGGCTTTTTCGCGTAAAAATAGACGCCAACAGTTCAAATAAAATAATAGACCAATAGGAACGATGTATTTTCCTAGGCGAGGATTTCCTGGTGCGACCCGCCATCTGATGGGCAACCTTGTTCTGCTAGGAATTTCATGAAGGACAAAGTAACTCTTTGTAACTCGCGTGATTGCTTTAGATAAAGAAGACCTCTTTGTTGCTCAAGTTTTACAAGATTACTTGTGATAAGGAAGGCAGTGTTTTAATTTTTATATATCCGCTAATTTTTTTTTTTGCGACATTACTGACCTTGCAGATTCTTTGCCACCTTAGCCAGGCTGCGTCACCTCTCCATATCTTGCGCCATTCCTTTCCAGTTGTCTGCACGAAGATATGCAGCACTTTACAAGGGGTCTTTTTGCTACTGTCGAGGTATTCATCGTGGAGGCTTCCTGATGGATTGGTCTTAGCCACTAGCGGGGGGGCTTCTTTTTGGGGGCTAAAGCCTGAAAGCTTTTTTTTTCATATATACGTAAAAACTGGATTCACCTGGTTGCATACTTAACGCAATGGTGCAAATATGTGCTTAAGCAGACGATATATACCTAATTACCAGGAATTTAAAATTAATAAATGAAACCTTTGCAATATTGAAAGCCGTATGTGAAAATTTTGGGCTGGAAATCAATCAAGATAAGACAAAATACAAGTATGTCGGAGCCGACAATGAGGCTGGTCCATAGAGCATTGAAATATGTGGTCTCACCTTCGAGTGTGTCAAAAAATTCACTGGGGGTGGAAGTGAATTATGAAAATAAAATTGCTGCTGAGGTGTACAAGAGGATCATGGCTGGAAACCGGGCTTACTATGCCAACCTAAATTTTTATCGATCATCGCTCCTGTCACGAGAAACAAAGATAAGACTTTAGTAAGGCCTATTGTGACTTATGCAGCGGAGATATGGACCCTTTGTACAAGCACAATTAGTATGATGAATATTTTTGAAAGAAGAATATTGAGAAAAATTTATGGAGCTGTTTGTAAAGAAGGTGTGTGGAGGTATAAGAAAAAATGCGGAGCTATATGAATTATATAGTAGCAACAACATAGTTAATTTCGTTAAAATTAGGCGTATGGAATGGTTAGTCCACCTGGTTTGAATGGACCACAGCAGGATGCCTTATAGGGCATTGTTCTCCACGATGTATGGCACAAAAAGAAGGGGAAGACCAAGGCAAAGATGGCTACAAGATGTTGAGAGCGACCTTAGAACATGAGAAATTGGAAGGAAAGGGCGAGCAATAGAGACGATTGGCATGCTATAATTCAGGAAGCCAAGGCCCACCCTGGGCTGTAGAGCTACATAGAGTAAGTAAGTAAGTATACGTAACGATGACTACTTTGAAAAAAAAAGAAAGATACTAACTACCTATATGAAATGGTGTTTAAATTATTCTTGAAGTCCTATTAAATGTGATTAAATGAGCAATAATACTTTAAGAGACAATTTTAAAATTTTTTTTTGCCATAAAACATTCTTACATTTTACCATTTTGGGAGAGGAGCTTCAGCCCGAAAGCCCCCCTCTCTCCCTCGTAGAACCAATTGTGCTCTTAGCTATGTACATGCTTCGCCCATCTTAACCATTTTATTAATCGTCCATCTTCATGTCATGAGATATTGATTGACCTGTTCTTGTAAGGGGTTCTTTCTTGTTCTCTTCTCTTCCATGTGTTATTAATCTGATTCCAGATTGGTCCGGTCTGGCTCCATTTGAGGCCCTCGGCAAGTCTGATGTGAGGCCCTCTTACCAGGAATATATATATATATATATATATATATCGAAAATAATATGGCATAGATCGTAAGACAAGTTAATTAAGTGTAATAAGAAATTCTTTTTGTAATTATGAATGTTAACTAATAATGATATTACAATTTTCCAGACTTGAAAATGACCCTTAGTGTGGCCGAAACGTCGAATTAAATAGCGTATCAATAAAATGTTTGGTGATAATTGTTCTAATTTATGTAAAAAGTAAAACCTTAAGACACCAAAATTAGGATAAATGAACAGAAGATTATATATATATATAAAAGTGGTTTGCAAGGATTTAAATATACAATAAATTTACAAAACAATGATTTTTGGGGCCAAACATACAACGGTACTAGAAAATATCGATAATCACGGCCTTCAGGGAAGCCCTCATATTACTCTACATCGATATAAATGTACAAGATGTTTGTGTTGGGACCCCAAAATTTATGGAAATAAACGAACACACAAACAATTATTTTTGGCATACTAGAAAAATACAATAAATTATTTTTGCGGCCAAACGTACATCGATAATAGATAAATAGAGTAACGATATTCGGAGCCTAGAAAGGGCCTCCTCTCTCCCTCCTCCACTCCCAATCGTTCTACGGGGGAAAACAACCTCGTGTACCCTAAAAGGCAAGGAAAGGAAGACTGGTAAAAAAAATCGATGTGTTGAATAAAAATTAAGGCAAAATAATTACTAATACTTGACAATTTTAGTTATATTGGTATAACCAATGTACTTTTGCATTTAACTCTTCTAATTTTTTATTCGGACCTAGTTAGGTTTCTCCTATCTAAAAAAATTACAGTAATATCTCTATAGTAATAAGCTAATAGGTAACCGCGAGATTCTTCAGCGAGAATCGTCTTGGTCTCGCATTTAGGCAACACTAATATACAGGGTGTCCCTTAAGTCGACAACCACAAAAATTACAGATATAAACTAATACAAAACAATTAGTTTTATGACCGAACATACAACGGTACTAGATAAATACAAAACAATCATCGGGGCTTACCAATTATTTAAAAAACAGTTCGTTCCTACAAAATTACAAAAAAATTTTAATGATGTACAGATGGTTGACCCTTTAATTTTTGCTGACGTTTCGACCCACTTTGAAGGTCTTCATCAGGGCTACAAAAGATACAAAACATGGTGAAAATAAAATAAATGAATATAAGTAGATTTAAAATAAGAAGAAGTTGTCTGATACAGAAATAAAAAGATGATATCAGAGATATAGTGGGTGACAATGTAGTTAAAATATCAAGTATTTTATGTAGAAGATACAAACAAAAATGGAAAATAAGTAGGAATAAAAATAGAAAATAAAGGAGAATATAGCCTGTAAGTTAAAAGTAAACAGATTGCGATAAAAGATGAGATAGAAAATGAGTGTATAATATTCTTCTTTATTTTCTATTTTTATTCATACTTATTCTCCATTTTTTTTGTATCTTCTACATATAATACTTGATATTTTAACTGCATTGTCACCCACTATATCTCTGATATCATCTTTTTATTTCTGTATCAGACAAAGTCTTCTTATTTTATATCTAGTTATATTCATTTATTTTATTTTCACCATGTTTTGTAGCCCTGATGAAGACCTTCAAAGTGGGCCGAAACGTCGGCAAAAATTAAATAATACTATTTGTTTAATTTAGCATTTATTTGACCGCACCCCACAAAATATTTATGTCGAGGAACCATCAACGGGGCTCCAAATATATGTGGAAAAATGAATTAATGAATGAATGAACAATTATTTTGAGGATATTAGAAAGATACAGACCATTTTTTTTGGAGCCAAACATACAACGGTACTGGATAAATACAAATTAACGATATTCGGGGCCGTAATAGGGGGCCCAATCATCATACGTCGATTAAAAAGTAAAAAAAACATATAAATTGGGAGCAAATTGGTGAAGTCTCAAAAAATTTCAGAAATGATAAAATATAAAACACTTATTTTGGGAGCCAAAAATACCACGGTACTAGAAAAATATAAAACAACGTTCATTTTTTTAAGTTATTCTCCTGTCATTAAACATTTATTTTAAGCTTTGAGGCATGTCCAACGTCTTCCTAACAGTTTCAAATATAGGACATTGTTTAACTGTTGCACGTCGAAGGATGAAGTCCTCTTAGTAAGCAGGCGTAGGAGAACTCACATTGTCCAATTCTTAATCTGTGGAATCTCTTAATCTCTTCTCTCCTAGAAGACAGATAGGAGGTTTGTCATTTTGAACAGTGAGTTTTTATTTCCTTTAACTCTTATTTCTCACTCATGTTTTTCCAAATTTTCTTTCTTAATTTTTTTTTAAATATTTCCTCTAAAAAGATTTGACTGATTGTTTCCACAGACCCTATGAACACTAGTTATTTTTCCTTCTCTTTTAGGAGCTATCAAAAGTTTCTTATTTCTTTTGCTATTATATATTTTTTTAATTTTATTAAAATATAAAAAAGGTATTTTTAATGGCTTGTAGTTTTCTAGGTAATTTTTGTCTGTATGCCATATCTTTACTATTACTAAATTACGTCAAAAAATAAAATAAAAATAAGAAATTGAATTTGGAACATTATTAGCATAGATACAGCCCTCAGTGGCACGGAAGGTAGTTTCATGGCTCAAGTTGGGCCATACAAATTTTTGTGGGGGGTACTTTTTGAATTTATAAGGGGGGCACATTTCGAAGCGGTTATGAATTTTCAGATGGAAAATTTCAAACCAGGAGATAAAGAACATGGACCAAACAGCAACAAGTACAATTGTATATGATTTACAGTACTTTTATTTCTATTGTATTTAAAAATTGGAGAAACATTAAATATCTTGGGGAGGGAAATGTTTGTGCACTATAGATCTTAGGAAGATGGGCATCCCTGCTCAGTGCCCCCTCCCCACCATAATGCTATGGCGCGGTTTTAAAAATTAAAAATTTATAAAACATTTCTGAAGGGCTCTAAGAATATTTTTTTTAAAAATTATTTTAATGGAATTTACAACTGTATTACATAGAGAATACAATAAGTAAATGAGAAATTTGTAACATGGCATGTACAACATGAAGAGAAACTACCCATTGGTAGAACTCAAATAACTTCCCTGGGAATCATTCACCACCACGTGCATGGCTAGCCCGAGAGTTTTAATTTATGTATTTATTTATTTATTTAGTGAATAATTGAAAACAATAGAGATAAAGAGAGAGAAGTGAGAGAAAGGGAAACTAAATCTTAAAGGAAAGAAAAAAAAAAAAAAGCATAAACAATGAAAGGTAGGAAAAGGGGAAAAAAATGGGAAAAAATAATAATGAAAATGTATATCTATTTTACTAATATTAAGTAAGACTTCTGTATATTTATATATAAGTTCATATATTGTCCTAAGGATAGAAGAGTATGCTGTGTGTATAGCAACCCAATATAATTGGGCAGCAATCTTTTATATATTATATTTTATGAAAATAAAGTGTTTCTCTCTCTCTATATTAGAAGGTCCCGAGGCCATATTCTTTTCAGACGCCTCGGAGGGTTATCAGGGATCGGGAGGAAGCAAGGTTTGAAACGAGAGGATTCGGTTGGTTCTGCAGTTTGTTATGGAAGAATAGATATCTGGATTGGGCCAAATCGGAAACATATGGAACATTAAGATCTTTATGGATGATTTTATTTGTGACAAAGTAAGGAGCGTTGAGGATTTTACGAAGGATTTTGGATTGTAAGGATTGGATACGAGAGGAATTCGATGGTTTATTGGAACCCCAAAGCTCAATTCCGTAAGTCCAAATAGGTCTTATTATTGTCATATATACGAGTCGTTTATAATTGATTGAAAACTTAGATCGTTTGTCTAGAAAGTGCTGCAGTAGTCGAAAACGTCGGGCGGTTTCTAGTCGTTTCAGTCTGGTATGGGGGTTCCAAGTGAGTCGTTTGTCAAGGTGGAGTCCTAAGTAGCGGATTTGCTCAACAGGAATAAGTGGAGTATTATTGAAGGATACTGTAGGACAAGAGGTCATAGGTTTACGAAGGAGGGTAAAGGTGATTTGATGGGATTTGTTGGAATTTATTTTTATTCTCCAATTTTTACATTCTTCAAGGCTTGTGATATGTGATAGAAGAGTTTGGGATGCAATTAATGGATCGTTATTAACTAATAGGATACACGTGTCATCGGCATAGGTGGTGATGACAGTGTTGGATTAGGTTGGAATATCAGCTGTATAAAGGATAGGACCTAGGATACTACCTTGAGGAACACCGGCGGACTGAGTAAAAAGAGATGAATAAGCATTGTTATGATTGACTTTGAAGTATCTGTCAGTAAGGTAGGAACGGATAATGAGGAAGTATGTAGGTGGTAGGAATTCACGGAGTTTGTACATCAGTCCCGGATGCCAGACTCTATCAAACGCCTCTAAGAATATTTGAAAAAGACCAATACAAAATAATTATTAAATGCAAGAGTATTTGATAGATACAAAACAATGATCTTCTGGCCTTTAGAGAGGGCTCCGGATCATTCTATTGGCACAAGAAAATAAAAAAAATATTAGTTGGGAAACTAGAAAAATATAAAATAACGATCGCCGACTAGCCGACCTTGCCAGGCCAGGTCTCGGTTATCGAACGGAAGATTTTTCTCTTAACACTTTCAATACTTTTTTTTAGGCTGCTGGTTAGTGTCCATATATTAAAACTGGCGAATACCTTCAAGCTACAAATATTTCAATCTGAAAATTCATAACCGCTTCGAAATGTGTCCCCCTTATAAATTTAAAATACCTTCAAAAAGTACACAAAAATTTGTATAGCGCAACTTGCGCCATGAAACTCCTTCCCATAGAGGTATCCGAATATGGTTATTTTAAATTTTTCTAGTACCGTGGTATGTTTGGCTCCCAAAATAAGTGTTTTATATTCTTTCATTTCTGAAATTTTTTGAGACTTCACTAATTTGCCCCCTAATTTATATGTTTTTTTAATTTTTAATCGACGTATAATGATTGGGCTCCCTATTACGGCCCAGAATATCGTTAATTTATATTTATCTAGTACCGTTGTATGTTTAGCCCCGAAAATAATGGTCGGCATCTTTCTAATACCCCCAAAATAATTTTTTTTGTATTCATTTTTTCCACATATTTTTGTAGCCCCTTTGATGGATCCTCAACATAAACATTTTGTAATTTTGTAGGCAGGAACTATTTTTTAAATAATTGCTAAGCCAGCTTTCAGGACCCGACACAGGCGGATCTACGGGGGGAGGAGGCTTTCGGGCTGAAGCCCCTCCAAAATGGTAAAATATAATAATGTTTTACAAAAAACTATCTCTTAAAGTATTCTTGTTCGTTTAATTACATTTAAAAGGACTTAAGGAATCACTTAAACACCATTTCATATAGATGGTTTCTTTCCAAAGTAAATATCGTCATTTTTATGAAAAAAAAAAGCTTTCGGGCTGAAGCCCCCCAAAATTAAATCCTGAATCCGCTAGTGAACATATGTACTGTTGCAATTTGCTACATTGTATTGTAGGAATATATTATTGATATTTTTAAATTTCCTTTAATGTATATATATATATATTTTTTTTTTTACATCACAATTTATATCTCTAGTTTATCTTATTTATGAAAAAATAATATTTCTCCGATTTATTTCTATATTTGTATAGTACTTTATTTTGATTCTTTTTTATGATATAATCTATTTAATGGAGCTAGACTTACTGTAATTGTAGATATATTAATTACAAAATACAGAAAATTTTCATTCATTCATATTCGAACTGGCTTTACCATAGCATTGTACATACTTAGTTTTAGATTTTCAGTATTTGAATATCTTTGAAAGAGAGAAAAAAGCTCTGTTTGCATGCTCTCGTTTTACAACAATAGTGTACAATTAACATATTGATCGATTATTGTACTGGAATGAAAACAGATTACTGTTTGTTATTTTTTTCTATTAGTTTATTCATATTGATCTAGATCTAGAAGGCAAGTTGATTTATTGAACTAACTTCAAGGATAACCGGTTGCCACTATCTGAACCGAGAACGTGGCCGATTACTATTTTTAATGAAGAGAATATTTATTATTAACGTTGTAAAATAGAAACACTTTGCTAGATATTTTATTTTTATTTTTTATTATTAAATACTTCCATAATTGCATAAGATGGAAACCTGCCAATCTTACAACGTATTAAGTTAATTGTACCAATAATAAACAGCATTCAACTGATTAAGAAATAATATGCTTTATGATCTAAAAAGAATAGCTTGCATACCAATAAGACTAGATTTTCATTTATAATACTTAAGGGAATGATACCTGAACCTCGAGGAATTTGAGTCAATAGCCGAATGGTTGATTTTTACTTTCACTTACCTATATATAGAGGAATTGGAATAGGAGGTTTTTGAATGTGGATAGGGAAGGGGCATGTCGATTTTTGATCGGGAGGGAATTCCGAAAGTTGACTGAGCTGGCTACAAAGGTATTTTGGAATGAGGCAGATCTATCAGAAGGGACGTATAGGTCAGAGGGTCGAGATCTTGTAGTGAGGAAATGGATTGAGGACTTAAATTGGAGAAGGTTGTAGGCATAAGAAGGACGATGATCGGTAATGATTTGATAGAGCAATGTGCCTAGGAAATATTGTCTTATTAAGGAGAGTAAGAGCCACTCTCACTCTAAACGGGATAGTAAGAAAAAGAAATGCGATCGTGGAAAATTTTCGAATCACAGTTTTCCACGGAAATACACGTTTTGAGGTCCCCCAAGTCGAAATAACGAATTCCCGCAATATAGTATGTGTGTATGTGCTCAGTCTAGCTCAATAACGAAAAGTTTTATGAAAGTGAAATTGCATATTTAAGGTTTGTAGATACCTGGGATGTTAAAGCAATTTTTTGGTCAAAATTGGGCGACCGGAAGTTGCACTTTGTATAACCGATTTTCCAAGTTTTTACAATTTTCTCAAAAATGGCACTAACGGTTTTGACACTCGGTGTGTTAATGTATAATTATATGGTCTTTAATATCAGACAGGTTTTATCCCCATTGGTGTTGCTTAACAGTGCATACACGCCCAATGTTCAAATTATACTTCCCCTAAACTACCTTTAATTTGGTTCATTTTGAATAATGAACTATCTCTCATTGTTACCAGTAATAATAAAAGGCTAAATATAAAGTATGAAATAATTTGATACCTGACTAAAGGAGAAAAAATATATAAATGTTGTTCCGGAAATAAAATTCAGAAGGTATATGTACAGTATATGCTTGGAAAGCGGAAAATTTCAAAAAAACAAAACAATATCGAACATACAAAGTCGTAGAGAGTAATTAAGTCACGGAACAATTATGTGCTATTTTTAAAATCGATGGAAGTACCACAGTAACTAACGGCCGACATATAAAAGCTGTGGATGTATACTACATGTTCCATTGCAACATATAATTTATGATGACGCTGTACCACTACAAGCAATGAAGAGTCTTGGTTTCAGTACTAAATAAGTCCAACGGTTGAGCAGAGTCGGGATCACGCTCAATCAGTTTTCCCCTTAATTTATTATTGAATTAAGATTATCCACTTTATAGAGGCTGGGTCTGCCCAAGGAGGGTCTTCCGACCTCAGGGTCGATGAAAAATGACTTTTCATCAGCAGTATTCGAACACAGGTCTCTGAGCTTCGAAAGTCAGTGCTTTAACACTGAGCTACACCACTCCCATATAATTAACGATACTTTCCCGAATTCGGTTGATCAGTTTTATAGAATAAAAGTTTTCCTAAAGTGTCAAAAGTTTTTAAAAGTAAGCTCTCCCGCTCAATCTCCACTGGATTTACTCCCCCCCCCCCCAGTGACGCGGTTGACAGAGAAGTACAAAGATCTCCTGGAATCATGTTTTTTCCTCCACAGTTGGTGGGAAAAGTCTGGCTCAGAGTTCTCTCTCCTGATTGTAAATAGTGTATATACTATATATGTGATCTTTTTTATTTATTTATTTTTAGGTTATTTTATTCTTATTTATTGTATATATTATTTTTCTGCATAATTTATTTTATTTATTGTACATAGTGTGTGAATGTGATCACTGAACACACTAATCCAACTATTATTAATGTCATGAGAAGGAGTTAGTCGAGGGTGCGGTCAAATAAATAAAAAAATTAAAATACATAAATAATTTTAATTTTTGCCGACGTTTCGACCCACTTTGCAGGTCGTCTTCAGGGCTACAAAAGATACAAACATGTTGAAAAATAAAATAAAAAAATAAATATAAGTATATATAAATTACGAAGAAGTTGTCAGATACAGAAATAAAAGATAAAGAAAATAAATACATGATAAGAAAATAGATAAAAGAAAATAAATACATGAATGTTAACGAATAAATGAATGTTTACGAATAAATGAATGTTAACGAATAAATGAATGTTAACGAATAAATAGATTGAAAATTGAATAACTATTGTTACAGTAAAGTTAAAATATGGATAAGATAATATATTAATATGATATCAGTGGATAACAAGCAAGTGGAGGTTACCTTTAATTGTAAATAAACAGATAACGGGACTAAAGGTTAAGAAGTGAAGAAATTGAAAGATTAATAGGGTAACATTAGTGTAATATCGTTGGGATAGATTATTAAGTATAAATAACTCTATTAGAAAACAATAATTTTAAAAGAATACTTTAAAATGTAAGAATAAATGTAAAAACAAGGTTATGATGATAAAGAAACAAAAAACAGGTTGTACTATATATAGATGACAATTGACATTTAGTTTTTTGAAAGCGGTAATGGAATGGTAGGTTGCATGAAGATAATAATAAGGTGTATAGTTGAAGGATCATACATTTTAAAGTATTCTTTTAAAATTATTGTTTTCTTATAGAGTTATTTATACTTAATAATCTATCCCAACAATATTACACTAATGTTACCCTATTAATCTTTCAATTTCTTCACTTCTTAACCTTTGGTCCCGTTATCTGTTTATTTACAATTAAAGGTAACCTCCACTTGCTTGTTATCCACTGATATCTTATTATTATGTTATCTTATCCATAGTCCAACTTTACTGTAACAATAGTTATTCAATTTTCAATCTATTTATTCGTTAACATTCATTTATTCGTTAACATTCATGTATTTATTTTCTTTTATCTATTTTCTTATCATGTATTTATTTTCTTTATCTTTTATTTCTGTATCTGACAACTTCTTCGTAATTTATGTATACTTATATTTATTTTTTATTTTTTCAACATGTTTGTATCTTTTGTAGCCCTGAAGACGACCTGCAAAGTGGTTCGAAACGTCGGCAAAAATTAAAATTATTTATATATTTTAATTAATTTATTTATTTGACCGCACCCTCGACTAACTCCTTCTCATATCATATCAACGGTCAACCATCTCTTCATTATTATTAATGTCTTTTGAGACAGATTGTAATAATTTTCGATAAACAAGTTCAGGCAAAAAAAAAAAGAAGTAAGTTGTGGATATTTCCATACCTTTATGATTGACATAAATACCTGTTAATAAATATATAGTGGCTTGTATTTATAGTCTGAACTTGAATCTATAGAGAAAAATCTTTATGAATTGGGTTAACCTATATTTTTTATCGGCCCAAGTTGGTTATTAATGTTGTCGTTTTCATTTATTGGCTATTAGTAGAACAGCTAAGTTATAAAAATTGGTTACTGCCCGATATCGGGATGAGAAAGAAATATAAGAGGTCAGAGAGGAAGGAAGAAAGGAGGTAAGACCAAGGCAATTTTGATAGGCTCCAGTCACCTCTTTAAAACTCTTCCTAACACACCAATCCTGTTCCTACATGATAATCCCATCAAATTTTATCCCTCCATTAAGAACCTTGGAATAACCCTTGATCAAACCTTTTTCTGGAAAAACCATATATCCGATATTTGCCGCCGTGCCATTTCTATTTTAAAATCACTAAATTACCTCTGCCATCTATGTCCATTTGAAACCCATAAATTCCTTATTACTCCCTTAATATTTCCTCACATCGACTATTGCTGTACAGTACATGAAGGCATATTCAGGGATTTCGAGGCGAAACTAAAACTTTTGATTAATCGCTTTGTACGAATCATCTACGGGATCCCAAGGGACGCCTCTGTTTCCTGTTATTATGAAGAGCTGGAATGGCTTTATCCTTCCTACCGATGTATTTTCTAGCCTCTTTCAAGTCATCCGATCTCGTCGCCCTTCATACATCTCCGAGCTCCTTCAATTAAAATCCTCTGTCCACTCCAGCAAAACCCGTTCCCGGTCTTCAGATTTGAGTACAAGATCCCACCGAACCGCTGCTTTCGACAGATCTTTCATTATTCCATCCACATCCCTATGGAATTCTATCCCATCCTACATCCTTCAATCCAATACCCTTCCTATTTTTAAATCTCGCCTGTTCAATCACTTCTTATCCGTCCAGTTCTCATAAAATTGTAAATGTATATATAAATAATTAGTTTGTTTTAAATACTTTTATTACATTTTTTTTAAATTGAGGATTGAAGGTAAATAATATTCTTTTCTATATTCATTATATAAATAGGTTTATTTTTTTATTTTTCTCTGAGCTTCCACACACACATTTCTATCTCTGTACATTATTCTAAAGGGACTTTTCCCAGAATACATGAAGCATTATTATTATTATCATTAATATTAAGAAAAAGGGTGCGCCTGGAAAAATCTCGCCCACGGCGCTCACATCCCACGCAACAGCTCTGATTGTTATTACAGATTATTAATGTAGATTTAGGTTATTTATTGACGTACCAGATAAATATTCCATCCACTATATTTTATAATTAAAAATGTATTGTTTCTGCCTAGCTCCTTACATAAAGAAGTGTAAGAATGACAAAACATTAAACGAATGCATCTTGAAGAACTCCAAGGAAGCAATCAAGGGACTGGTTAAAGGTAATAATATAATTTATTATTATGTAGCTTTGAATTACTTTGTTCATTATCTCTAACTTATTTTTTTTTCATCACTATTAAAGATTAATAAAAAAAAAATAAAGTTGCAGAAATAAATAAAAGAATCATAAATGGAGGCATATATTCATTGATATGCAAAGTGTTTACAAAACACCATTTTTCTCCCATTTCTCTTTCAAAGGAGTTGATCAGTTTTTATAAATGACAAATTTCATTTTTTTAGTCCTAAGATTTAAGTTTTTATAGAAATATTTGAAGCAATAGCAAAGTTTTTTTGTCTTAAACGTAGATATTAAGGCTAGAAACATTAACGTTGTCACTTGAGGTGAATCTCAAGTTTTGCCTAATAAACCTCAATTTAATTAATATAAACTTAAACCTTATTAAACTTGATTTTCTAAAAATGGTGTAACTATCGTATAGTCGGATTGTGATTAAAAAAAAATCGCGAATAATTCAAGATTTTTTTTTAAGCAGAACTTAGCTTAGTTTATTCGCTTAAATGTTTTTAATAATGACAAACTCTCTTAAATTTAAGAAAATTTTGTCTAGTTTACAGTGAAGTAATTATTAACTACCTAAATTAAATATTTCTTTTGTTATCGCTTCCTATTCAACAAAAAACATGACTCTTCTAAAAAAACATAAAACTTGGATTCCCTACTTTTTTATTGGGCAATTGTTTCTATGAACGTTTTTGTAGATCATGAGATTTTCTGTCTCTCATATAAAAATTTCTCTCTATTTAAGGGACACACTGTATATGTATATGTATATGTATATTTTTTTGACTTTACGAATCCTTTAGATCTTTTGCCGCTTTAATCTCTGCCTTTCTTGGGCTATTTCTTTCCATTTATCTGCATGCAGCTCTATTGCACCTATGTTGATTTAATCTATCCATCTGGTCTTTGGCCTTTCCATTGGTCTCTTGACTACAATTGAGGCATTGTATGTTGTTTAAAGATTTCCTAATGGTTTGTTCTGAGCTACACCGCGCCCCGCTCATCTTGACCGCCTCGCCTTCATATCATGCTATATTGACTGAACAGTTTCTGTAAGGATTTTTTTATTGTTACTTCTTCGCCATGAATTAATACTCTGATTCCAGATTACTCTGGTTATCGTGCAGGGAGTTTTTTTTTCAAATATTTCATTATGCAAATCCTCTTGATATAATACAAAGTATTTTTTAAACACAACTTATCGATGCTATAGTGAATCGATTTCACTCAAACGAAATGATGTTTCAGGTGATGCTAAATTAGGAATTCCAGTCCTGGAACCTCTGAAGGTGGACAAGATCGAACACACCACCAGCGCCTCCAGGAGTGTATCATTGAACTTCACGCTATCTGAAATAAACGTTTACGGTATTCCAAAATCAGAATTAGTCAAGTCAGAGTAAGTGCTGTGTCCAACTTTAAGGTATAATTCAATCAAAGAAACAATAATAAATGTTAGCATGTTTGAAAAACGAAAGACTTCAAGTCGGATAAAACTTGAAAACAATGTTTATATTTTTTTCTTATTTCTAAATATCTTGGTTGTTTTATTTCGTACTAACCTAACCTTCATAACTCATCTCCAGGCTATACGGGTCAGGAGTGAGGGCGAGGCGTTAATGCTTTAATTAAAAGCTTCACCGGCGCCGGAATTTGAACTCGTAAACTTCGGTTTCTCACCACTAGCTCCGGGCAACACATGATTGCACACTCGGCCATCTTAATTCTAGGCTTCATTTTTTACTTTCCTGCCTATACTAGGTAAGGAAAGTATTGCAATCGAGTCAAATTTCCGACATGCGGTTTTCGACGGATCTATACGTTTCAGAGCCTCCTGAGTCCGAAAAACACATTTTTAGCCATTGGTCTGTCTGTCTGTGCCAAGATTTTCTCGGGAACTACTGAACCGATTTTGTTGCTTCTTTTTTTATTTTGTAGGGTTTTGACTACTGATGGCTGTGACAGAAATTCGGTGCTCCATGCGCAATAGCTTGCGCGCAATAAATGAAAAACATGTTTTCCTATAGACTGTAGCAACGGCCCGTTTATCCTGGTGTCTGAAAGGGGTGAATGAGAGAATAAAGATGACTAAGTGAAATAAGGAAAATCTGTTGCCCGCATCACACAACCTTCACTATTTCCTGTGCTTTCAACATAAATGATCGTTTGTCAATACTAAGCTATGCCAAAAAGTTTTTGATCAGAAATATTAGGAAGTATTGAAATTTTTACACTGATCTATCTTAAGCCAGTTTACATTGCTTTAATTTATCAAATAAATTAAATCTTATGTTTGATCAATTTTCAGGAAAATGTATCAAGTTCAATTCTTTTTTGTTTCTTCATGATCATATGTAAAGATATAAAAACTTTTTGAAATAGGTAGGAAAGTCGTGTGAGTGGACACACCAGTTTTTTAATACTTGAATTGCTTATCTGAAAGTAAAATTGTTTTATCAAATTTTATGACTTAAGAGAATTAAGAAAAACTTCTTTTTTTTTTTTGTTTCCTAATGGGTACTTATTATGAAGGATGCCCATCCTCCTCCCAAGACATTTTATTGCTCAAAAGCAACCTAACGTAGAATTAGAAAAAACCTGTTCTATATTTTCCCTTTGATCCCTTTGTCCGAAAAGTCATAATCCTCTTGAAATTCGTCCCCTCAAAAATTAAAAAAATCTTTAATCTTCTGGACACTCCTGATTGCTATACAATTTAACCGCGGTAATAACAAATATTTATTTATTATTATTACTTGGGTGGCACCCCTTGTCCGTCCGGCGGCTGACCAACCCTCATTTTACAAATTATACAAATGAAAAGGGCTTATGAAAGACAGAAATAGTTGAAGAAGAGAATAGTTGATAACTTACTTTCTGAACACAAAAGCAATTTGGATGACAGGATTTGGGCGCAGTATCCGGAAACCCGCACGGCGTTTGTGCTTTGCGGGCATTCCGCCTTATTTGTAAAATTAATATTATAATATGGTCACTAAAAACTTTTTTATATAATAGAGAAGTTATCATTTTATAAAATTGATAAAATTTTTCTTTTATTGCAGGTTAGACACTTCAAAACACATTATCAAGTTTAATTTTAAAATACCACAATTGAAATTAAAGTGTAATTACAATTTGAACGGAAAATTCTTGGTTGTTCCAGTAGTAGGAAATGGAAAGCTAACCTTAACAATAGGTAATAATAAAGTTGAACTGGTACTTTATTGCATTTATACATAATTGAAATTATATCGTAATTAATAGTTAATTAAGTATTTTCTTTTTATTCCTCTATGCATGACTAATGTTCATAATTATTGAACTCTGTTATTATTCTTAGGTAGTCTCGGAATAAAATTATTTTTTCATTCCAAAATTTTTTTTCTGGTTCATATATTTGAATTTTTTACAAAACAATAACTATAAGGACTGTAAGGATAGATTGACTGTAATAAACTGTAAGGATAGATCATGAAAAAAAAAAATAACTTTTAGTTATGATTTGACCATATGTCCGCTAAAGTAAATATGACCGAAATTTTGGAATGACTTATAAACAATGTTTTGATTGTTAAAATATATCTATAAATAATTTTTGGCTATAGATTATTAATGAGAATTTATATTCACCACAATATGAAGAGTGATTGCTCAATGTACTGTAATCTCCTAGGCCCAGGTTTTAGCCCTGCTGTGGCAAATAATCTACTAAACAGACTCTATAATACAAAGTGGATTAAATGGGGGAGAACTAGGTGATTGAGGAAGATCATGAGTATTTATTTAAACCCTCCCATGACAATACGGCAATACAGATGTACGTAGCAGTGTGATGTTAAGCTATCCACAAAGCTCTTTTTTTTTTTCTCTTTATAAGTTATTGAAGAATTAAATTTCATGTCTTCAATAAGTTAAGATTAGCCTGCAGAATCTTTAGGTCTTCTCGGATTTTTTCCTGTTTTTCTTCTGCGGGCACCTATATTGAAGTGAACTGGACTTACTGCCATCTTACATCCAATTCTACCAGTACATCAATGAAAAGGCTATGAAGCTTTGCTCAAAATCCGCCATGTCCAGTGATGATTTTGGAAATCCAGTAGTCCTGGACGACCCATCTATTTGTGGCCTCGATACTAACATGGGAAAGTAAGTCCTCATGTACTTCTTCAGAGGTACCCACCTCCATGTTTTAATCATGTTCTTCTGGATTATTTTCTTCCATCTATTAAGCTTATCCATAATCCACCTAAATAAACTTTTGAAAGGACTGCAAAGCCTTCTCTCTTATATAAACATTTTGTCACTTCTTTTAGCAGGAGTAGGTTGAGAGGCACTGTACTTGTTAACTCTTGTACCATCGTTTCATGAGAAGATGATCTGTATGATTCGGTGACCCACAGTAGAGCTGTCCTCTGAGTCAATGCCTATTTCTTTGTCTTAAGCATGATCACGACTAAATCACCTTGCACAACCATTGGCTTAGAAACAGCACTTATTTTGACGAGTGGGAAATTTTGTATTGTGCTAATTCCCCTCTCCTCTAAAAATAATGTTTTATCAGTATCGTTGTTATTCTACCTTTGTTAAGATTTAAAGTTTTAATGTTTTATTTTTTTTTACAGACAATGTCTTTGCTACATTCTCTACTAATTATAACCTTGTGAAAAAGAAAGGTGCTGAATACATTGATTTGGTCTTGCCAGCCAAACTTACATATACAACAACCAAAGTCAGCCCTGTGTTTGAAAATCTCTTCAATGGTGACAAGAACCTAGGTATAAAAAATTTTGATTACTTTTCTACTAAGGTTTAGACAAAGTATTTTAGAAAAAAACTTTATTCCATAAAAATTAATTTTCTATGACCATCATGAAATTTCTTCCATGCCCATAAATTGTATACCCACCATTGAACCTACTGCTTAGAAATATTCAGAAGCTTTGCTAAACTCATCCAGTTATATCTTATAATTTTTTTTTCCATTTCGGTCATTGTTTAACTTAAATAAGGTTTTGTAAAATGAATGGAACTTGCCAGCAGAATTAAACAAAGAAATTTTTCCTTATTATTAAATTTTATTTAATGTCCATGATTGATTTATATTTACCTTGTCTTAAATGAATTTCAATTCATCTGTGTCAAAAGATATTTAAAGTGTTATTCCATCTAGGCATTTCGCTCTTTTAAGCTGAGTTTGAAATTGTTTAAATAAGTTTCTTTTTAGTAGTAGTTCCAATAGAACTTTTTTCAAAGACATTTAAAAAAAAAAGTACTGCATGTGCTTTAGACCACAGGATAGAAGTTAAAAGATCAATAAGGCGAGACTAATAATATGAAATATAAATTGTAAATAATAGCTCATTAAAATGAGGATGAAATGCGGAACATTTCCCTCACTTACAGTATGCAGGTTCAATTTTTAATTTCTGAGATATTATAAACCATATCTTCAATAAAACTCATTATCATTTACTTTTCGACACTATTTTTTCCCTTTTCACTTCTCTAACATGGTGTCCTGTCAAGATAAAATTTTGAATTATAGCCTATTATAGAGAAGATGAAACGTTGAATAATTTCCTCGCTTACAGTATACAGATACGATTATTAGTTTCTGAGATATTTTAATCCATATGTAAAAACATATTAATTAGTCGACTCTAGCTGGCTTTACTCGAGCGTTAACACTTCGGAATGCTGAGGGATAAATCTAATTCACTCTCCACAAATAAAAGTGCAAAACGCGCCTAGAGAAGTTTTCACTTAAAAAATAAAATTTCTTAAAACAACTATTGAAATCATTGAACAAAACAAATTATTGAAATGAAGTTCTGTACAAATTGTAAAAGTTTACAACAACAAACGTTGTGTTGACTGAGAAATAAACAGTAATTGGGTTATTTAGATAATGGATATAATTAATCTTGAATGAATTACCTTATTCACATATTAATAATATATGGAAATATTTATTGTTTTTTAAATTTACTTTTAGGAAAAATTATTTGCTTTAACAGAATTTTTAAAATAAAAATTCTATGAAAATTTTAATTGAATTGTTGCATTGGAAAAATTTTTTGCTCGAGATTAATAGAAAAACAATAAAAAATAAAGATTCCAGTCATATCAGATTGATTACAAATAAAGGCAATTTTTCTGATAAAAAACTTATAACTTAAAAAAAAATTAGTAACACAAAAACAAAACAATAAAAAAAAAAAAATGCAAATCCATGAACTGAAACGAACAACCGATTTATTTATATTTTCATCTAAAATTTTAAAATATTTTTAAGTGGGATAAAAACATCAATATAAGTTAAAGGTAAATATGGTTAACTTATAAAATGATAGAGGTAATTTTTAGGAGTTGTCGAAGGTAACAAAAGAAAGCTTGATGTTTTAATTAGATTTTGATGTTATTTGATGTCAACCATTTACTGACTGAGTAAGATTTCCTTAAATATTGGTCTGAAATTCCACCAAATATAGGGCTTGAAATTTTCATGGAAATTTCAGTTTAACATTTTAGAGAGATTGTTTTTTAAGAAATTTCTTGTAATGAAATAGTCGGTTTACTGTGAAAATTTAACTTTACTATGACGGTTTACTATTAAACTGTTAATTATTTATGTTTTTTAAAAAATATTATATTAAATGATAAATAAAAAGTTAATGGGCTCATATTACATAAATGAAATTTATTGAATGAATATCATGATAATAAAAAATAATAGGTGATAAGTAGTCAGGATGTAATCATTTTAAGATTTTTATTGTTGCAAATGAACTCAAGCATGTGGCTGATCATCAAAGCTGAAATTTTTTATCACATCAGAGATATGATATAAAAAAAAAACAGATGGTAGTTTTAAACGCGTCCTGAATATCTATCACCAATGAGATGTAGTCGACTAACTTCCTTCAATAATTCAATCAATAATAATAATGACAATATTGTCACAACTGATTAAAAATAAATAGTTAAAGTGTCATTTCAAGCCTTGCATAAATCCATCATTGTTGCTTAGAAAATAAAAATATAAGAGAAATGTTCAATAAATAAATTTGTTTTTGTTTACAAATTAATTGGAAGAGTATAAAAGGTTATTTTTTACTCATAAATTCATTTGTGTCTATTATTAATATTTCAATTTATAATATTTCATTAAAATATGATAAAGTTTTTACACAAACCCCTTTTAACTTGCAACCTTTTATTTCACAATTTATTTATTTATTTATTGAATAACATAACATTTCATCACTTGGGCATTTGTTATAGGGAGGTAGAATCTATTTTGAAGACATAGACAAATAAAAATGAAAACATTTTTTTTATGCAAGAATTATTATTTAACATTTTGGCTCTAAAAAGCCATTTTCAACAATCTTTTCTTTCAAAAACAAAACATTAGTCATAAAATAATTATTTCTAAAAATTGTTTAAATATATATATATAATACTACTTAAAGCTGGTATTTGTCAAATTGAATATAAAATGTTTTGTTGTTTTTCTTTTTTTCCAACCTCTACAAATAGTCTGTTTTTTCTCTTCATTCTATCAAAATGTCACTTAACTTTTATAACAAAATTTCCTTCATAAACACTATATCATTAAACATTTTCTTTAGGCAAAATTATATCACAGAAAAATGCACATAAAAAAAAACAAACTAAGAAAAAAATCATTTACCTTATTTTATTTTATTTTCACCACCATTTTCATAGTAATTTTACTTAGCTGTAGTCTAGACTGATTCACTACAATATCAAGGCGCTAGAATGCTAGAATAACGTAATTTTTTTGTAAAAATAAGGTTCTTTCTTGTATGTTTATATTTTAGGTGAAATTATGTTTTACTATATAAAGAAAGGTTGTATTTTTCACCACATTTATTTTCATTTCTCCTCCACTGTGGCTACGTTTCAATTATGAAGCCATTATCAAGCGATCTATAAGACCCATACACAATCAGGTCATAAAAAACCACACATTTAAAATAATATAATAGTGATTTTAGTCATCTATTAAAAAGCAATATTATATAAATAATGATCTTAAGGTTTAATGACTTAACCCAATTAGGGATGATTAAATAAGGAGAAATGAAAAGAAATGTGGTGAAAAATACAGCCTTTCAGTAAAAGGTTTTTGTTTTTTTCAAAATTCAAAATAAAGGTTTTGGCTATCTTAAAAAAATATTATAATTTTATAATACAGTCATGTCGTATATCAAAGAAAGAGCTCCAAAACTATTATAAAAAGGCACAGTTATTTGAGATGTTTATTATTAGGTAAAATTTGAGTTTAATTTTAATTAATTATGTTTATGATTTTTAGAATTAACATTATCTATTGAATTTTTTAAAATCATAGTTTTGGCTTATGTTTTTTTTTAGATATGATTAAAAATTTATTGCATTTTGCAAGTTTTCTGTTATTTTTTGCAAGATTTGTCTTCTAAAAATATTAATGAATTTCAATTAATTTATTTCTAACAAATTGAATACTTTCAGGAGACAATTTCAACCAAGTAGTCAACGAAAATTGGAGAGAGTGGGACTCCCAAGTAGGGCCTGGAATCGCAGACGCTCTGGGCCAAGTTATAGGTTCCATCTTGAAGAGAGCTACCAGTGCAGTCCCTTACAACGATGTATTCGTTTAAGCTGTTTTGTTTTTATCTACTGGATATCTATAAGGCTATGGTCACCATGCAGCAGTATTTTTATTTAAACCGATTGCTTGTGTGAACCCTTATAAATTAAACATAATAACTGACCTTAATATTGTGTTATTAGTAATCATTCCTTCTTCCATGAATTGTTCTGTTTTTCAGTTTAGTACAAAGAAGGGTGTGCCACAGCGCAAGTTATGCAATCATAATGTTTAAAAGGAGCACATTTTATATGCTATATAATATGATTTTAGTTCGGTTTCTAGGCGAACTTTTAAACCAGAAAAAAAGGGAGAAACTTACCCGAACCAGACAGCAGCATATATAATTGTTTATGAAGTACAATAATTCTAAATCTACTTTTGCTTGTACTGTATTTAATAAAGGAAAGCAATACAATTTATTGAGTGAAGGAGTATGCGCGATTGACCTTGTGAGGGAATAGGCACCACTAATTGAGTCTTTTTTTTAGTATTTTTTTTATTTTGAATATAAAAGGCAAACAGTTACTTTGGTAATTACTTTTAGTTATTTTTTCTTCTGTTTATTTTATATTTGTATGTATTATAAATATATTGTGAATATGGTCTTACTTCACCATAACTGTTGTCCATGTGAAAGAATATTACTCAATAAATAAATATTTTTACTTTACTGGTTTGGGTAGTAACTATTAGGGCACCAGTGATGGACATAGTGTATGCAATGTTTGTCAGTTTTGCCTTATTCTACCATAATTATTATAGTTATAAACTTCTCCGTTGGAAATTTAGAATCTCTTTTTCCTATTTAACACTTTAAAATTGAAAAAAAAAAAAAGCAGTCTTGCAGGTATAATCTCCATTTAAAAAAACATCATTTTACACTAGTGATGGACACCCTAATATTCAATTGTTCTAATAATGGACAGGGGGTTGTTACCAGTTATAGACATACCTCAGAAAAATTCTAAAATCTGTGTTATTAAGATAACGATAAAGATACGATAAAATAAATGATCAACTTACTCTTAGCAAATCTTAGTAGGGAGGTATGAAACAGACTGATTTCAAGAGCACTAAAGAAACAAACTGAGGATAATCAAACCGACCGTCAGTTGTTGGGCCTCGTCCTCCAGAAAGTGTAGAAGAGAGGAAGTAGTCATCACACGCCTCAGAATTGGACATTGCCGGTTGACCCATGGCTACCTGATGGCAAGGGAAGATCCACCTCACTGTCAACTCTGTAAAGTGGCTCTCACAGTGAGCCATATCTTTGAGGAGTGTCCTCGCTACAGGAGAGAGATGGATGGACGTGGTGTACCTCGTCAGCTCTGTGAGGCACTAACAGATAACGAACAACGTATCGATAGTACCATTGAATTCATTAAGAACATAGGGCTAATTCAAGTAATCTGAACTAAATTATTTTTTCTCACAAATTTGCAATATATTGACTTTATTTTTATATACTCTATACTTTTTTTTTTTTCTCAATAGTAATTTATATATAATTTTTTTTCATTATCCTTTTTTAAAACATATTTAATTTTATAATAATAGTTTTAAGATTGAAAAATCAATCAGTAAAATTTGAGGGCAATGATAACCGTCAGCAGTTTTTTGTCCGTAAACCCAAAAAATCAACAACTGAAGAAATAACAATTATAGGCAATTTATTATTATTTTTTTTAGAACTTTGTTCATACAGTTGTCAATAGAGGGCATTTTTCTTCAATCTAGAAAAAAAATGGAACCTTTAAATCAACAAGGAAGCTTATTATTTACATTTAAAGTCCAATCTGTCCATCACTAGATCCCCTGTCACTAGGCATTCATCCTACTTAGATATTTATAAGAATCAATGTTTATCTACATAAAATAAATAAAGTAAAAATGGCAAAATAAATAATAATATTTTTTTTTAACATTTGCCGACGTTTCGACCTGAAGTTTAGGCCTTCATGAAGGCAGATCGAAGAGATCGCTTGGATAGAATGGAGGTATTTTTTTTATATGTAAAAAAACATGAGTTGATTTCTTTTTGAACACATTATAAATCTATGAATACATATAAATGAACATTTTATAAGATTTTCATATTGCATATTGTAATTTACACCTTTATTAAAAGTGAGTAAAAAGGTTTTAATAAATTAATGTTGAACAATTAAAAGGCAAGCTAATCTAGTTCTACTAGTATCAGGAAAAGAAAATGGCTACTCTGTAGTTTCCCAAGAAGGAAAATACAAAAGAGGAGAGGAACAAAGGTTTTTGTTTTGGCAAAAATTTGGTGGGTGGCTGTAGTGAAGAGAGGATAGGAGAAGGAACCTGGCTCCAGTGAGTAAAACCCAGTAACAGTGTTACCATTTTTGAAGTTGTGTTTGGCAGAACATTGGAAAGCATTTGAAGACAATTGGATTTAGTGCAACAAAGGAAGAAAGATTGTATGTAGAAAAAAGGTTAGCTTGTCAATTCATACTTGACTTTATTTTATAATCAGTGTTTAACTTTAATATAAATAGTATAAATAACAATAGTTTGTCTGAGTTGATCTGATTGTCAGTAACCCACACCTGAGATAAAGAAATATATTAATACTCTTATAATTTTGTTTTTATTTAATAACCTCTTATTTCTTTTGGAAGTATCCTAAGGGTATAAAGTGATCTTCTGAGGTTATATTATTATTATTATTTTAAAATATAAGAGGGATGTTACAATATTTTGCCACCATTTGATTAATGTGCTTAAAAGGCATAAAAGGCATTTTGTATATTTTGAATAATTGAATTTATTTTAGAGATATACTATTTTAAATTAATAAGATTACAGGTTAATTTGTTTGTCAATAATAAGACAATATTTACCAACTATACTTCAAATGATAAAATATTTTTTATCATTTATGAAATCACTATTGGGATGTAATTTTTTATGAAAATGAATTATAATCCAAAGAAGTTAATTTTGGTACAAGCTAGCACTAGCGGACCTATAGAGAGGGGTAGGGATGGGCGATGGTCGATAATACTATTGATATATCGGTAGTTTGTATCCTCTCCTTAGACACAAAAGGACTTAAAGGAATAGACTCCTTATACTTAAAGGAATAATTTTAATTACACGCCTTCATTCTTCTGTCCATTTATTGATGTATGGGATATAGTGATAATATAACAATGTAAAAGTTAAATGTTTGATAATGGAAAACGGCCATTGTATAATAGAAATGTCACATTAAGAGAATAAATGGATAGAAATGTGAAGGCATGTTTAAAACTATTCTTATCAGTATACAAAACATACTAAATTAAATAAGGTAAAAAATAATTCAATCTCAAATTACTTCCTTAGAAATATTTTTACAACTCAAGTTGTGCCGATGGAGAAAATGTTACATTTACCTCACATTTTAATTTTTTTTTTCATAAAAAAATATAATTATAAAATCTACTAAGATGCAATTAGAGTTTTATTATGTTTTATACTAGATGTTATTTTCAAATAAAATATAGAATCTTGGAAATTAAAAGATACACACATTTCTTGCCTCCTTTTTTAACCAAATAGTTAAAACAATAGTACCTATATGTCATAGATTTTTCTTGTTTGAATTCAACAATCAGGGAAATAAATGCAATTTATTTGTTTATATAAATGTATCAAATTTTTATAATTATTTATTTAATAATTTTTATTAGTGCCTTAACATAAATCTTTAAGAATGTATCCAATATAAATGTTAATTATTATAAAACTTATGCAGTATTTTAAATTAAATAACTAAAGAATACAGAGAAAATAAGTACAGTTACTAAACTATCAATAGTTTTTTATCGAACTATCTATAGTGGAAAATTATTGATTATCGCCCAACCCTAGAGAAGGGCTTTTGAGCTGAAGAGCCCACAAAAAGGATTTTTTTATTTTTCATTGGTCCACATTTGTTAATGTGAGTGATCTAAACTAAATACTTAAACAAGCACAATATGTTCTATTTTAACAATTATAATCCAAATACAGTTACTAAATATAATCATGTCTTATGAAAAAAAATATTATACACTTAATAATATCAAGTGAATCTTATGCGCAAAACTTGTATTGTATATTTTTATTTGATTTGATATACCACCAAAGTCATAATTAATACCATCAACAATATTATAGCACAATAAAGATTTTATACAGTGTACAGCACATTGTGAAAAGTTAATTGGGGAATTAAATAAGTAATCTAATCGAGGTATTCTCTAATGGACTTTCCCTTGCTTTATAATTGATGTAAAAAAATGGTAAACTTTTGAATAACCTAAGAGTCTATTAAAATATACCAAATGGGTGAACGTAGTAAAGATACTTCATTTGTATTTAAAACACTTACCTTGTATTTAAACAAATTCTATAATCGTTCAATATTCAATTTAAATTTCGATGGTGAGAAATGCGAAGATCGAAGATAGAGTTATGTATTCCTAAATGATCTTTAAAATCACAAATCGTAAGAAATAAAATAAAATATAAAAAAAAGAACAGTTAGATCCCGAAATGTTTAATTAATTGTAATATGGATCACCAATAGAACCAGAATTTAATTTTTGGGAGAGAAACTACCTACATCAAATAGTGTTCAAATGGTTCTTGAAGTAATTTTGTACCTTTTCTATTTTGTGTATATTGATACATTTTCTTTTTATCTTTTTTACATTATTTTAAATTTTTATTCTCTAATACGTTGTCAGTAAGATTTAATAGATTTTACAATATCTCAACTTTCTATTTATATCTATCATTTCCTTATATAACTTCATATTCCTTTTTTCTGTTTATATTTTGTTCTATGATTATCTCACTTCCTTTTAGCATACTGTTACATCATATTTTAGCAACTATGTCACTCCATTTATATATAAATGTATATTGTCTGCACTTATGTTTATTATCTTATACATTCCACTACTTTTCATTGTTAATTCATTTTTCATTTCTTATGTTACCTTATTTTGATTATGTTTATTTCATTGCTGCCATTATTATTTATTTCTTAGTTCTCTGTCACTGTTATTATTCTAATGACTTTATTTATCTTTAATGTTCACTCTATCTTCTTTATTTTACTTTACATTTTTTTTTAGTCTTTACCTTTATCTTTTTACTTTTAATTCTTTATTATTCAATGTTAATAGTTTCTCATACCTATTGTTATCTGTTATTTTTCTTAGCCCTGATGAAGGCCTGAATTTTGGGGCGAAAAGTCGCCAAATATAAAAAATAAATATAACTAATTATTTTAACTATTTTTTTTACTGAACCCCGACATTTCTTCTCTTCAGTCGGTTTTTGAAGTCCTATTAAATAAAATTACACGAACAATAATTCTTTTAGAGATAAGTTTTAATATTTATTTCGTAAGACATGGTTATGTTTTACCATATTTTAAGGGGAGGTGGGCTTCAGCCTGAAAGCTCCCTTTTAACCATAGATCGGCCTGTGATATGGCTGGATATGGTACCAAAGTAATCATATTGTTTAGGTAACAAAAAATAATTTTTTTTTATTTACTAATTTTTACAGAGATCTATCTTTTACTTTAATTTTTAAGACAAATAAATTAAATGCAACTTATGAGAATGTTAAAATGTATAGTCCGTAGTATACAACCCTTTTCATCAAATTATTAAAATGAAACTTTGTGAATAGCTTTATCTTACATATAACTTTATTTGTACGTAAAATCTCACAAATGGGGCGTTTTATCATTACATTAATTAATTTAATGTGGCATTAAAGACTCAAATCTTTCTTTTCATTTGAATCTTAAGATGATTTGATAATAAAATCGAGAAGGAAGGTGGCCTACAGATATATCGTACCGTTTGACCGATATAACCTTGTTATTTTGACATGTTTGGGGTGAAGGTCACGCCAAAAGGACAATATTTATGTGGGCCACTTTTTAAAAATTATCTTACGATTCAAATGAAATGGAAATGGGTGTTCCTACCTCGCCTTTCGACTATACGAGGGATTTCCTGGGTCAGGAGTAATGAGGGAGATTAACGCTCAAAGTCAAAAGTCCTCTCGGCACCGAGATTTGAACTCGTAATCTTTGGTTTATCAGACTGTCGGTCAACGCATGTTTTACACAACGTGTTACTCCACTTGGTCACTCAGCTCCCTAGGCACTGTGTTCCTATGATCCATATCCCGGTTTCGATTCTGGCTATGGCTGATAATTATCTATTTTACATTCAGAATTGCATTCCGAGGAACTAATGACGTTCCGAATTGTCGTTTAACGTAATGAATGAAGTACTGATGGTGGTGCGTTGCGGATTTCCGAACATCCGCAAATCAAAGGTTCATTCACGAGAAGTGGAGGGGGGGCTGAGGTAAAAGTAGTGGGGAGACTAACCATACTGCTGGATAGGTTAGGTTACCTAGGCCTCACAACCATTATAAATTTCTGATTTTCCTTATATGTAAATAGTTAAATAATTGTTCATATCCCTTGTTTATAATTTTAAACCATCTTCAACTATTTCTTTTAAATAGTCAAGTGGGCAACAAATTAAAAAAAAAAATGAGGAAACTTCACAATTTACTTTAGGAAAAAAAAAACTTTAACTGTTGTGTATATTTGTCAGTTCTTTTCCCATTTTCCTCAACAAATTTATTATTTTCGCAATATCTTTCCTTAATTTCTGTATGTAGTAGACTTATATTTTACTAACTTTTGTCTAAACGATTTTCTACGAGACTAACCTTACTACTAGATAGGTTAGTTTACCTAGGTCTCGTTATTAAGTAAATAATTTCATAAAAGTAAATAGTTGTTTATATCCCTAGTCTATATTATTATTAACCATTTTCAACTATTTTTTCTTTAAATAGTCAAGTAGACAATAAATTGGAGAGAAAAAAAAGTGGAAACTTCACATAAGTAATGATCAGTAATGATTGAAGTGTAAGGGTCTTCATGATCAAAGCGATCGCGGGCAATCTTGGAACTTCTTGTGACGTTCATTCATGAATTACCGTGTAGGGTCTGCTTAAGTAAATAATTTCATAAAAGTAAATAGTTGTTTATATTTTTATTAACCATTTTCAACTATTTTTTCTTTAAATAGTCAAGTAGGCAATAAATTGAAAAAAAAAAAGTGGAAACCAATTTATTTAACAATTTACTTATAGAAAAAAAATCTTTAACTGTTTTGTCTATTTGTCATTAATTTTTCCATTTTTCTTAACAAATTGATTATTTTCGCAACACTTTTCCTAAATTGTTGTATGTAGTTGACTTATATTTTACTAACCTTGGTCTAAACGATTTTCAGGCATTGGGATGTAATTATTATATCTCCATTTTTCTCTTTATGCCCAATATTATAAATGACAATGTCCAAATAAGCATATCTATGCTGTTTCTTTGTTTACAACCGAGCTAAATTGGCTCCAGTAATGATCAGTAATGATTGAACATGTAGGGGTATTCATGATCAAAGCGATCCCGAGCAATCTTTGTCATTCTTGTGACGTTCATTCATGAATGAGCTTTAGTAATCACATAAGAGTTGACCACAGGTCCGGGAGCGCCCCTGGTGGCACCTTAGACATAGAGACATAGAGCACACCTGGCGATTGGCTGTTATTTGATCAAATCACCTCTTTGCTCCATCTTTGACCTAAATCAGAACTTCCTTGCAGATTCCTGAACCCAAGGCCTTCCATGGTTTGTAATGGTGCAGGTTGTATTCAATACTTCGACATCAATAACTAAAAACTTTGTATATTAGTGGATTCTAAAAGGGTTGAAGAAAAAAAAACTGTTGGGTAAACATAACATTTTATTTATAAATTTAACAATGAATTTTCGAAAACATATTCAAGAGTTGTTGACCTTACTTCGACAGCTATACCTCTCATCGCAGGTTTTGTATTTGGCTCCAAATGTTACAGCATCCTGCAGATTTTCAACTAACATCTCGTATTTTTCATCGAACGGTATCACGCTGAAAGTATAGAGTATCATAATTTTAGATCAAAACAATGCTTTAAATATTTATACCGATTATGCATAATCATCATAACAATGTTTACAGATTAAATTGCATAAAAATAAATAAACTTTATATTATGTTATTTCAAAACAGTCAAACTTTCTGGCACAACCATGGTGCAAAACTGAAAATATTCAGGAGATAAATAGATAAAAAAATTTTTGTTTGATTTTCGTCGATGAAGGAAACTTTTTTAAACTAATTTATTGTACATTTGTGTTCTGAATATGGCTGTTAGCACATACGGGTTTATCATGGTTAACATTAAGATGATTATGGTAGCAGCCATTATCTATGGATCTAGACCGATTTGTTACTGTCCTTGAAACCGAGTGCGTCTGAGGACACAGCCATTGATCCTAAAGTGTTCATTACGGGTGGCCTGATGAACCCTAGAAACGATGTTCCGTAGCAACGTGAGGTTGGCTGAACCATTCTAAGCTATCTGCTAAGCAATGTGCGTCTTTAAGATCACAATGCTTACACGAATATGTGTGTAGTGAAAGGTTGTATATGGCAGGTTATGTACACACAGCTGGTGTGTGAAATGAATTTGTCACTGCCACTCATATTTTTGGAGTGAAAACTTCTTTAGGCGTGTTTATATGTATATGCAAATATATATATATATATATATATATGTATATATATATGGTGATAATTAGTGTTGCCCAAAATCGGTCTTGGTCTTGCACTTTGCAAGACCAAGACCAAGGCCGCCTAATTGTTGCAAGACCAAGACCAGAACTGGTTGATTTTTTAAATAAAAATTAAGACAAGATAGTTACTAATAGTTGATAATCTTAGTTACTGTATGTTAATAATTGGTATAATCAAAATACTTTTGCATTTAACACCTCTAATTTTTCATTCGGGCTTAGTTAGGTTTCTCCTATCTAAAAAATTACAGTAATATCTCTATAGCAATAAACTAATAAGTAACTGCAAGACTGTTGCGAGATTCTTGCGCAAGACCAAGACCACGACCAAGAATGAGTTTGCAAGACCAAGACTCGTATCGGTCTCGCATTTGGGCAACACTAGTGATAATGGGGTGAACGTAAATGATATATACTTCTTCCTTCAGGTAATATGTATATATATGTGTGTGTGTATATATCGATATAATCGCTACTAGAAAATAATTAGTTGCTGCTTGTCCATTAATTTTAAGACATAATTCAATAGGTTTATTTTTATTTAATTGGTATGAATGAACTATTTCAACACTGTTACTAATGTCCTTTACTGTGTATGTAATGTAATTAAACAATGAATAAATAAAATAATAACGGGAACAAGACGTTTTAAGCACCCGAACCAAACTATTTGAACATTAAATTTTTATTCGAGATACTATTGTTCTGCATGAATTAAATTAAATGTTTTAAAAATACTATTATAAGGGCTTTTATCGCTATTTCTTTCTCATTTATATAGTTTTGAATTATGTTAGCTATGTACCTATACTGTTTTATATAGTCTTCAGTTATGTTACCTTTGTACCTATACTCTTTTATATAGTCTTCAGTTATGTTACCTATGTACCTATACTCATTTATGGTGTAACGAAAAATGAAATACAAAAAAAAATTAGTTCGTAAAATAATTGTTAGTTTTTTTTATTATCTCGGAGAGGATTAAATATAAAATTAAGTATTTAGTATTAGTTTTAATAATACGTAATTGTTTATAATAAGTCTTAGTTTTAAGTATTAGTTGTAAATATTATACAGGGGAGACCCTGACGACGCTAGTTCGAATAAGATCCCAATTCCTCAGATAACCAAATATGTCAATTGGACAGTGTTCAACCATTGATGTTTTGTAAATCTGTACATATATGTTTTTTTTACCCCAAATATTTGTAATTGGTTTATTGTATAGTCGTATGTTAATGTTTAGTTCTATAATAATTTTATAACCTTCCCTTTGTTAATTAAAGTTAATTGTATTTTCTTTGTTTTCTTATAAATCTAATTTCTTGTTCATAATTTTCATTTCCTTTAACAGTTCTTTAAATTAATAAAAATAAGTAAATTCATCATTAGTATTAATAATAGCCAGTTTTATTTTCTTCTGTTTGTTTTTATTTTATTTATATATTATATTGTTTTGTTTTTTAAGGTTTAATAAGGAACTGTAAAATGCTATTCGAGGGATTAGTCATTATCAACCAAGTAGGAAGGTTCGATAGGTTATGAGGTTAACATATGTTTTTTAAACCCATAGGTTCCGAGTTCGTAGCTCACTCCGCGTCCTAATCTTTTTTTTTAAATTAAATTTATTTATTTTTTATTTTTGTGGTTTTCGCTATTTTCCAAATTCAACCAATTAAATAGCGTGGCGTCTGTTAGATAATTATTAATATTTAATTGTTACTTGATGGCTTGATTATTTAATTTTTTTTTTTGCGAACCCTGCCGTCTCCACTGAGCATCCGGCAAGTTTGTAGCGGAAACGATTTTTCTAAATTAAATACCGTAACAATGGAACTCACCTTTTGAATACTTTTGCCCACTTCACTAGAAATTTTGCGGCGACCAGATAATGCTTGCTCTTACTTGGGTCCTGGCAGGCTATTCTGAAACACAGTAGAAACAGAAATAGAACGATACATACAACGATAGATTAATTAATTTTAGATAAATCTAGTTTTTGAATAGTCAGTTTTTGGAAAATTTAAAACAGTTACCTGTAGAGGCAGTTGTAGTCGTGATCCGCTTCGCCCATCAGGTAGGAAAGAACCAGGAGGAGTTCCTGCTCCGAGACGAGCTCGTTGTCTTCCAAGGAACGGCCTTTGTGCTTGTCCACTCCGAGGTAGAAGGCCCCGAAGATGAGCGCCTTCAAGAGGAGGAGTATCCCCAGGTTGGAGAGGTTCAGGCTGAGGACCTGAGGATAAAGGAAGAAGTACAAGAAGAAAGCTTCTTTGATTGTGTTATCGTGACCAATGATAAGGGATTACCTGGCTAGTGGAACCAGTAGACCTGGTCAATAATTCAGTTGCCATTTCGCCGATATTGACGCGCGGCGAATCATTCGCGACCTCACCTCTCGCCGAAGAACAGGCAGCAGCGAGCACTAATATACTGATAGCTAGCATTTTCTGTATAAAAAATATTTTATTAGGTAGGTAAAGATTTAGAAACTGTATAAAATATAAGAGAAATTTAAAACAGTATAAAATTCATATAGGAAGCGGGGTAGCTCAGTGATAAGGCACTAAGCTTCCAATGCTCATGGCCCCAGGTTCGAACCCCGGCTCATGACAGAAATATTATTTATTCTGTTTCATTGGCGTGGGGCGATCCTGGGGGTATGGACATCCTCCTGGGTAGTGTTGCCCAAATGTGAGACCGAGACGAGTATTGGTCTTGCAAACTCAGTCTTCCTCCAGGTCTTGGTCTTGCGCAAGAGTCTTGCAGTTACTTATTAGCTTAGTGCTATAGAGATATTACTCTATTTTTTTAGATAGGAGAAACCTAACTAAGCCTGAATGAAAAATTAGAGCAGTTAAATGCAAAAGTGTATTGGTTATACCAATTATTAACATATAGTAACCAAGATTGTCAAGTATTAGTAACTATTTTGCTTAATTTTATTTTTTTAAATTGATTTTTTTTTACCAGTCCTGTTCTTAATCTTGCAACAGTGAGGTGGTCTTAGTCTTAGTGAGGTTGCACTTTGCAAGACCAAGACCGATTTTGGGCAACACTACTCCTGGGGCACACCCAGCCTCTCCAAAGTGAGTACCCTTAATTAAATAATTGATTAAGGGGAAAAACCTGGCGGTTGAGCGTGATCCTGGCCCGATCCTCTCCCTGCACAACCGTTGACCTAGAAACAAACGCAGACCTAGATAGCACAGGCGGATTTACGGGGGCGGCTTTCGGGCTGAAGCCCCCCCAAAATGGAAAAATGTATCCATGTTTTATGGTAAAAAATATTAAAAAAATATGTCTTAAAGTATTATTGCTCGTTTAATTACATTTAATAGGATTTCAAGAATCACTTAAACATCATTTCATATAGGTAGTTAGTATATTTCTGTTTTCTAAAGTAATGATCGTTATATATATGAAAAAAAAACCTTCCGGGCTGAAGCCCCCCCCCCCAAAAATTAAATCCTGGATCCGCTAGTGCTAGATAGTACTAAACCCAAGACTCTTCATGAGTTGTAATGGTAAAATTGTTTGTTTTTTTATAAGATTGATATAGGTTGTGCGTATTGGTTAAATTAAGGAGGAAAAAGATGCCTAAATACTTAAAATTCTGCTGTGAAAAATATGCTGAATATGGGTTTTAGGGCGAGGGAGTTTCTGGGCAGGAGCAGAATGCTTTTGAGACACTTAGGACTAAATTACTGAGAGAAACTGGTATTATGCGTCCTCTTACAGAATGATTTCTCTCAGTTGGCGTCTGAAAAAAACTACGCGTACTACAGATCTTTTGTGCACAAGTGGAAAACCGCAGTTGGCTCTGCTCATTTCAACTTGAGAAGAAGAGGACCGTTTCCTTGACGACCACCGGACATAAGAGGCGAAGAAAAAGACGGATTTCGTCTAGGGACGAGGACATGATTTTTTGAGAACTTTAAGATTTTTCTTGGCAAAATAACTATGGCAAGCCATGTTGCCGACACCCGTGTTGCCGAAAGGATAATTATCTATAAAAGCCAAATAGTCAAGTAATGTCACTAGTGTTGCCCAAATCCGAGACCGAGCCGAGTCTTGATATTGCAAAAACAGTCTTGGTCATGGTCTTGCGTAAGAGTCTAACAATAGTCTTGCAGTTACTTATTAGCTTATTACTAGAGAGATATTGCTGTAATTTTTTAGATAGGAGAAACCTAACTAAGCTCGAATGAAAAATTAGAGGAGTTAAGTGCAAAAGTATATTGGTTATAATCATTAACATATAGTAATTAAGATTGTCAAGTATTACTAACTATTTTGCCTTAGTTTTTATTTTAAAAATCGATTTTTTTTTACCAGTCCTGGTCGTGGTCTTGCAACTCATAGGCGGCCTACCGATTTTGGGCAACACTAAATGTCACGTATAGAAAACTGATCAAATAAAATCAAAGACTTATTGAAACTGAATTGTCAATATTTATATTAAAATTTGCTTAATTTTACACTGATATAATGAATTTAATAAAAAAATTAGCACCGTTTACGAGAAAAAATGTGTAAAATCGATTATATAAAGTGCCACTTCCTGTTAGCCGATTTTGACTAGAAAGTTACTGTAATAGCTAGACAAAAACCTCTCTCCTCTTTGACTATTGATGTAAGGTCTATGGGGATGTCTCGGGAGGTTTCGATTAAGAGTAATCACGGCTGGATGTACCCCAAAGTAGATCCACAGCCGATGAAACAGAATAAGTAATTTATTTGCCGTCAGCTGGAATCGAACCCAAGACCTTGAGCTTTAGAGGTCAGTGTCTAATCCATTGAGATACCCCGCTCTCCCAATATGTAATATATACATAAATAATATTTGTTGTTGTCGATTCATTTTATACTATCGATACTTACAGAAAGTGAGAGAAGATTTGAGTATCCCAGCAGGTAACACATAGAACTGCCCAAAGCCGGGGCAAACAATTCTTATATATGCTTCTGAAGTGGGGGCAATTCTGGAAGAGATGATGGGGCTTTCTTCCGCCCTTTTGTCTTCTGCACACTAGGGTGCTCCTGAGGATGTCTTTGTGTGGGTCATGGTCGGTGTAGCAGGAGTCGCTATCAGCCACACCGGGAGCATTCCTTTACGTCATTCCTAGTTCTGATAGTTCCGGGTAGAGGTATCGGAAAAATGTCGATATTTTATAATAAATGTATATATATCGATGTTTTTGGTAGATAGTTTCGATATGTCGATATTTGAATTTGAAAGTATTTAATTTTTGCTGTTACAAATCATTTCTATGAATTAATTGTCGGTTCAAGTCCAAAAAAAAAAAAAAAAAAAAATGTCGGTTAATGATTGAATGTGTCGTGAATAATGAAGAGAAGAATGGTTGGGGTAATCAGTAAGAAATAAAAATGCAAGAATAAATAATAATATTTATTTTGACATTTGCCGACGTTTCGACCTGAAGTTCAGGCCTTCATCAGGGCTAAAAAAAAGAACCAGTATGTATGAAAAACATAAATAATGTAGGTAAAAAAATTAAATTAAAATGAAGTGGGTAGAAAAATGACAATAGTAATAACTAAGAGATAAATAATAATAAATGTTACAAAGCGTAGAATGATGAAGAAACATAATAAAAAAAGGTGACATAGGTATTAAAATGGTAATCTTAGAATAAAATATAAAACATAAAAAAGGAATATTAAGTTATATAATGAGTTACAAGTTATATGATGTATTATAATTTATGTTTTCTAATACCTTGTTGTCTGGTTCTTTTTTTAGCCCTGATGAAGGCCTGAACTTCAGGTCGAAACGTCAGCAAATGTCAAAATAAATATTATTATTTATTTTTGCCTTCTTATTTCTGACTGTTCACTCCAATTATTCTTCTCTTCATTTCTATGAATTACTAAACCATAAACTCCCTCTCGTATTCACTAAATCATGAAAGTTTTTTTTTTCTTTTTAGATATTTTTGTATTGCAATTTTCCATACAGCCAGTTATAAAATTATGTCGTTGTATTTCCATTTTTAATTATTTCTAATCTAAATATATTTATTTATTGAATATAAGTAATGCTTGACATTGACTATTTCTTCAGGATTGTTGGATGTTAACAATTTCTTGTACATATCGTCATTATTCTAAGGATTTAGACATTTTTTCCTTTGATTTTTATAAGCAGGGATTCTAAAATTATATGTTGGAGGGGTTCTTTTTGGTTACATTTATCAAATTTACAGAATTTTCGACTCCAATACGTTGAAAGTATAGTTTACTTAATCCGTGATTGGTTCTAAGTCTAGTCTCAGACTCTCCAAATCCCTATCGCCCGATCAGCCTTCTTCCTTTCTTTTCTAAATTATTTAAAATGTTATTCTTCGTCATCTTGATTCTCTCGATATATTTAAATTTATTCCAAATCATCAATTCGGCTTCAGGAAGCATCATTCAACTGTTCAACAATGTCATCGATTGGTAGATTATATTTCTAATCCTTTAGAATCCAAAAATTATTGCTCTGGAGTTTTTCTTGACATTAGTCAAGCCTTTGATAAAGTTTGGCATGAAGGATTGCTTTCCAAACTTAAAATTTTACTTCCTCCGACCTACTATCTAATATTACTTTCATATCTAACGGATAGACACTTTCTGAACGATATTGCAGACTGGGCAACAAGGTGGAAAATTAAGATGAATGAAAAAAAAAGTGTGCATGTGGTATTCACTCTTAACCATGAACCTTCACTTGAAATATATTTTAATAACATTAAAATCCCAACATCTGACGTAATTAGATATTTAGGTTTTTACCTGGACAAAAGACTTACTTGGAGGACTCACATCAGACAAAAACGAATAGAATTAAACAGACGATACGGTCTCTTATCCAGATTATTTGACAGACGTTCAAAATTATTTTTAACTAACAAACTAACCCTTTATAAAGTTTTACTTAAACCTATTTGGACTTAGGGCATAGAACTGTGGGGCTCTGCTAAGATTTCCAACATTAAAAAAGTTCAGTCCTTTCAGTCAAAAGTGTTGGGAAGGATAGTTGAAGCACCGTTTTATGTCACAAATGATACACTACATAAAGACTTAAAAGTACCTACAATTTTAGGTACTGCAAAGGAGAACTAAAATAACTTTCACCAAAGACTGACGTACAACATGAATCCCCTGACAGAAATCCTTCATCGTATAAGAAACCCGTACAGCCCACCACGACGATTACGTAGGCGTTGGCCAAGAGACCCGCTGATCTGATTTATATCCCATACGTCATGGGAAGCTGTGAAGCTGCCAAAAACTTTGCTTATTGCAAAGAAATTTGCAGATTGCAAAATTAATCAAATGTTCTACATTTTTATTTCGTTAATAAATAAAAAATGTTTGTATATATACGGTGTAAATGTACTCTCTGAACTCTATTATAAGTGTCCTTAACTGAGACAGATTGTAATATTTATCAATGAAAAAATTTTCTATTTTATACTATGCGAATTACTCACACTGACCAACTTGAAAGTTTTATACTTTTGTATCGTTTCTACAATTTATTCATCATTCACGATCTTCCACTTTAGTCAGTGGTACAGATCCCTTTTTATCAAATTATTAACATTCTCCTAAAATTTCGTGAATAGCTTCATCTCAATCTGGTGATCAGCAAAGTTTGTCTATTTAATTGGGTACTAAAAACTCATTAATACTCATTTTCTTTCCACTTGAATCATAAGATAATATAATCACAAAATCGAAAAAAAAGTGGGCTTCAAAAATATTGTGCCGTTTGGCCTATACGAACTCTTTATTTTGACATTGTGGTAGTGCAGGTCACGCCAAACAGCTCAATATTTTTGAAGGCCACCTTTTTTCTCGAGTTTTTGGTTAAATTATCTTACAATTCAAGTGGAAAGCATATAGGTATTTACGAGTTTTTAGTACATATAGCCCGGTAACCTGGTACATCGTAAGTTGCATTGAATAGGGGTAGAACTTTTTTATTTTCTTGTATGGAATATGACTGAGATGCAAAATTCAAGTTTCGACGCCCTCCCTCCCCCCAGATCACTTTTGAATATCCCAAAAATTTTCCGTTTTTTCCATTTTATCCATATAGGAGTACGTTTTCATATCATCTTATCTTATCTTCAATCATATTATCTTATATTATAAGCAAATGGATATTCATGAGTTTTTATTTAAGTACCTACTTAAATAGACAAAGTTTGCTTATCTGCTGATGAAAAATCACCTAATTTCGAAAATTTTGTAATATATTTGTAGGTTACGATGAGATGAAGGTATTTACGAAGTTTTTGGTGGATGTTAACAATTTGATTAAAATGTTTCTGTACCACGGGCTATTTTAATTTTAATTCTTTTAAAAATTGAATGTTCAAACTGTTACCGACTTAGCCCAATACAGATTCCTATGCTTCCATAACAAACTCTACTCTCATCCGAATCCACTGTGGAGTTTCTAATCTTGCAACTCTTCGATTCTTGATAATTCTTCTAGGCATTTGAAAAGAAGATGGCCTCGTTATCTTCTAGGAAGTTTCTTTACAAACCGGCCACCATACTGATTTATATGTATTTTTAGTTAATATGATTGTAAATTTTAATAAATATATATTTCTAACAAAAATAAACTATGACGTATGCTTAGACCACATAATAGAAGTGAAAACATCAATAAAGCGAGATCAATATGAAATATAAATTATAAATAATAGCAATATGTAAGTCTGATTTTTAGTTTTTGAGGTATTTTAATCGATATCTTTCATAAAACTCGTTATCGATTGGTTTTCAACAATATTATTCCCTTTTTTGCCTCTCTTAACACGGTGTCACGTTAAGATACAATTTAGTATAAAAACCCATTATAGAAAGGATGAAATGATGAATATTTTCTTGGCTAACAATATGTAGGTCCGAATATTAGTTTTTGAGGTATTTTAATCCTTATTCAAAAACACTTCAATTTGTCGGCTCCAACCAACTTTACTCCAGCGTTACACGTCGGAGATCTGACGTGTCAATCTTATTCACCCTCCAAAAAAAAAAAAAAAAAAGTGCAAAACACGCCTAAAGAACTTTTCACTTCAAAAACATTTCAATGCTGTAATAATAATACCATTTGTACTATATCTTATCATAAACTCGTTATCATTTGGTTTTCGACCCTTGTTTCCTTTACAACTTTCTAACACAAGGTGTTATGTTATGTTACAATTTTTAATAATAGCTCATTACAAAGAAGATGAAACGCTGAACATTTCTCTCGCTTATAGTATACAGGTCTGATTTTTAGTATCTGAAATATTTTAATCCACATCCCCACATATATTATTACAGTAAGACTCGAAATCGGTTTTGTACCAAATATAAGCTCCTGTCATGCTCAAATACTATGAATGGGGCACTCTTGGATTCAGAATTTCACGGGGGTTAGCGAATCGTATTCTCCACTTTTTTTTTCTAAAATAAATAAAGTAGATATAAACATTTTGCTAGGCTTCAATACTGGAACAGTGGTAGGTCTTAAGATCGATACGGGACAAATTGGACCTTGAAGATTTTGATGCGTACAGCAAGACCTCCGGAACTATCTGATCCTGCGTTTTTAAGCACCAAAACGTACTATCGTACTACGTGCATCCACACAATCTTACGTTAATTGTAGTACTATCATTGAATACATGTCTTATTTCGTCGACTTGAGGCCTCTATGATCGAGAGAGGGATAGTTTATATTATTTATCGATGGTGTTTTTGATCGGGAAGCCATATCATCGTTAATTCTTCACCAAATCTCAAAATTGAGCTACCAATTTCGAAGATTTCCTTCTCCTTCAGACGCGCAAAATAGTCCAATCACCCAGAAAATTCAGGCAAATAAGTTATGAAAGAAAACAAACTTTATTTGCGAATAACTAAAAAATTACACACTTTTTCCTGGGCTATACCCACGATTATATAAACATTTACGAAATTCCCTACAAAAGGAAAAACAAATCATCGAAATCGGACAATTTTTAGCAACGATGCAGCGTATTGCAATTTGTAAATATGTTGATTTCTAACATTAATGAAGATTTAAATTAATTTTTGTTTCCTTTGTCGATTATATTTATCGATAAAGTCACAATAGATTTATTTATCTTTTGATGTGTTGTATTATTTTATTTTCTTATTAAGTTGGCATTTGAAAACAATATGCTGTGTGAATTTTTCGCACGGGCCTACTAGTGTTCAATTAAACTCGTTAATATCGAGCGTTACACATCTTAGATCTGACGGATCAATCTAATTCACTCTCCGCAAACAAGTGTAAAATGCGCCTATAGAAGTTTTTACTTAAAAAAAAAGGGAAAAAATACCTAAATATTAATGGGGGCAGGGAAAGTGAATTTAAGAAAAGGATTTGTTCAAAGGAGAAAAGTAAAACTATAAAAAACAAAGAAAATTAAGTTAGGAAGGAAAGTGTATTTCCTGCAGTTAGGCCGCGCCACGCTCGGGATGGTTCGATGGATAAGATTGACCAAGGAGAAGTGACCATGGCAAGGACACGGATAGTTTACGATATTTTTTCTTGTTTTCTTTTTTTTTTCTTTTTAAATAATTATTTCTTTATGGTAAACATTTTCTAAATATAGCTACATCTAAAGAGCAGGTAAATACCCTTATGCTTGGGATGACCATCGAAAGTAGAAATAGTATTATCGAAATACTGATATTTTCCTCTCGATATCAGATATTTTACCATTGATAGTATCTACATCTATATTATCGAATATCTTTATCATTCGATATTTTAATTTAAAAATTAAAATTAAAACTTTCATTTTCGGAAATCTCTAGGATTTATAGATGAGTCTTGATTTTGATGAATGAAGTATAAAACGCAAGGGAATTTCATACACAAGTGACAAATATCAATTCCACCCTTAAATTTCAACAAAATCTTTTATATTTAGAATCTTATTATTTATAATCTAAATAAATAAAATAAAGATTTTGTCTGTACATTGAATAGAATCAACCCGTTTTATGATATCTTTCCGTTTCATACATTGCAGACACCAAATCCACTTTTTAAAAAATTGTTGTATGTCTGTATGTCCGCATTGCAACGAAATTTTGTCAGAGGTAAGCTCAGCAATGGCTTATTGTAGACTTTTGAAATTATATTAATGTTTGCTTGACTTAAAACATAGGCTTTAAATCAAAACAAAATATTGAGTAGAACCAAAGTTATGAATTCTTGAGTAATTTGTTTATAGATCCCGGTTAGGCAGTTACTTCGATTCTAATCCCAACCTACTCTACCGCGAGCCATATTTAAAAGTTGTACTACCCAACCGATGAAAAAAAGTATCGCAACTCAACGGGAAAAATCCGGAATACCGGACATCTGTAACGCATTGTCGCATATAACGGGTAAAACACACTCATTTTTCAACTTTGTCCGATCTTCCCGATAATAAGTATATAAGTGATGAGCTATATGTAAATACATTATTATGAATAATATGTAATTTTACATAAAAGGTTAGCGGGTATCTGACTGTTTTGGGGACAGGAATTGGAATAGGAGGGTTTTGAATGTAGATAGGGATGAAGAATGCCGAATTTTGATAGAAAGGGAATTCCAGAAATCAACAGAGCGAGCAATAAAGGAGTTTTGGAACGAGGCAAATCTGTGAGAAGGAATGTAAACGTCAGAAGGTCGAGATGTTGTGGAAAGGGAGTGGACTGAGGACTTGAATTGGAGAAGGTTGTAGGCGAAAGAAGGACGATGGTTGTTGATGATATGATAGAGGAACGTACCTAGGAAATATTGTCTTCGAATGGAGGGGAAGAGCCACTCTAACTCAGTGTAGTGGTGAGAGACATGGGAGTACCTCGGTGCACCAATTACAAATCTCACGCAGCTGCTTTTCAGTCTGTCACGGAGCTCCACCGAGAGTCCATCACACACCACATGAGAGAGGAAACCAGGAGTCTAGGCGTATGTTGAGTTGGAAGATGGAATAGTTGTTGGATGGAAGCGATGGAATAGTTCGAGGGTAGAAATTGTCCGTCGGGAGATGTGAGAAATATGGTGATTTCAGGAGAGGGTTTGATCAATAAATAGTTCTAAATTTTGTTTATTGCTTATATCTGTTAATTATTTTGTATGTGTTAGTGTCATGTCCAAAAGGGGTTTTTCAGTGAGCTGTGTACCAAGCAAATCTCTATAATAGAGCACTGCTTTAAATAAAGTATTTCTCTCTATTATTTAAATTTTTTTTTTAAATAGTTATTTAATCTTAATATATTTTTTCTCAAAAGTGATTTTTGTCGTTATGCCACATCAATTCTTGATTCTTGATCGAATCCAATGAATGTCCCCTCATTTCGAAGATGAAGTAGACCTCTATGCCTTCAAGTGAACAAAATAATGAGTCACATACCTCCGAAATTTCAGGGGGAAAAGATAAGATGGAAAAGAAACTTTACTAGCGAATAACCCAGAAAGTATTTTTTTTTTCAAATTGTACCCCATAATTATTTTACAGATTACTAAATTTCATAAAAAATATACTAAGGTGTGTGCTTTAGACCACACGATATAAGTGAAAACATCAACAAGGCTAATTAATAATATGAAATATAAATTATAAATAATAGCTCATTATAAAGAGAATCAAATGCTGAACATTTTCCTTGCTTACAGTATGCAGGTCCTGTTTTTAGCTTCTGAGATATTTTAATCCATATCTTTCACAAAATCCTTTAATTTGGATATGCGTTTCTATTGTATGCTAATATTCTTGAGTTACTTTTTTTATTACATCTTTCCAGTTGATATTGATAAATATATTTTCTACATCAAAACAGACCAAACAATATTTACCTATTGTCAGTTTTATTTATTCTTTCAAGCATTTTCTTCACCTCCATTGCGTTTTTTTAAATCATTGTTGCTATCTGATTTTAGGTCATTGAGTGTGGAATTGAGATATTAGATTCGTCTTCGGCACTTCGAGATGGTCTCATGTGTCCCACCTATATGCCGAGTCAAAGTGGCTCTTCCCCTCTTCCCGCCGCCTATACTTCCTTGGAAATTTCTTATACCAAACGATCAACTCCCAGCACCCTTCCTATATCTGTTGTCTCCTCCAGCCTAAACCCTTAGTCCACTCAATAAAAACGAGATCCCGTGTTTCTGACCTCTATATTCCATTCCACAAGACAAAAACCTATGAACGTTCCTTCTTAGCCCGCTCCGTCACCTATTGGAATTCTTTGCCACATAACATCCGCCATGCCTCTTCACTGTCAACTTTCAAATACCTCCTTTTCCAATATCCCCTTACATCCCAAACAGAAGATTTACCATCATAAATTTCATTTTATGAAATGAATTTGCGTGAAGTAAATAGTGGTGCCTACTGTTTAAGTTTTAACATAAAACAGCAATGATCTTTGTCACCTAGTTTGACTATTATTTCTACTATTTATTTATTTTTCTCTTCTCCTCAGGTTGTGCTTTTTTTCTTTTCGGGTATATATGTTCATATTTTATATATTTGTCATTATGTGTGCCAATATGAGAATGTGTATATAAATAGTTCCTTTTAGTTATTTATTTTTTCCATTACACCACAAGTATCCTAAGATTTTATTTTATCTTAGTGTCTGCATATTATTATATAAACCACTGTAGATATTATTACATTTTGTATTAAGTTAGTTTTCTATTAGATATCCTATTGTTTATATAAATATGTAATTTCTCTTCTTTTTTTTTCATCACAATTAAGTAATTTTGAGAAGATTTTATGTTCATTTGTATATATATTTTATTTTTTATTTTTTACTGGTTACATACTTTTTAAATAATGTATATATTATTAAAATTTTTAGAAGTTAGTTTTTGGCCAGATGTTATTCTAAAGGGACTTAGTCCCAGAATAATGTTTAATTTTTCTATTCTATTATCCAAATTTTTCAGTTTCCCCTTTGTTGTTACTGATGATAGGACTAAGTGGAGCGCCACTTTTATTTAACTTTAATAATCCATGTATTCTATATGTATTTCAGTGTGGGTTAATTAGTTTAATTTCGTTTAAAAAGAAATTTTTAATGTTAATAACAAAGTTCTGTTGCATAAAATATAGACATCAAAGTAATACCAATCTAAAAATGTCCTTAATAATTTATAATTTACTTATTTAAATTAGTGATATTTACTAGTTTATGTTGTATCAAACGACTGTATAATATTTATGTGGAAATCCCCAGTTGGAAGGTTATGTAATATATAATAATAATTAATGAAGAGAAGAATAGTTGGGGTGGTCAGTCAAAAAGGAAGGCAAAAATAAATGATAATATTTATTTTTACATATGCCGACGTTTCGACCTGAAGTTCAGGCCTTCATCAGGGCTAAGAAAATAACCAGATAACAAGGTATGAGAAAAATAAGTAGTGATGGTAAAAAAAATAACAAAAATAAAAAAATATGAAAAATAAAATAAATAAATATAAAGTAAAATGAAATTGTTAGAATAATGACTAAGAACTAAGAGATAAATAATAATAACCGTTACAAAGTGTGGAATGATGAAGTAGGCATAATCAAAAAAGGTGACATAAGTGCTACAACGTGAATCTTAGAATAAAATGTAAAACATAAAAAAGAAATATGAAGTTATATAAGAAATGAAAATAAATAGTAAAATTAAAACATTGAGAATGGAGTAGTTAGATAGAAAATTGAGATATTGTAATTGTAATGTGAGATATTGGTTATTTTCTTAGCCCTGATGAAGGCCTGAACTTCAGGTCGAAACGTCGGCATATGTAAAAAATTAATATTATCATTTACTTTTGCCTTCCTTTTTGACTGACCACCCCAACTATTCTTCTCTTCATTATCCACGACAGTCAACCAATTACCAATTATAATAATAATTATATTATTATATATTTTCCATTATGCCTGAGAATTTCTGCTATTATTATAATTTATATTAATTGTCTTCATATGTGTTATATATTGTTAATAATGTTGTAAAAATAAAATTTAAATGTTGCAAATGTTAGCATTTGTACTATATATTAGCATAAAGTCGTTAGCATTTGGTTTTGGACACTATCTTTTTCCCTCTCCTATTCTCTAACACGATGTTGGGTTAAGATAAAATTTTGAATAATAGCTCATTACAAAGAAGATGAGTTCCTGAATATTTCTCTCAGTTACAATATATAGATCCGATTTTTAGTATCTGAAATATTTTAATCCATAAGCAGACCCTACACGGTAATTCATGAATGAACGTCACAAGAAGTTCCAAGATTGCCCGCTATCGCTTTGATCATGAAGACCCTTACACGTTCAATCATTACTGATGTGAAGTTTCCAATTTTTTTCTCTCCAATTTATTGCCTACTTGACTATTTAAAGAAAAAATAGTTGAAAATGGTTAATAATAATATAGAATAGGGATATAAACAACTATTTACTTTTATGAAATTATTTACTTAATAACGAGACCTAGGTAAACTAACCTATCTAGTAGTAAGGTTAGTCTCATAGAAAATCGTATTGACAAAAGTTACTAAAATATAAGTCTACTACTTACAAATATTAAGAAAAGGTATTGCGAAAATAATAAATTTGTTGAGGAAAATGGGAAAAGAACTGATAAATATACATAAGGTTAAAGTTATTTTTTCCTAAAGTAAATTGTGAAGTTTCGTCATTTTTTTTAAATTTGTTGCCCACTTGACTATTTAAAAGAAATAGTTGAAGATGGTTTAAAATTATAAACAAGGGATATGAAAAATTATTTAACTATTTACATATAATGAAAATCAGAAATTTATAATGGTCGTGAGGCCTAGGTAACCTAACCTATCCAGCAGTATGGTTAGCCCCCCCACTACTTTTACCTCAGCCCCCCCTCCACTTCTCCTGAATGAACCTTTGATTTCCTGATGTTCGGAAATCCGCAGCGCACCACCATCAGTACTTCATTCACTACCTTACACGACAATTCGGAACGTCATTAGTGCAATTCCGATTGACCGTGTAGGGTCCCCTATATGGTCAACTAATCTCGTTATCATTCAGTTTTCGACACTATTTTTTCCTTTTCGGCTCCCTAACACGGCGTCGCGTTAAGATACAATTTTGAATTATAGCCTATTTCAGAGATGATGAAATACTGAACAATCTCCTCACATAGAGTATGCATTTCGATTTTAGTTTCTGAGATATTTTAAACCATATATAAAAACATTTCAATTAGTCGACTATAGCCGACTTTACCCGAGCGTTAAAATCTGATGTATCGATCTTATTCACTCACCAAAAAAAGGTGCAAAACTCGCCTAAAGATGCTGTCACTTACAAAATAAATTCTAATTCGGACCATTAAAGGTTATCAGAATTCCTATGTTTTTTGGTTTAAAACAGGAATGAAGTTTAATAACAGTTTTATTTTCCATGGTTGATTATAATTGCCGAAAAAATAGAAAATGATCCCTTCATCTCATGATACGTTGAATTATTTAACTTCCTTATTATTTTGTCATTTGTTCACTGACCAAAATTTTCGAAATGGCTGACTAGTCAATAATTAATAAACAAAATCCTTTTATATCCCAAAAATATTGAAGCTATAAAATTTCTAATTAACGTATTGTTTTGGACTCACCTTCGACTGAAGGATGACATGGGGTCCGCATGTTAAAATGAAACGTAAGACACTTAACAAACGACTCAAACTACTTTACTCTCTTTTTTCTAAATCTTCAAAACTAAAACTAAAACAGAAACTGAATACATATACATACTTACTTAAGCCCATATGGACGTACTCATCACAAATATACGGTATCGCTAAAAAGACCCACCTACAAAAACTTCAAACGTTCCAATCAAAATTATTGCGACTCATAATAAAATCACCTTGGTACGTGACTAACAAAACTTTACATACTGATCTCAACCTTCCAACAGTTGACCAACATATAACGTCCCTTTATCAACGATTCTACACAAATTTAAATGGACATAATAGCAGACTAATAAGAGACATGGCCACAGCAGACATACCTCAGAACATGAGGAGGAGACTAAAAAGGCGTTGGATGAGGGATCTCCTTCCTTAGACAACCTAAGTATTTGGAACAAGTTAGGGAAGAGGTACTGCTGAGTACTTTCCTTCAATATGCCTGTCATGTCATTATATCATGCATCGCCATCACATTTGCTGATTGTCAACAATAAGTTGACCAGCGCAAATATATTTTTGATAGACCAAAAAAAAACAAAAAACATATTGTTTATCAACTAAATTCTATCATATTTTATTTAAATGGACTTCGTGCCCCAATTTTCTGGCCTTATTTTAGCCTATTTTAAATATATCATTTTTATAAAGAACAGCCAAATAACCAACATACGGAAATTAAAAACATTTGAGAACTATTACTTAACTCTATGGTACATCACAAACATTACTTTACATAAAGATCTAAACATTCCAACAGTTAACGACCACATATGGACCCACTACAAAAAATTTCACAATAATTACACGGACATACTAACACACTGATACAAGACTCAAAAGAAACTGGATGAGGGATTTCCTCACCTAAGTCAAGAACGGATGCCACTGGGCACTCCTTTTCCTTAAGCCAATCAAGCCAATATTAGTAAAATTGGAGGTTTTACGTTTCAGGGTCCGTAGAATTTATTCGAAAAACGAATAAATATGGTTTTATTATGGCGTTGCTATAGACTGTAGCGCCTAAACGAATGTACCGATTTCAATAAACCTTAGCTAAAGTCTTCTTCTCAATGCTCTTTAAATTTATTTATATAACATACTTCAATGAAAAGAAGCTGAAAAAAGATATGAGGGATGGTAAAGTTAGATTCCGGATAACTCAAAAAATATACACTTTTTTGTTCATATTGTGATAAGATGTTTCAAAGATATTTAAATTTCCTAAAAAAAGAAAAACTTTTTATCGAAATCAAAGGACTATTGGTAAAGATATTACGATTTTAAAATATTTTTGGTTAGGGTGGTTAGATTCCGAATAACTCAAAAGGTATACACTTTTTTGTTCGTATTGTGATAAGACATTTCAAAGATATTTATATTTCCTCGTTTCATTCAGAACGTTTCATTTATATATACGTTCGTATAAAACAAAATCAAAGCACTATTAGTAAATATATTACGATTTTTAAATATTTTTAGTTTGGGTGGTTAGATTCCAAATAACTCAAAAGTATTCACTTTTTTGTTCGTATTGTGATAAGACATTTCAAAGATATTAAAATTTCCTCGTTTCATTCAGAACGTTTCATTTATATATACGTTCGTATAAAACAAAATCAAAGCACTATTAGTAAATATATTACGATTTTTAAATATTTTTAGTTTGGGTGGTTAGATTCCAAATAACTCAAAAGTATTCACTTTTTTCTCCATATTGTATATGGTTATTTAAAATTTTACGGAATTTCCTATAACATAAAAAAATCGGACAATCAGAAGCAAAGATATGGTATCTAAATGTTTTTATATGTGATACAGCAAAGATTATATCCTTTGTTTTGGTTTTTGATTTTTGAATGTGTTACTGAAGTAATGCTAATTTTTTTAGTCCAATAATTGGAATCACCTTTTATTTATTTTTCTTTGTCACTAGGAAGGTAATGTTACTTAGATGTATAATTGTTTGGAAATAATAAACCATTGTGAAGTAATTTGCAGCGTTTTTATTAATATCTTCATAGTTTGGGTTCAAAAAGGATCTATCATAGGTCAGAGGCGTATAAGAAAATAAATAATGTTATAAATAGTTTTATTATTAAAATTAATTACATGTTAAAATAGTAGCGTTACAATTATTAAATAAAAATAACATTAGGCTACAATATACAAGGGGATTTAAAAATTAACATAAATTACATGATTACATCTATTTACACTGGAGCGGACGGCTCCGAGACCCGTCTGGTGAACTAATTACATCTGATTGGCGCTATGTACAAGGATGAAGATGTCCTGCGAGGAACAAGGAGTCCTGGAGTCCTGCTCACCTCCCGCTGGGACACTTGAAGACCGAGCAATCTCCTTTCTTGATGGCCGCCATGACATCGTCCAAGTGACCGCTCACAGCGCTCGCCATGCTCGGGTGGAGCCTGTAACAACAACCATTATCTTAATTTGTAAAATATAAATATTTTATTAAATTTTATCATATTGATGTTATGTTAGTATATCGGCAGCCACGGGGGAGTGGGGTGGCCGAACGGGCTAACGTGTGTGCACAGCACCTGCAGCTTGGAGACAATTAAATTACCCCACACATTTAGGGCCATAACAATCTCTCACACTGATTGGGTGAGACTTTGATCAACAATGTTTGAAATCTTTACACTGATCTACCTTAAGCTGGTTCACATTGCTTTAGTTCAGTATTTCATCCTTTTTACAACGAGCTATTATTTATAATTTATATTTCATATTATTAATCTCTCCTTGTTGATGTTTTCAGTTCTATCGTGTGATCTAAAGCACACACATGAATTTTTACTTTCCTGCCTATACTAGGTAAGGAAAGTATTGCAATCGGGTCAAATTTCCGACATGCGCTTTTCGACGGATCTATACGTTTCAGAGCACCCTGAGTCCGAAAAACACATTTTTAGCCATTGGTCTGTCTGTCTGTCTGTCCCTACAAAGCCATATAAAAATCGTTCATTTTGGACAACTATTAACGAAGTTACAGCTATTCAATTTCAAATGTAAGATTACGGTTTCATATCATGGTTTCAGAAAGGGGTGAATGAGAGAATAAAGATGACTAAGTGAAAGTAAGAAAATCTGTTGCCTTCATCACACAATCTTCAGTATTTCCTCTTCTTTTAACAGAAATTATTGTTTGACAATACTAAGCTGTGGCAAAAAGTTATTGATCAGCAATATTAGAGGGTATTGGAATTTTTACACTGATCTACCTTAAGCCGGTTCACATTGCTTTAGTTTATCAAATAAATCGTACTCAAATCTCATGCTTGATCAATTTTCAGTAAAATGTATCTAGTTCAATTCTTTTCTGTTTCTTGATGAACATATGTAAAGATATAAAAGCTTTTCTGAAACAGGTAGGAAAGTCGTGTGAGTGGACACACCAGATATTTTTTGTTAGAGACCACGGGCGGATCTACGGGGGGGGGGGCTTTCGGGCTGAAGCCCTCCCCCCAAAATGGAAAAATATAACCATGTTTTATGGGAAAAGAAAATTAAAAAATACCTCTTAAAGTATTATTGTTTGTGTAATTACATTTAAAAGTACTTAAGGAATAACTTAAACACCATTTCATATAGGTAGTTAGTTTCTTTTTGTTTTTCCAAAGTAATTATCGTTATTTTTATGAAAAAAAAGGTTTCGGGCTGAAGCCCCCCAAAATTAAATCCTGGATCCGCTAGTGTTAGAGACCTTCTGTTAACTTCTTCTGATTCGTTTGCCATTAAGTATCCTTAATTATTATAATATAATATTAAATATTATTAGATAATAAATTATATAAAACGTAGGGAGAGCAGAGGTGTGAGACTGGAGAGCCGCCTTAAGATCCGTGAGAAAGTGGTTCCAGGAGAAGAGAACGGTACCTGTGCTGGGAGTTGCGCTGGAGCCGATGAGTTATGCCGTTTTCACTCGGAGTCTTCCCTGGAGAGATCTCTTCAAATATGGAGGTACATTTTCTATTTCACATCATTGAATCATTCTCTTCCTTATAAAGCGAGGGACGACTTTACCGAGCAACGAGTTCTCCTTCTGTTTTCACAACTTGTCTTTCTTCAAACCGAGGGAAAAAAAACAAACAAACAGAAAATGAATTCGAAACATGAAACATTTTTGTGCCAGTCGAGGTTTCATTCCCGTTAAGATACGAGTCTGTTTCATAGATATCTCTAATTACATCTGATTAAGAGATGACTAAGTTTCTAAATCCGGCGCTGAGCTCATCTATCCACGAGGCCGTTCCTGAACGCATCAATAGAACTATGAATGTAATTTTGAAATTATAACAAGTTTATTGAATAATAATATCATCTGCCTCATTTTAGGGCAACTAGTATTAAGTCTATAAGCGTGAGAGAATAAATATAAATAAATGAATAAAATTAAAAAAAAAAAGTTATCTGGTGTGTCCACTCACACGACTTTCCTACCTATTTCAGAAAAGTTTTTATATCTTTACATATGTTCATGAAGAAACAAAAAAGAATTGAAATAGATTTTCCTGAAAATTGATCAAAGAAAAGATTTGAGTACGATTTATTTGATAAACTAAAGCAATGTAAACCGCCTTAAGGTAGATCATTGTAAAAATTTCATTACTTACTAATATTGCTGATCAAAAACTTTTTGCCATAGCTTAGTATTGTCAAACAATAATTTCTGTTAAAAGTAGAGGAAATAGTGAAGCTTGGGTGATGCGTCGAAAACCGCATGTCGGAAATTTGACCCGATTGCGTGTTAGGTAGGAAAGTAATAAGTTAAAAAATGTGTAAAAAATAGAATAAGCTGTATCATCGCTAATACTTGTTCGATGCCGATGATTTTTTTTTGTTTTGTTGGTGATTTAATTACCTTTCAAAAGTATTATTATAAATTTTATCGTATAATATATACTAGGGAGTTAGGCCCAATAACATTTTTCTTTTCTTTATAACTTTTTACCTGTATTTTTTTCTGAAATTTAGTCTATTTTCGAAAATTGAAAGAACAATGATTAGAACATTATAGGAAAGTTTCATCAAAATAGTTAAAGCCGTTTTTGTGCTACAGTCTATAGAAAACCATGTTTTTCATTTATTGCGCGCAAGCTATTGCGCATGGAGCACCGAATTTCTGTCACAGGCATCAGTAGTCAAAACCCTACAAATTAAAAATAGAAGCAACAAAATCGGTTCAGTAGTTCCCGAGAATATCTTGGCACAGACAGACAGACCAATGGCTAAAAATGTGTTTTTCGGACTCATGGGGCTCTGAAATGTATAGATCCGTCGAAAACCGCATGTCGGAAATTTGACCCGATTGCAGTACTTTCCTTACCTAGTATAGGTAGGAAAGTAATAAACAAATATAGAATTAAATTAAAAAAAAAAACACTGAAAAAGAGGCTGGATGAGAGATCTGTTTTCCTAAAAACTAGGAAGAGGTTTTACTGGGTATTCTCCCACATCAATTTGTTGCCGAATTCACGATCGGAGGGGGGGATTATTATTTGAAGAGAAAAAAACTAAAATAATAATAAATAAATAGTATATAATATAAATTTAATTAACCATGGTTCTTTATACATCGATTGAACCATCGATGACTCCTCTGAGTTCCGCTGAATGTATACTCATAGATATAGTGATAGGGGCTGGAGCAGTTCAGTGGGTAAGCACTGACTTCCTGAGGTCAAGATCTCGGGTTCGAATCCGGCTAATGACTGATAATTTTTCATTAGCTCTAGATCGACTCTGAGACCGAAGGACCCCTCTGTGACACACTCAGCTTCTATAAAGTGGATACTATAAATTAAATCATTAATTAATTTGTATAGAAAACATGTGGGTGAAGCGTGATACTGGTCCAATTTCCTCCCTGCACACAACCATTAGCATTGAAACTTCCTAACAAAGTACTGAATCTATGATTCTTCATGAATTATAGTGATAAAGTGTTTTTTTTTTATTATGTAATTATCATCCTTTGGTGATATACCACGCAATTAGTTATTATAGTTCGTTGAACAAATTGAGATGTGATATGTAATGAAAAGATGTTTTTTGATACATATAATTGTCTAATATTACAGGTAGACTTTCTCACCTGTCTATCCTTCTATCAACGTTTTTGTAAAATATCCAGACGATTCCGATTGGAATAGAATAGAAGAACTTTCGCCAATTACGTGCGGGCAATCGGAATTGTATTTGAGAAGAAATTTCTTTCCCCTAGGTATTTATTTGTTATTATATTTTGTTCGTAATTATGACGAAAAACTGTATTTTATTATTGTTCATAGTTGTTTTTCAGGCAGACAGTCGCGAATACCCTAATTCCTATTGCAGGATATATTTCCTATATTCCTGTATCCTATATCCCAGGATATATAATTCCTTTTAAGGATATATTTTAATGATTGGCTTTTAAATTTAATCTATTTTAGTCTTAAATTTCTGCTTTGATTTCTATAGCAAGATTTTCACTATTTGTTACCCTGTTAATTTTCTCTTTATTAGCTTGCTACACCACTAATTCTCTTAATATAAGTTCAAAGGTCAAGATTGGTTGTAATAGAAACAACTATCTCATTTTTTCAATAATTTAATTAGCTGAAGCTATCTTATTCTGAGTGAAAAAAAATTGATTCATTTCTTTTAACTCCGCTTAATCCGGAGAGCCGGTTAAACGGGGTTCTACTATAGATATTTTATAGAAAATTTAGTTGTGATTATGATGGTATTAAAACTATTCTGCGATTTGTAGATCAGAATTTCCAGATTTTTTTTTTTGAAAAAACGGTTCGATTTTCAACCACTGTGCTCCAGTCAAACCCAGATCAGACTTAACGCAATATTCCCATCTTCGCTTCCGTCTACCCCTCGGTTTCTTGCCAGTCGGCACACCAAGTATTAACCTTTTATGAATTATTTCTTTACTAAGCCCCACAATTTTACGTTCTGGTTTTATTCGCCACGATGCAATGATTTTGAATTATTTCATGCAATGCGGTCTTGTGTAACCGTGTAATTCTCCTGTTGACTCATTATTCTTCGGATTTCATTTTCAAAAAAAATTAAGATGTTGTTCATCCCCCAAAATAAGCGGCCATGTTAATATGTGTGATTCTTTTGTAAAATTTTATTTTTATATTTACTGGAAAGCTAATGAATTTATAATTGAAAAGTAATAAGCGTTCACCGCTTTCTTAATTTTAGTAAAATTCTCATGTTACATTGTTATCATGGTACAATATCCTATTTTGGCATTTTTACGTTTTCCAAGATTTTTTTATATTATTCCGTAAAAACTTATCCGTGGTACAGACCCATTTTTATCAAATTATTAACATCCACCTGAAACTTCGTGAATAGCTTCATCTCATCTTAACCTACAACTATTTTATTTACGGAATTGGGACATTTTTAATCTGGAGGTCGGCAAACGTTAACTATTTAATTAGGTACTAAAAACTCGTATATACCCATTTCATTTCTACTTGGATCGTAATACAATTTGATCACAAAATTAAGAAAAAAATGTCAAAATAACAAGGTTATATAGGCCAAACCGTAAAATACCTAATTCAATAGGAAAAGTTTGCCAACCTTCAAATTGAAAAAAATGTTACGTTCCTCTAAAAAAAAAAAAAAAAAAAAAATACAATGTAGTCGAAAAGAAATGCGAGTTTTTGGTGACGAGTTTCACGATCTCCAAATTGATAACGACTTCCGAGAATTTTCGTAAATAAAATATTTGTAGGTTACGATGAGATCACTAGCGGATCCAGGATTTAATTTTTTTTTTTTGGGGGGGGGCTTCAGCCCGAAAGCTTTTTGTTTCATAAAAATTACGATAATTACTTTGGAAAAAAAGAAAGAAACTAACTATCTATATGAAATGGTGTTTAAGTGATTCCTTAAGTCCTCATAAATTTAATTACACGAACAATAATACTTTAAGATATAATTTTTCCACAAAACATAATTATATTTTACTATTTTGGGAGGGGAGGGGGGCTTCAGCCTGAAAGCCCCCTCTTCTCCCCCCGTAGATCTGCCGGTGGATGAGATGAAGCTATTTACGAAGTTTCAGGCGGATGTTAATAATTTGATAAAAAATGGGTCTGTACGGTCTAAAAGGAAGTGAAAAAAAGAAAAGAAAAAAAAAACCGGACGGTGGCTCGCCCTTGAGCCAGAGAAAGTCACTATCAGTTTTATCGGTAGACATTCCACTTTCATTTCTCTTTTCGAAAACTTGTTGCCTTTGTCGCTGCTAAACTTCTAATGCGATGTTAAATTTCGGATCTGTTATTAATTATATTAATTTAAAACAATATCCTCTGCAAAGCCTTCGATACAAGAAATAACCAATCGTAACAGATCTTCATCGATTCCCCTCCGAAAAATCCGGTATAACCGAAAAGACAAAGTAGAAAAGAAAAGAGAGGGAATGACTTCATTTTCATAAAAGGATGCTAGCGAATTATATTGGTTTGCTACAGACACAACATCATTATCAATCAATACAATGGAAAATTCTTAAAAGTAATATACAAATATCATCAATATATATATATGAGCATTGTAAACATTATTTTTTAATATTTGTTTTATTAACATTCCATTTCCCTTTCTTTCTCTTCTTTTCGCTTATTCCTTGTTATATTTTGCCCTCTCTCTTCCTAACTTAATTCATACTTTCTAATAACAAATTATACAATAACGGAAGAAAAAAAATTGCACAAACAATAAAAAAACTAAATAAAATTAATATTAATATCGTAGATTTATTGCAAAAAGTCATTAAGTGGATTTCATAAACCTGAGGGTTGGTGACCGAGCGGAGAGGTTTATATTATAAAACGCGTGTGCAAACCCAGCAACCTGCTGAACTTAAATCGACAGTATAAAATAATTACGAGTTCGCGTCGCGGTCCCAGGGTGGCTTTTGAATCTGGCATTAATCCTCTGCCCTTTCTCGTGCCACGGTGAAACCCTATATAGTCTAAAAGGCGAGGGAGGGGAGGAAATAGTTTGATGAATTTTCTGTTGGAGGGAATGAATGGGGTGAATGAATGAATGGTTGTGAATGAATGAATGGGGTTCTTGTTGTAACTATAATAACTAGATAGATAGTTTATTTTATTTGTCTAAGGAAATTCCTGTACCAATAAATATAATGGTATAATTAACAATGTTAGATCTTGAGTCTAGTACTGCATTCAAACATAACATTAACAATGTCCACAGCATTTAGTATCACTAATATAATAACTGATTAGTAAACGATATACATATGTATACACATAACAATTAGTAAAACATATTTTTTTTTTTTAAATATTCGAGAGGTATAAGACAAATGACAATATAAATAAGAATTAATATATGTTATATGATTAACTTTACCACTTAACAGTTCAATGAACAGCCCTGTATGAAATGATACAGTTGGTTTATTTTTTTCGTAGTGTCTATTTTCAGTATCTCCTCCACACCAGCATCTTCTCTGGATTCAGTGATAAATGCCTTCAAGTACTTATTTCTTGGCTCATTGAACTCGATACATTGGATCAGAAAATGAGTTACCGGTCAGTTACAAGGCAGTTGCATGCACCACACACCTCACTGGATTTAATAGTCAAAGTAGCATCTTTTAAGTATATTTTCATAAAATCTTTACTTGCTACTCTGAGACGACTTACGGCTCTTAATTTGTAACTATAATAACTATGATATCAAAAAGAGTTTGAGTCATTTTGGTACAACACTTATGTTTTCTATCAATAAATAAGGTCGAAATTGACAAAAACGTTAAAATTCCAAAAAAATTTTACTTATATTATTGACATACCATACTTGTTAGTGACGTTTCATATTTTCTCTGACAAAACTAATTAGCTCGATTATAGGATGCGAAACGTGGTTACATTCATTAAGGGATGAGCAACGTCTTAAGGTTTTTGAAAATAAAGTATTGCGTAGAATATTCTTGTTCTTATTGTAAGTATATTTGAAAAAGAATCTTTTTGTTACTTCTTATGTATTTTATCGATAAACGCTACTTCTTGCAAGACTTCGGATAATTTGACTTAGGAGTCCTTAAAACGATTATTTCCGTATTATTAATTAATTTACGATTAAAAATCATCAAGGACTGAATTATAACATTATTAACTAGTTGAGAAATATATAAAGATGGGTTTAACAATGTAAATTTTTATTTGGGATGTGACAATTTAAAATAAACATAATCTTTTAGAGGAAGATTTTAGTATTTCAGTAGTTAAATGTTTTTGGCATGGGCAATTCACTCCATAATGCTTTTTAATTATTAAAATAGGCATGCGAAATAGAGTATTAAATGAAAATAATTATTTAGCATACATAATTAGGCTGTATAATTATTTTGTTTGTTAAAGGTTTCTTCTCTTGATATTGGCCTTAGGGCTGAATCGTTGATGTAAAATAACAAATAAAATAGGACTGTTGTGATGAAATATGTAGTTTTGTTATTAATATTAAAGTGAAGTCCTAACCTGCAAATTTGAATAGAGAAAATCCCTTTATTATCATAAAATGGTGGTGCCCAATTACATTGGGTTGCTAAAAACACAGCATACTTATTAATCACTACCGACAATTTTTAAAATAATATATATTATATGATACATAGTATACATATTTTTATATATATATATATATATATTGTAATTAAATAAATATATATATTTAATTTATTTCATATTTTCTTTTGCTAAATTTCTGTGAACCGGTAGCTTTACAAGTCACCGAAGCTGTAGGTACAATGTCATGCGCGAATTAAGTAACAATGTCGCCTTTGTTAGTCATGCCTCCTGAATCTCATTATATTTTTGCATTGTTTTACATTAACATGTCCAACCTTTCCACTTCACAATTTCATCATTGAATAATATAAATTATCATTACTCTTATTAAAAAAAAACTTCCTCATGTTATGTCATATCTTTCGTTTATTCTTGCTAATGGTAAAAAGTAACTTTCATACATTCATTGCACGAGACACAATATACCAACAGTCGAAATATGTTTGGAACTTTTATGAATGTTAACAATTTATGTGAAACCTTTTTTGAAAAAAAGTTTTTAAAATAAATGTTCTAGGTTTATGATAAAAGTTCTTTTATCATATTATAATAAAAACTTTTATTTGTTTAAGTTCTTTTCTTATGATTTTATTTTTTTATCTTTTAATATCTGTCTGTAAATGTCGACGACTGTTGACAATCAGCTGGTCTGATTAAAGTAATCAAACTGACATGTTAGGCATGAGGAAGGATAGCACACAGCAGTACCTCTCTTGTCTTAGCCCTGGAGCCAGGGCCCAAAAATCGACCTGATAGCAGGCGAAGGTTTGATTGTGCATTACGAAAATCTATGTTATTCTGAGTAAAAAAAACCTTGTCTGCCGTTCCGGAGCCGCTGCTTTCAAAAATGGCGGCTGATATAAAGAATATTAGGCCAATAATTTGAGGATCGAAACGGAAAATCCATTTGCGAAAAATGTGAGAAAAGTTTTTATTTTTTTAACTTGTATATATGGGTTTAGACATGTAAGAAACAAAATTACTAACGCGGGCCACCAAGGGAAAACTTTTTACAGCCAAAAAAGTCAGATTTTTTCGATATTTTTTGGATTTTTCATGTATAACTCCCAAACAATGCATCAAAGCGAAAAATGTGTTCTTTAATAAATTAAAGAGCGTTAAATTTTGCGTCAAAATAGTACATATAATTTAAAATTTGGTTTGGTTAAGGTATAAAACCACGGTCAACCAACTCTGAGTTTTACCAAATTTGCCAAAAACTGGGACAAATTACTATAATTGGCGCTGTAACTTGGAAATTAGTTCCCTAAGAGGAAAAATCCATAGAATCAAAGTTGTAGAGCATTAAATTTTGCGTCCACTGGGTACTGATATTTGCATTGTAGGCCAATTATATATCTCAAATCGGGATTCGTTATTTCTTCATGAAATTCGGTATATTTCGGCACATCGTTTATCAAAATCTTTTGCTATTGAGAGGTGGAAAAGAGGCTTATACTGCATGTAACAGACTTTAACCAAAACTAACTCAGTAGAATAGACACCCATACTGTTGAAATATTGAAAATCACGTTTGCCTTCATTACCAATTTCTAGCCATCGGGAGATTACCGATTATGTTCGCAGTAAGTGACCTACATTAAATTAGTTGATACTGAGTATACGCGAAATTTGATGCTCTGCAACTTTGATTCTATGGGTTTTTCCTCTTAGGGAACTTATTTCCAAGTTACAGGGCCAATTATAGTAATTTGTCTCAGTTTTTGGCAAATTTCGTAAAACTCAGAGTTGGTTGACCGTGGTTTTATACCTTACTGCGAAACCAAATTTTAAATTATATGTACTATTTTGACGCAAAATTTAACGCTCTTTAATTTATTGAAGAACACATTTTTCGCTTTGATGCATTGTTTGGGAGTTATAGATGAAAAACCCAAAAAATATCGAAAAAATCTGACTTTCTTGGCCGTAAAAAGTTTTCCCTTGGTGGCCCGCGTTAGTAATTTTGTTTTTTACATGTCTAAACCCATATATACAAGTTAAAAAAATAGAAACTTTTCTCACATTTTTCACAATGGATTTCCCGTTTCGATCATCAAATTATTGGCCTAATATTCTTTAAATCAGCCGCCATTTTTTAAAGCAGCGGCTCCGGAACGGCAGACAAGGTTTTTTTTACTCAAAATAACATACACTTTCGTAATTTACAATCAAACCTTCGCCTGCGATCAGGTCGATTTTTGGGCCCTGGCTTGAATCAATTACCATTGTTATTTGTTAGGGAAAGAGGTCTCTCATTCAGTGCCTTTTTAGTCTCCTCTTCATATTGATGGGTATATCAGCTGAAGAATTACTATGTTAGTATGTCCGTATAAATTATTGTGAAATCGTTTGTAAAGAGTTCTTATTAGTCGGTCTACTGTAGGCTGGAGGAAGTCTCTATGTAAGGTTTTGTTTTTCAGGAGCCAAGCTAAGGTGCTTTAGTTATTAGTCATAATATTTTTGATTGGAAAGATTGAAGGTTGTGTAAGTGGGTCTTTTTATCTCTATAATCTACTACCTAGATTAGTCCATGGTACAGATTCCTTTTTATCAAATTATTAACATCCGCTTGAAACTTCGTAAATGGTTTCAGCTCAACGTAACCTACAAATATTTTATTGAATATTTAATATTTTACTGTTGCATTATAAAGGAAGGATATGGTCCGGACTGGCGGTCATGAATAGGCTAAATAGTGGAAAAACTATTTTATTGAAATCCGACGTTTCAACCCGACTTTGCAGGTCTTCTTCAGGGAGGTGTGTTGAGCTAGGAGTTTCACTTAGAACTGACGAGGGTCGAAACATCGGCTTTCAATAAAATAGTTTTACCACTATTTGGCCTATTTATGACCGCCACCCCGGACCATCTCCTTCCTTTATAATGCAACGTTCAACTATTAAATATTCAATAAGAAGTCTAAGTGAAACTCATAGCTGAACACACCTTCCTGAAGAAGACCTGCAAAGTCGGGTCGAAACGTCGGCTTTCAATAAAATAGTTTTGCCACTATTCAGCCTATTTATGACCGCCACCCCGGACCATCTCCTTCCTTAACAAATATTTTATTTACCAGAATTCACGGAATTGGGCATTTTCAATCTGGAGGTCGGCAAACTTGGTCTATTTAATTTTTTTTTTTTTAATTTCTTTATTGAGTATTATAACAATCTGTCTGTTGGACATTGGTTATAGTGAGGTAGGATGACATTCACGCCATATGTACAAAAAAATAAAATAAATAGAACAAAATAATAATCAAAGTATATACAATAGACAATAAAATAAAATAACCTAATAAAATAAAATAACCTAAATCTATTTAATTAAGTACTAAAAACTCGTTAATACCCATTTGCTTTCCGCTTGGATTGTGTTAGAGATTCAATCAAAAGTGATATTTATTTTATAAATATTTTATAGTTTCACATATTGCAGAAGAGCTTTCTGTTCACCGCACAAACGGACTTCTTCGATACAAAGACGACATCCTTGAAAAAGCACACAACTATTATTTCTCAGCCGACATACAAAGAACTTTAAACTCAACTAACTACCCTTTATACAGAATGTTATGCAGTTACAATGCTCCCGATCCCGAAGGGTACCTTACATTTAAAGTTCATGTAAAGAAATTGAGATGTTTTAGTCAATTAAGAGTTGCAAATCCAGAACAAATCAGAATTTATGCAAAAACCACAACTTTTTCGATTGAGTCTCAAGAAATTTGTATATTATGCATTCAATTTATCCACAATAGTCTACATCATATTCTCCTTCACTGCCCAGCATACAATGAATATAGACAAAAATTCCTCCTAAACTTCATCTCAGAATCTTCTGATAACCACAACATCGAAACTATATTGAATATCGACTGTATAGATAAAGTAAACAAAGTTTACAATTATATGATGGGAGTACACAAAGTACATTCACAAAATTGTTGATCATAGCCCATCCCATGTTATATTAAGTGTTTATTTTTAGTTTATGTAAAAAGTAATATTTTGTTTATATATATATACATATTTTTCTTTTTTATTGTTTTATCATAGTAACAGGTTCATTTAACTATGATTATGCAGTAATCGTTTTATGTTTTTAACTTTTATTGTTTTTCATGCTTTGTAAAACCCATTATAAACGGAAAATATTGTAAAGTTTATTTATATTTAAATGATATGTAATGGTATGTAAATTTGTAAAACCATATTATTGTACAATAGCCAAGCTAGGCTCTATTTGTATGGGGAACTCCCCAAAAACAAATAAAATATCTATCTATCTAGTTTCACATATTGTTGAAATATGCATTTGTGTTTAATTGTAATTGTTGTTAAAAAAAGTCAAAAAGGTCTAAAATCTCTGCGTAAAGTTTGTATTGAAATAGAAGTGAGTTTATTTCAAATATAGAGTACTCAAATTTATTCTATTTCGAACCTAGGGATCAGATATAACGGTTAGTTATATATTGACCCTAACCCGAACAGATTGTAAGGTAATTTTATAACAAAATCAATAAAAAAAAGGTAACCTGCAAAAATATTGAGTCGTTTAGCGTGACCTACACCCCCAAAATGTGTAGGTCACGTCAAACGGCTCAATATTTTTGAAGGCCACCTTTTTTCTTGACTTTTTCCTCACGTTATCCTACGATTCAAGTGGAAAGCAAATGGATTTTTACGAGTTTTTAGTACCTAATTAAATGGACAGAGTTTGCCGACGACCAGATTGAAAACGGCTCGATTCCGAGAATTTTCGTAAATAAAATATCTGTAGGTCACGATGAGATGAAGATATTTACAAAGCTTCAGGCGGATGTTAATAATTTCATAAAAAAGGGTTTGTACCACGGACTAATATAGGTGGTAGATTACAGACCCGTCGGATAAAGTTCATTAAATTAATTAATTCAATGAGAAGAAAATTCAATTATATCTGAGAATTTTTGTTGATAAACAGTTGTAGATTACGATAAGATGGACTCCATTGACGAAGTGTAAGATAAATAATAATAATTTGATAAAAAGAGAAAGGGTCTCTACCACGGACTATAATGAATATAGCAAATAGATTGAAGCGAAGATAATAAAACAATGAAAATACAGGAAATACATAGTAATAATTAATATTTTTTTTACTAAAGTTACTAACTTTAAAAAAAGCAATATAATCTTTATAATAATAAACTATAAAACGTTATTGAGTCTCATTTCTTTCTAAAAGTAATTATAAAGTTACACGTTTTCTCCATTTTTTCTTATTCGCTACCGGAGATTTATATTCGTGCAGGAGGTTAAAAAAACTTCAGAATCAGTAAGTTTCCAGATGCGTTTTATGTTGGATCTTTGTGAAAGGCATATCATTTTTTACCGTTTATCCGAATGTTCAGTGTTTCGCAATGAAACCTTGTTGTATTTATAGGAATTTCTCTTTGATAATATACTTTTACCAAATATTAGTACTTTGACTGGTTTAAAAAAATTCAAAAGTGGTGATTTTGATATTAAAAAAATGAAGAAAATGAAACACAGGAACAGCAAGACGAGTCAGGCAAAACTCCTGACATCGACGCTTTTCTATAATGACTTTAAAATTTGTACATACATGTTCTTTAGGCTTTGTATTATATTATAATATGTTTTCAAGAGATTCCAAAGAATTATATGTTAAAAGTTCAGATGTTTTAAAATTTATCGTTTTTTACTTTGCTACCTATACTAGGTAAGGAAAGTATTGCGATCGGCTCAAATTTTTAATATGCAGTTTTCGACTGGTCTATACGTTTCAGAGCCCCCTCAGTCCGAAAAACACATTTTTAGCCATTAGTCTGTCTGTCTGTGCCAAGATTTTCACGGGAAATAGTGAACCGTTTTTGCTGCTTCTTTTTTTTAGTTTGTATGGTTTTAACTACTGATGCCTGTGACACAAAATTGAGTGCTCCCTGCTCAATGAGTGGAAAACATATTTTTCTACAGAAAAAAAACGGCTCTAACAATTTGATTAACTTACTATATGTTCAAACTTTCTTTCATTTTCGTACATGTACTAAATTCCGGAAATTGGAAAAGTTATAAGAAATTTTTGGGCTACTAGCTAAGTACTATTCTATGGTAAAATTTATAATATAATTGTTGAAAGGTAATTAAATTGCGTACAAAAAAATCATTGAAATCGAACCAGTATTAGCGATGATATTGCGTATTGTATTTTCTACTAATGTTTTAATTTTTTACTATCCTACCTATACTAGGTAAGTCGCAAAGTATAGCGATCGGGTCAAATTTCCGATATGCGGTTTTCGACGTATCCATACGTTTCAGCGCCTCCTGAGTCCGAAAAACACATTTTTAGGGATTGGTCTGTTTGTCTGTCTAGCCTGTTTTTTTTTTTAAGGTAATGAAATACAAAACTACATACAAATCGTTCATTTAGAACAACTATTAACGAAGTTACAGCTATTTAATTTCTAATGTAATATTACGGGTGCATATCCTGGTGTCGGAAAGGCTGAACGAGAGAGAAAAAAGAAAACTAAAGTGAAAGTATGAAAATCTGGTCTCCTCATCCCACAGGTTCTCTATTTCCTCTACTTTTTAACAGAAATTATTGTGCGACAAAATCAGGCTATATCGAAACGTTTTTGATTATCAATATTAGAGGGTATTGAAATTTTTACACTGATCTACCTTAAGCCGTTTTACATTGCTTTAGTTTATCAAATAAATCGTAATCAAATCTTTTCTTTGATCAATTTTCAGGAAAATATATCTAATTCATTTTTTTTTGTTTCCTAATGGACATATGTAAAGATAAAAAAAACTTTTTCTAAAATTAGTAGGAAAGTCGTGTGAGTGGACACACCACATTTTTTTTTTTTTGATTTGGTGGATTTAAAATTGGTTTATGTTGAACAAGATCAAGAAGAAGAAGTTAATAAAAACAAATCAGGTTTCTCCTGCCACTAAACATACTTTACCATTCGATTCTGTACAATAAGTATAAACCCCATTGAAATAATTTTAAGGAATTATCTGGGTAAAAACCCCATACATAGAGAATCGAGGGTTTTGTCCCACTGTGCGCGAGATCTATTATAATCTACTAAAACTTGACTCTAATACTAAACGGTTTCGTCTACAAATAAGCGATATGAATGTATTATTGCGTTAAAAACGTCCAGAACAAAAAATACAACACAAAGTGATTTTAATTACTAATGATGCTGCATCATCAGCGTTCAGTTGGGAATTATTAGCGCATCAGCCTTACTCATCAGACTTGGCCCCGTTCGACTACTAATTATTTCTATGGAGACACGATTGATCAGCAGCGTTTTACTTCTTATTAAAACTTTAAAAATTGGCTTAATTATAGATTCGCCCCAAAAGAGGAACAGTTTAATTTCCAAAGAGATGGTAAAAGTGTATTGCTAGCAATGGACATTATTTTGAATAAAATATTTTAAACATTTAAATGCAATAAAAGTACATTATCTAAATTATCCTCTGTGGCTTGACTACCTGAGGTAGTTTAAGGTCTAAAACTTCCTTAAAGACTATAATGCACTGACTACAGGCAGCCAGAGTTTCACAGTAGTTCACGATCTCACATCTGGAATTCAGTTTACCGATTCGTTCGATGTTCTTACTGCTAGAACGTGAAAGTCTTCGTTTCAACATGGCGTCACGAGTCGCATACCCATGAAGGAACTCCAATGCTTTTGCTGATTACATACCTCGAAAGAGTTGAAACATTCGCTAACTGTGGACCAATCAGCTCGAATTTGAGCGAAGTAGTTGAAAATTATATTGTCAAAATTAATTTTTACTAGTTTTTTCGAACAGTTTGGATTTTTGAACCAATTAAAGAGTAAGTCTAAATTTTATACTTCGGCTATATATGGGGGCGGGGTGGCCGAGCGGACTAACGCATATGCAAAACAAGCGTTGTCTACTAACCTGCTTGACTGAAGATTACCAGAGGTCAGTAAGAGTATTTTAAACATCGGGAGGGAGGGGGGGAGGGGTTAATACATCCCAACCATCCAATAGCGATCGAGTACTATTGGGACCTCAAGGGAGAATATGATCGGCGACTCCTGGATTATCTAATAACGAGGTTAACTCACATGTTGAGGTAGGTGGACATCTTCTTCTCCATGAAGGTGATGTCGTCCTGCGACCTGGCGGTGATGACGTTGCAGAAGACCCTCTTGGCGCATGGTGTGCTGCCCCAGTCGGCAGGATCTCCTGCGGTCGGAGTAACTCCACTGGGGTTCTCGACTTCTTGCAGTTCCTCTTCGGTGCTCCTCTTCGTCCTGGTGGCTCCTTCCAAGGCTCGTCGAAGTTCAGGATCGTCACTAGCGCTCCTCTTCAACATGTCTACTTCTAGGAACCTGTAGGAAACACAATTAGAAACTGAGTATTATTCATGTTGACTTAAAATAATATTAATAAATTAAATTATAGAAAACAATTATAAATGCCTTTTGGCATATTTTGTAAATGTTATCTTCAATGGTAAACTTCTTCGGAATTAATGTGAATTCTTGATAGGGAAAACCATCCAGTGAAGGCACTCCTGATGTTCTTATTGTAGCAGAGACGTTTAAGTCTCCTTCTCGGAGTATGCAGTAATGTGTCTGTTAGTAATGTTTGTTCAAGTGGATTAGGATGTTTAATAAATGAAGAAATTTTTATCATGTTGGTTTATTATTTTCAATAATCAACCATTGTGATCGACCGAAAAATTCAAAAACTTAACCCTCTCTCAAAATTTGAGGTTTCACGTTTCAGGATGCGTAGGATTCGAAAAACGAATGAAAAATTTTTTGTCCATCCGCCGTCCCCGCATTTTCTCCGAAACTACTGGACCGATTTTTTTCAAATTTGGATATAAAATCAGGGGTCACCCGGGGATGATCCACCTTCATCGACATTACTAACCGCCTTTTACTTTCAAAATGGCGGCCGAAAAACCTGCGTTGCTATAGACTGTGGCTCCTCAACGAATGTACCGATTTCAATGAAACTTCGCTAAAGTCATTTTCTTGTCGCCCTTTAAATTTATCTATATAACATACTTCAACGAAAAGAAGCTGGAAAAAAGTTACGAGGGATGGTCAAATTTAATTCAGAATAACTCAAAAAGTATTCACTTTTTTGTCGATATTGTGATAAGATGTTTCAGAGGTTTTTAAATTTCCTAAAAAATGAAAGAAGTTTCATCGAAATCGAAGCACTATCAGTAGAGATATCGCGATTTTAAAATATTGTTGGTTAATTTTTTTAAATAATCAACCATTGTGATCGACCAAAAAATTCAAAAACTTAACCCCCTCTCAAAATTTGAAGTTTCACGTTTTCTTTTTAATGTAACGGCCTTCATTATCAGTGGCACTTATGTTGGACCAAAAATATTTCTTGGCATTGGATTATTTATTATGATATACAAGTGAATAATTGAAATATACAATCGTCAAAAGCAATTATTAGCGAAAGAAATATAATCATAATACATTATATGGCTGTGAAGAATATATGATAATATTTTTTACCTTCTTTGATTTTTAGTTTCTCTTTCCTTTGTCTGGAAATATCTATTTCTCCTAAAATAATGGTGGTAAATGAATGTTGTGTGAAGCGCACCGCACCAGATTTTTAAAGTGAAGATTTCTTTGGGCGCGTTTTGCACTTTTTTGTCGAGAGTGAATTAGATTGAGCTTGAAATTAGGTAGTGTCGGTTGGATTTGTCTAATTGAAGTGTTTTTTCATATAGATTAAAATATCTCAAAAACTAAAAATCTGATCTACGTAAGCGAGGGAAATGTCCATCATTACATTCTCTTTGAAATCAGTTTGGTGTGAATGTGTTCATATATCACTATAATTATTGCCCACGAGGCAGATTATTATATGTCTAAATAAATAAATAATTAAATATAATCAGTTATTATTTAAAATAATATGATAACACGCGACACCGAAGAGAGGCGAAAAGGTAAAAAATAGAGTCGAAAACCAAATTATAACTTTAGAGTTTTATGGAAGATAATAATAATAATAATAAAAGGCTTAGCGAACCCGAAGGTACGATGCCGACACCACCAATCGCCTATTACACACCTCCCTCCACCGCTCGCCGTCCAAACCCAGTCCCTTCAGATCGGCTTTAATGCAATCTTTCCACCTTCGCTTCGGTCTACCCCTCGGACGCTTACCATTCGGCACAGCAAATATTAACCTTTTAGGAATTCTCTCGTTACTAAGCCCAACAACTTTACAAGCCCATTTGATTCGCCGCGATGAAATTACCTCAATTATATTACCCGGATACAGCTCACGCAATTCGGCGTTGTGTAACCGTCTGAACTCTCCGGTTAACTCATCCTTCTTCGGTCCGAATATTCTACGCAATACTTTATTTTCAAAAACCTTAAGACGCTGTTCATCCCTTAGTGTAAGCGGCCAAGTTTCGCATCCATAAAGAACTGTAGGCAAGATAATTGTTTTATAGATTCTAGTTTTTAAGTTCCGGGACAAGAGGCGCGAATTAAGTAGTTTTGTCACAGAAAAATAACAAGCATTTCCCGCCTTCAGTCTAACCTTAATCTCTTCTTCAATTTCGTTTTTTCTAGTTATCGTAGAACCTAGATACCAAAATTTATCTACCTGTTCAAACATATTACCATCTATATCGATATCACCAGTAGTATCGCCATTTTTGCAGCAACAGATTTTTATGGAAAATACGGATTAAAATATTTCAAAAAATAAAAATTGGACCTGCATAATGTAAGCGAGGAAATTGTTCAGTATTTCATTCCTTCTGTAATAGGCTATGATTCAAAATTCTATCTTAACGCGACGCCGTGTTAGAGAGGCGAAAATAAAAAAATAGTGACGAAAGTCAAATGATAACGAGTTTTATTGAAGATACGGATTAAAATATATCAAAAAATAAAAATTGGACTTGCATACTGTAAGCGAGGAAATTGTTCAGTATTTCATCCTTTTTACAACGAGCTATTATTTATAATTCATATTTCATATTATTAATATCTCCTTGTTGATGTTTTCACTTCTATCGTGTGATCTAAAGCACACAGATCAATTTTTACTTTCCAACCTATACTAGGTAAGGAAAGTATTGCAATCGGGTCAAATTTCCGACATGCGGTTTTCGACGGATCTATACGTTTCAGAGCCGCCTGATTCCGTAAAACACATTTTTAGCCATTATTCTGTCGTTTGAAAGGTAATGAAATTCCTTACAAAACTATATAAAAATCGTTCATTTTGGACAACTATTAACGTAGTTACAGCCATTCAATTTCAAATGTAAGATTACGGTTTCATATCCTGGTGTCAGAAAGGGGTGAATGAGAGAATAAAGATGACTAAGTGAAAGTAAGAAAATCTGTTGTTGCCTTCATCACACAATCTTCAGTATTTCCTCTTCTTTTAACATAAATTATTGTTTGACAATACTAAGCAATGGCAAAAAGTTTTTGATCAGCAATATTAGGAAGTATTGAAATTTTTACACTGATCTACCTTAAGCCGGTTTACATTGCTTTAGTTTATCAAATAAATCGTACTCAAATCTTATGTTTGATCAATTTTCAGGAAAGTGTATCTAGTTCAATTCTTTTTTTTTTCTTCATAAACATATGTAAAGATATAAACACTTTTCTGAAATAGGTAGGAAAGTCGTGTGAGTGGACACACCAGATATTTTTTAAACAGAATACATAAGTTTGGAAAGCGTTAAGATAGCGGTGGTTGTTCTAATGAAATCGAGCCTATGCAACTTGTTAAAATCTTGAATCGAAACCCAAATAAAACGGATTTATTATTGGATGAGTCCAGTCGCAAACTAGTTCTGCACCCTTCCCAGTCTCCGATCTTATTCTTGACGTCCGATATTGTTCATACCATCCACAGAAGGTTGTAACTTTTTTTTTGGCCGATGAAAAAGGAAAGTTGTTTCTCTTGGTGGGAAGATAGTTGAAATTCCGATCCGTTACGAAACGACTAGATGAGGTTCGCCGAATCATTTTCAAAAAGGTCACCTCCAGCTCCAGCAGGTAGAAATCGCTCCGTAACACTTACAAACTAGAGTCCTGTCGCTTTCCAGTTGAACTTATTAGTCCTAGAAGATGGGAATCCAAAATTTCTATAATTATATAACTAAATTTATATATCCCAGTTAGAAATGTGATGAGGTTTACATTAAGGAGTCGACCGCATGTTCAACAGAATTTCATTTAAAAATTATTTTCAAAATAAACCACAAATATTTGTAAATCGCGATATCTCTACTAATAGTGTTTTGATTTCGATGAAACTTCTTTCATTTTTTAGAAAATTTAAAAACCTTTGAAACATCTTATCACAATATCGACAAAAAAGTGTATACTTTTTGAGTTATTCTGAATTTAATTTTACCATCCCTCGTAACTTTTTCCAGCTTCTTTTCGTTGAAGTATGTTATATAGATAAATTTAAAGGGTATCGAGAAAATGACTTTAGCAAAGTTCATGAATCGGACATTCGTTTAGGCGCTACAGTCTATAGCAACGCAGGTTGTTCCTGCTTTTTTGTTTTTCTTCTCTATTAACTTATCAAATTCTTTCAAAAGTTATATGTAGCATTTTTTAGTAATTCAGAATAATGCGAAATGATTAACTTTTTAAAATAAACTATATTAAAGGTGCTTTAAAGGAAGACATATATGAACATTGGGCATTTAAGCCATGTAAAGTGACATCAACGGGGATAAGACCTAAATGATATTAAAGACCACTTAATTATACAATGATACACCGAGTTTGATCAAAATCGTTAAAACCGTTTTTGAGAAAATTGTAAAAATGTGTTTCAGCGTTTATATAAAGTGGCACTTCCGGTTAGCCGATTTTAACGAAAAAGTTTATGTCACATATACAAACCTTAAATAATTAATATCAATTTCGTACGACTTTTCGTTTATGAGCTAGACAGTTAACACAGACACAGACCATTTTGCGATACTTCGTTATTTGGACTCAGGGGACCTCAAAACGTATTTCCGTTAAAAATTGAGATTCGAAAATTTTCACGATCGCAATACTTACCTTTACTATATATTACTTATATACGTAAGTGAAAGTAAAATATTGATGAATTCATTACACGACTTAGATTACAGATGTAATTTACCTTGAATGAATTACTTCAATCTAGCGTGTCGATTTTTAGAGTTGTAAACAATCAAATAGTTATTTAATGATTTTATTGAGTATTAATGCAGTCTGCCATTCTGAAGGGCATTGGTACTAGGGCTATAGTATTCATTCATACAACATGTACATAAGAAAGGAAAATAAATATAAATACGAAAGTGAAAAAAAATAGATAAATAAAAAGATAAAACAAATAAGATAAATAGATAATATAAATATGTACAAGATAAATAAAATAATAGATTGAAACTGAATGATAATAAAATAGATTTACATCTATGATAACAATCAAATAAAAGTAATTTTTTAGATCGACTTTTTGGGCAAATAAATTACTTCAACAGAACCTTTAAATAAAAGTATTTAAAAAATGATATGTTTCGTAAAAACCTTAATTTGAAAAATTGGTATGGAAAAAGTTCTAGTTTTGAAAAAAAAAAACAACATCAAAATAAATATTTGATTTACATCGAAACCGGAATCCATCATTTTACGCCACGGCAATGTGATATTAGTTATTTACTATTATTTTCTATTCAACACATTTTTATTTTTTTTTAGATTTAAATATATATTTATGTATGTGTTCTTTTTATTCATTTATTTTTAGGTTATTTTATTCTTATTTATTGTATATATATTATTTTTTCTGTATAATTTATTTTATTTATTGTACATAGAGTGGAAATGTGATCTGTGAACATTATTATAAATGTCCTTGAGACAGATTGTAATATTTTCAATAAATAAAAAAATAAATTAAAAATATATATATAAATATATTTAGATTAGGTGCAGGTCGAGCACGCTTGGGCGTGATTTCCAGAGTGCCCGGTTTTGAATGCGGTTTCGATTCCCACCTGTGTTGGATAATTTTCATTTCTTGGACGCCCCGGAAAATGAATCTTGACGTTTAACCCACCAGCTAAATATTTTAATAGTATTGTTATTTTATTTATCGGGTGCTGATGAGCCCCCAGTGGTTTTTTTACGCCTCGGGCATGGGAAAAACTAACCACTCCTAACCGAAACCACTTCAAAATAAATATTAAATTTCATTATAAATCTTAATAAAATTAAATAATTATTCATATTATAGATTTTTTTTATCGATACATCTACCTCGCCATTTTTAGCATACAGAGGTTGTTCTAGAGGTACTATCAAACCTATTCTAACCAGAGTAGAATAGTCAAGATTCGCCACGAAATGAATTTCATCCGCCCAGGCCGGATTCGAACCTGCGTCGTTAGACTCGAGAATGTTAATGTTAATGTTTATATATATATATATATATATATATATATATATATATATATAATTAATTACCTGCCAACTGCCACGGCCCCAAGACCTAGGGCCGCCCCACCAGCGACCAGTCCCAGGGCAGGTATGAGGACTCCGCTGGAGGAAGACACTCCCAACTTCTCGCTGAGGTGCCTCGTCCCGGGTACCAAACCCAGGTTCTCGGAGATCTTGTGGGTCGCCTCTACCAAGGGTTCCACCACGGGTCTCGCCAGGTTCGACATCGTTTCGTATCCGTATTCCATATGCTCTTTCACCTACAACAGTAATTGTATTAGAAAATTAGAAAAGGAACTTGAAACGATTTGCAATTTTATATATATATATATATATATATATATATTATATATATATATATATATATATATATATATATATATATATATATATATATTTGTGTGTGTGTATGTGTCCATGCACAGAAAACTAAATATGTCAATGTTCTTATACGGTTTTAATTTTACTGATTAAATACAAATAAACAAAATTTCTCAAATTTAGTAATCGAAGCATATATGAAATATTTTTCATTTAAGAAAAACTATTTATTTGTAATTAACCAATAAAATTTAAAGAAATGAATTCGAATAATAGCATATCTCTATTGTTAGTGCATAGTGACATTTTGTAGTCTGCAACTGCAATGAATAGTTTTGTTACTATCGAAATAAGAGCAGAAAGAAATAAAATATGAAATTAAACTAATAAATCACAAATAAATTTTTATTTTTTTAGGAACCTTCGTTTAATATTTTTTTCTAAGGTTAAGATAAATAAACTTCCAATTTTCTTTAGTCTTTTTTTAATCATATCTAGTACATCTGACGTTTCGGAACAATTTTCCCATTCTCAGAGAATCTTTATTTTTACTTGATTTGGTGGCACCAATTGTCAAAAATTACAATAATTGTCATATTTATTTAAATATAATCCTTTTTGGTATTACACTTTCATTTTCTGTCCATTATCGCACCAACCAACATCTGGCTACCTGCAGTTCCATAGTAATGGATGTTGGTTGGTGTGATGATGTACAGAAAATGAATGTGTAACACCAAAAAGTATTATAGATAGATAGAAAAAAAACTTTATTCTGGGACTAAGTCCGTTTAGAATAAAAAAAATTGTACAAAAGAATAGAATATTACTGGAATAAAAGTTTGAAACAATAAATAAAATTGATAAAATAAAATAAAAAATAAAGAAAACCTTAGATGAACAAGCTATATACAATACAGATAAAATTGTGTACAGAGTATTTACAACTATGAACAAAACTATATATAAGGGTTGAACAACATAGACATACACTTTGAGAAATGAAGAACGAAATAGAGATATAGAATAAGTTCATTTTATAAAAAAACTTTACTTGTATATATATATAAAAAAAAATTAATTATAATTGAATATAAAGAAATGTTAGAAAAAAATATGTATTGAAATTCCTACGTCGATAGTAAGAAAAGCATGTACTATGTCTTACCAAGTATTATGATTATATGATTGCTACACAATACATATATAGTGTTAATAGTTAGCTGGTATCTGACTGTTTTTGGAACAGGAACTGGAATAGGAGGTTTTTGAATGTGTATAGGCAGGGGGGGGAGGCCGAATTTTGATCGGGAAGGAATTCCAAAAGTTGACAGAGCGGGCTATAAAAGAGTTTTGGAATGAGGCAGATCTATGAGAAGGGATGTATAGGTCAGAGGGTCGAGATCTTGTAGTGAGGGAATGGATTGAGGACTTAAATTGAAGAAGGATATAGGCATAAGAAGGACGATGATCGGTAATGATTTGATAAAGGAATGTGCCTAGGAAATATTGTCTTCTTAAGGAGGAGAAGAGCCACCCTAACTCAGTGTAGTTATATTTAAATATTTAATTAATACATTATATTTTAAATTTAAATAAATATGACAATTATTGTAATTTTTGACAATTGGTACCACATTACAAAGTCAAGTAAACATAAAGGATTCTCTGAGGATGGGAAAATCGTCCCGAAACGTCAGATGTTATAGATGTGATTAAAAAAGACTAAAGAGTAATGGAAGTTTATTTGCCTTAACCGTAGAGAAATAATTAGTTTTTACAATATGATTTTTTCGAAATTATATTCCTGGATATAAACGTATATATATATATATATATATATATATATTAAATGATATGGCTTACCTTTTCCCAAAATGGCTTCTCGCGGACGGTCTTGTACGCATACTTGCCGTAGGGCGCGATGTGGTTGGGGCCTGCGTAGCTCGAGGGCTGCCTCTTGCCGGAGTTGGACCTCTGGCCGAAGACCTCCAGGCGCGCCTCCTCTTCTAGGCCCGGCTCGAAGGCGTAAGGGCTCCTGGCAGCATCAACATACCTGTCGTTAATCAACAGACTTGAGTCAGTGCTGAGGGTCGGGTGCGGTGCGACAAGTGATCGGGAAAGGGGTTAAGGGTGGTTAGTCAAGCTGGGTTAACAATATCGAAAATATTTTAAATTTTTTTAACGGAATAATATCTATTTTGATAAATAACAGAAATAATTCAACAACAAATAACAAATAAACAATTCAACGTACGGCTCTGTTGCCTGTCACCAAGTCATACCGAAGTGTGTCTCACGAGGCGGTGCAGATCTTAGCAGGAGGGGTACCTCTCGAACTTCTCCTGCGAGAAGACTCATTGATATATAAGTTAAAAAGAGAAGGCTCAGCAGATCTTCCGGAGAATATCCGGATGAGGATTGCAGAAGACCCAAGACAATGGAAAAGGAATATTCGGGAGGATTCTACAGTTGATTGGAATCGGCGGTGGGTAACTACCTTGAAAGGAGCAACTTTAAGAAAATATTTCCCCACTGTCCGAAGTCGCTTGGATGCGAAGTGGGTTCTCCCGGATTACTGGGTCTCTCAATTCCTTACAGGGCATGGCGGTTTCTGATCTAAGTTATTTAGTTTTGGAAAAGGCATATATCCCCTATGCCCCACTTGCGGAGTACCGGAGACTGCTGAGCATGTCATAGTCAACTGCACCGCCTTTGATGGACTAAGGGCCGAAATGATGAAAAAAATTGGAGTCTATGGCCTCACGGAGGATGAATTTCGCCAGTTAATGGCGGAGCAGAACTACCCGTATTACAAAGATTTTGTAAACTGCTCTGGAGCCCTCCCACTTTAATCTGGGAAGAAGAGGACCTGCAAATGGAAGGCTGGCAAACTGAAATTGTGAAAATAAAATTTTTAGAAAAGATGAGTTTTGAAAAACAAAATGAAATCGATCAAGTACTTGCCGTTTAATAGCAGGAATGACATACACGTTGTGATATACCATCCCTGCAAAATCCCGTGTAGCCGAAAGGCAAGGAAGGGAAGAATAAATAAATAACAGAAATATTTACAAATAATAAATTTACTAACTGTAGACACAGAAGGAACAGGAAAAAATTGGCACAGTGCAAATAAAATGTTTGAGGAGCAGGCATCAAACGGAGGGAAATGGCTAGATCCTCTAAAGTAACTCGATGATAGCATTATTAGCTCAAATAGTAACATTACAGTTAAATGCCATTTAAATAACATATACTAAAACAAAAGAAGTCACAGATTTTGTTCAAAGGTTAGTATTTTATTATTGATTGTTACTACGAAGAGAAGTTTGCTACAAGAACAATTACTCATGCGACGCAAGATGAAGGACATATTAATTTCTGTACCTGTCAGAGTGTATGTCGTGGGCGAAGTAAGCGAGTGCCTGGTCCCTCTGGAAGTGCTCGTTGACTTGCGGTTCCTGGACGGGTTTGGCGGTCTGTACCCCGAGGTCCGGATGGGCGTACTGAAGTACCGGGGTACGGACTCCTTCTTCTGCTCTCCGTTCGGCGGTCGAGGTGTAGGCCAGCTTGTCGGGGTATGCAGCTCCTAAATGAGAGATTTTGATATAGGCAAAGATAACAATGAAAAAATATTTGATTTTTAAGATAATACTATGATTATTATTACTGTTATTTATAGGTAATATTGTTTCAACTTATTATTGTACTCAGAAATCTACTCCTACGCCAGAATAACGCCTACTTCATCATCCATAAGGAATCTTGCATTTCAATATAATTTCGCTCTTTTAGTTCTGCGCATGCGTTAGCCTAAGTTAAACATACGTCAGGTCATCTCTTACAAAATTCTTCATTAATAGTGGCAGTGTTCAACTTTAATGCGAAACAACAGTGTTACCTGTTATATTAACAATTAAGTTTGTTACTGAACAAAAGAATAAGGTGAGTAATCACTTATTTACAGCTCAATAGTGAACAGTGTAAATAGACCTCAGGTTAGTTACTGATAACGGCCGGCCATAACATCGCTAATCCCACCAGTGGGCTCTGGCTCTCCGTCCGAGGAGGTTCTGTGCCGACCAGTCCTCTCTAAGCACGCGTATATATTTCCGTGTTAAAAAAAAAAAATTTGTTATCACTTCTCATTTAACAATTTTTCCTATCACTTATAATATGAAATGCGATATTATCATATGCTAATGTCGAGCAAGGGTAAAAATACTAGGTCCAGGAGCCTCGATACTACAATGAGTTCTCCTATTAAAAAAAGAACAAGGCGTTCGAAAAGAAATACTCCACCAGCCACACCAGGGAGCTCTGTTGAAGAAGTGGATCCCCAACCTGGTACCTCACAACAACAAAACAATCATGAGACAACTCAGACTGGTGAAGAATCGCCGTTTTTCACTCAGAACCCATTTCAAGTGCTATCAAATACACAAAACGAAGAAATGGAAGCAGCACCCACCCCCAGGGAACCCAAACCCCCACCAATATTCCTTAGGAATATTAAAAACTTTCAGTTAATGTGTCACCAATTGAATAACCTAGTGGGCTCAGGAAAATATTTATGCCAAAGCCGCACCAATGACACTAAATTAATGCCCGACACTCCAGAAACTTACAGAAAAATTATAAAATATTTATCTGACACCAAGGCTGATTACCACACGTATCAACTGCGTCAAGAGAGGGCGCTCAGGGTCGTTATCAGAAGACTGCACCCATCTACGCCAACAGATGCTATAAAAGAAGAGCTCGTGGGTATGGGATTCCATGTTCGCCAGATAGTGAACATATTCAAGGAGGATAGAGAACAGCCTGGAATAAAAAGTAAAATACCGCTCCCACTATTCTTCGTTGACCTTGACCGAACGCCCCAGGTCGAAGACATCTACAAGGTCACACGCCTTTATTACACCAGCGTTGTTGTGGAAAAGCCTTACACCAAGCGCGACATCGTTCAATGCCATAACTGTCAGGCTTATGGCCATACGAAAAGATATTGTCATCACATTCCTAGATGTGTGAGGTGTGGTGAGCAACACAAAACAGAAGAATGTAGGAAGTCTAGAACTTCACCTGCAGTATGCGCTTTATGCCACCAAGGGCACCCTGCCAACTACAAGGGTTGTCAAACATATAAAGAATTAAAAACAAGAATGTACGCAACTCCTAGAGAAGAAGGGACATCCAGGCCACCAAGACAACCCTCTAGAACAGTGAACGGAAGAGTGACCTATGCTCAGATGTTCAAAGGAGACACTATAAACACTCAATCTCAGGCCCTGCCACAAGAACCTCAACCTCGAGAATTCACACATCAACCTCAAGACCCATATCCCTCCATCCCTGAACCTAGGTTCAATACCCAGACATACATTCCTCCTCCTTCCAATTCCACTGACCTCACAAGCCTATTAACTTCTTTCCTCTCTGAATTTAGATCCCTCATCACCCCTCTTATTTCATTACTTACCAATGTTATATCCAACCTCATTCCACCGCCGAGAAATCCATAAATGTCCTCAACCAAATCCCTCTCCATTCTCCTATGGAATGCGAATGGTATTCGAAATCACATCAACGAACTGACAATCTTATTACATGACAAAAACATCGACATAGCACTAATAACTGAAACCCGACTAACCAACAAACGACAAATCAACGTTCCTGGCTACAATATTTATAGAACCGATCATCCTGATGGAACAGCACATGCTGGCACTGCTATAATTATCCACCGATCTCTCTCCCATCATTTATTTCCCTTACCAACCCATAATTTCCTACAATCCACTGCCGTAATAATCCAAACTTCCCTTTACCCAATAACATTAGTTGCGGCATATTCCCCGCCTAAAATACCCATTTCCGAATCCCAAATAATTTCCTTCCTGAATTCCTTAGGACACCATTTCATCCTAGGTGCAGATTTAAATGCAAAACACCAACAATGGGGAGCCAGATCCACAAATTCCCGAGGGCGAACACTGCTATCTGCACTTAATTCCCATCGCAGCAACATCCTTTCACCTAATACTCCCACATACTGGCCAACAGATCCCAACCGCAATCCCGACCTTCTAGACTTTTTCCTACACAAAGGTCTAGGATCATTACACTGTTCCATTTCAAGGCTTGATGATCTTTCTCAGACCACAGTCCTATAGTCCTAACCGTTTCCACATCACCCATTCCTAAATCATCCTCTCCTTCATTTATCAGGGGACCAGTTAACTGGAACCTTTTCCGTCAAATATTGGATGATAATATAGACCTCAGAGTTTCCTTAAAAACACCTGAAGACCTTGACGATGCAGTGGACTCCTTTACTACCCTGATCCAGCAAGCAGTTTGGACTGCATCCTCACCTGATCGTCCCAAAAAACACCTCAGTATAAATCCTCTACCCCAAGACCTATTGGACCTTATCCATAGCAAACGATGCTCTAGGGCCCTCTGGCAAAGAACCAGGCATCCTGATGACCGGAAATCGTATAATTATTATTCCAAACAGGTAAAAAAGAAACTGGATATCTTTAGAACCCAATCCTACAATTCCTACCTTTCCTCATTATCATCTAGTGATAACTCCCTCTGGACTGTAACTAAAAAAATCCTTAAAGTCCAATCCATTTCCCACCCCCTCCGCCGTGATGATGGTTCCTGGGCTTCGTCAGATGCGAATAGAGCTGAAGAGTTTGCTAAACATCTATCCTACACATTCACTCCCCATCCCGAACTCCATCCCACCCACACTGCTGAAGTTAAAGAATTCCTCTCTTCACCAATTCCTCTCTCTCTACCTCCAAAACCTGTTAACCCCTCTGAGGTCAAATTCCTCATAAACAAATTAAAACCCCGAAAATCCCCTGGATATGATCTCCTCACTTCACAAATCCTTAGACAACTTCCCAAAAAATCAATTATATTCCTGACCTATCTATATAATTGCATCCTTCGTACTACCAACTTTCCCTTGATGTGGAAACACTCCATAATCGTGCTGTTTCCAAAACCAGGCAAACCCGTTAATAACACATCATCCTACAGACCGATAAGTTTACTCCCTATCCTCTCAAAAATCTTTGAGAAAATCCTCCTCAAACGCATCCTACCCATACTCGAATCCCACAACATCCCTTCTCATCAATTTGGATTCCGCTCAAGACATTCCACTGTCCAACAAGGCCTTCGTGTTGTGGACCATATATCCTCTGCACTTGAAAACAAGCAATATTGCACTGGTGCCTTTCTGGACGTAGCGCAAGCTTTCGACCGGGTGTGGCACGATGGCTTGCTTTTCAAGCTCAAAACCCATTTACCCCAATCCTTATACCTAGTCCTCAAATCCTATCTCTCAAATCGTTCCTTCCAAGTCCGTTGCTGCACCGAATTCTCCACTTACTATCCAGTTGAGGCTGGTGTTCCACAAGGCAGTGTTTTGGGTCCAGTTCTCTACATCCTTTTCACTGCCGATATCCCTCCAAATCCCGATACCTTCCTAGCTACATTTGCCGATGATACTGCCATTCTATCCTCCCACTCAGATCCTCAAATAGCATCTCAAAACCTACAATCTCACCTCTCCTTGATTGAGCAGTGGTGCAACGACTGGCGCATTAAAATCAATGAAGCAAAATGTAAACATATTACTTTCACTCTGCGACGCAGATCCTGTCCCACAATCCTTTTCAATTCAATACCACTTCCCTACTCAGATACAGTCCGTTACCTTGGCTTCCTTCTAGACAAAAGACTAACTTGGAACCCACATACGAGACTTAAAAGACAAGAACTTAACCAACGATATGGCCAGCTATATAGACTACTAAGCAGGACATCTCATCTTTCGATTGAAAATAAACTTTTAATCTACAAGACAATACTGAAACCTATCTGGACCTACGGACTTGAACTGTGGGGAACTGCTAAACATTCGAATATCAAACGCATCCAATCCTTCCAGTCCAAAGTACTTAGAACAATAGCCAATGCCCCATATTATGTCACAAATAAGACCCTACACCATGACCTTAACATCCCTTTTGTCCTCGACATCATCCCATCCAGATTCTCAAACTTTCACCAGAACCTTATCCATCATCCAAATCCTCTAGCTCAATCCCTATCCAGCTCCCACCATCCCTACAATCCCCCTCGAAGGTTAAAACGGCAGTGGCCGCGAGATCTATTGTAAATATGCTTCTGGAGTCCTGGCAATGGCCAGCTTCTCCACTCAAGTCCTGAGCATCTGTGGCTCTAGTGCCCTCCTTCAGCCTCCACTGGCTTTTAATACTAGTGATGCGGCTGGAAAAGTGGCACTGGGATCTCTGGAGTCCTGCTTTGCTTTCCACATGTGGGGAGAAAAGCCTGGCTCGGAGATTCCTGGGCGAATGTATATATTGTATATAGGTATGAATGTGTTTAGAAGTTTTTATTTTATTTTGTTTATTTATTTTTTTTATTTTATTTTTATTTTTTTTCTATTGATTTACATTTTTTTTATAAGTATTATTTATTTACTTTTTATATTTATAGTTACTTCTGTATTACTTGTATATACTGTATGAATGAGAACTTTTAGCCTTAATACTTATAGCCCTCCAACAGTGGCTGATTGTATTATTATTCAATAAAAAATAAAAATAAAAAAATAAAAAAAATTTCGCTCTTTTAGAAAGGGGTTGTCAATTTTGGCAAAAAGCACATCTTACGTCCTATAATGCAAGGTATTTTTCCCAGTGTCCTGCCACTTTTTGTTTAATTAATTATTACTGTCCGTTTTACTATTCTTTTAACTAAGTTTATGCCAAGAGGAGTATCTGGTTGGTACCAAATTCTACACAAACAATTCCATAATTAGAACTTAGTCATGTAACATTAGTTTTGATGTCGCAACCTAGTTTGTAAGAACATGAAATCGGGGTGGCCGAGCGGACTAACACGTATGCAAAACAACACTGTTATCTGGCAATTAGATGATTAATAAACCGACGTTTCTAAGAAAAAAATAGTTAAGAGTTCGCGTCGCCGTGCCAGGAGGGCTTTTAACTCTTGTATTAATCTGCCATAGTTTCATCTGCACCGGAAAAATCTCTGTATAGTATAGAGGTAAGGTAGAGGTGGAAACAAATTATGAAAATTTTAATCGGCATGCAGCATTATCCGTGAGACATAAAATCTTACTGTATGATTGGGGCTTTCTACCTCACCCTCCGAACTCCCCATTCAATTATTACTTGTAACTACTATTATAATACGAATACACGAAAGAATTCCTAAAAGGTTAATATCCTAAAAGCTGTACCGAATGGTAAAGGTCCGAGGAGTAGACCGAAGCGAAGGTGGGAAGATTGCGTTAAAGCCGATCTGAAGGGTTTGGACGGCGAACGGTGGAGGGAGGTTTATAATAAGCGATTGGTGATGTCGGCATAGAACCTTCGGGTTCTATAAGCCTCTTATTATTATTAATATTATCTTCCTCTTTATTTATATTTATTTATTGAACATATTGTGAATGAGCTACTCTTCCATGTACTGTTACTAGTGTCCTTAGATGTGACAGATTGCAGTATTTCTCAATAAACAATTGAATAAATAAAGAAAAGGAATCTTTTTGAAAAAAAAAGTTGTATATATTCACATGGAAATAGATTCTTATCTCTATTCCCGAAAAAATCGATTAGGATTCACTTAAAAAATGAGCGATTGAATTAGTCGAAATAAGTATCGATTATGAGTCGTAACTCTACACCCGAATTGCCTTCGCGAAAGGGTTGCTATAGTTACGATTTGTTTTCCATCGTAAATATATTCCAGGTCACAATAGCTGTTAGGTTATTGTAGTATCGAGTCAGGTAATATTGCCTTAATTTATTGCGCGCAAGGGTTGAGAGCCCGTGTGGGAAACTCTAAGTGAGGGGGGCCTTTATTTATGTTTCATAGTTTCTATACTATAATAAATGGCAAAAATCTGAGAGTGAAATCAAAACGATTCTCGAAATGAATATTTTGTGCCACGCCAATTTTGGAAAAAGGGTATAACAGACTTCCTGAGAGATGGAGGAAGGCATTTATAATAGAGCATAAATGCCCATTTATATAACAAAATAAATCAACCTTATACAACAAATAAAGAAGAATTGAAGGTACTTATAGGACACTGTAATAAAACAAATTTTTTTTTTCTTATTTACTTTAATTGAACGAAATGCTATTTATTGTCTTTGCATATGACGTATTCCTATGAGACAAAGATGCTTTATTTCAGATTATGATCTGGGCTCAGTAATTCTTGCTACGCCAATAATTAGTGTATTATCTATCAGAAGTAAAAAGAAATGCATGAGATAATGGAACACATATGGAAACATCGCCATGTTCATAAATATTTTATTAGGTTTTTCCAGCGTTTTCCTAGGTTCGGTCGCTCACGCAAAGCCTCTGGTTAACCATCAGGATTTCCTTGAGGATCAAAAAGAAATTTCTATAAAAAATGTCGAAACCTTTCGCTGACGCATTAGCTCTGAAAGGGTGCACTTTCTGATCTGACCCTGGCCAACTCAACAACAGTGGAAACTCTACTTTTTCCACATTCGATACACACAATCGATTTATACTCCCTCAGGATATCTCATACACCATATCGGGGCCTAACAAGTGACCACGTATCTGGAATACGGTGAAAAATATGTTTTAAAATACAACTAGATAAAATACAACACTCTGTCCAACCCCCATTTTTCAAATAATACAACTGTTCTTTTAATTATATTACTCGTTGCTCAAATTGTATAACTGTAATTTACATGTATTCTGTATTTCAGGGGCCTATTTCATAATCAAGCTAATATTATTAGTAAAAAGTACAAATGTACAAAACCAAAAAGTATAAGTTCTAATAATTGTTATTTTATGGATTGATAAGAAAAAAAAATTCATTCAGTAGCTAGGTTATTTTTAGAGAGGTTAGTTTTGAAAAGAATAATTTAAAAACAGGCTCTATCCATTGAACAAGTGTGTGTTCTCTACCACCGTTTAGAAGAAAGAAAAACCTATCCGAACTTATAGTCATCAGTAGATATACTTACTAGTAAATAGTAATACTATCGTACTAGTAGTTTGCATTCGTGTCATGATAACAATTTCATGTCATAATAACCTAGTACAAAACTACAAAATTCAAGTTAAAAGTACAAGCTGCACTGTTTCATAAAGGGGACCCTACACGGTCAATCGGAATTGCACTAATGACGTTCCGAATTGTCGTGTAAGGTAGTGAATGAAGTACTGATGGCGGTGCGCTGCGGATTTCCGAACATCCGCAAATCAAAGGTTCATTCACGAGAAGTAATAGGTTAGGTTAGGTTTTCTATGAGACTAACCTAACTACGAGATAGGTTAGTTTACCTAAGTCTCGTTATTAAGTAAATAATTTCATAAAAGTAAATAGTTGTTATTATTAACTATAAGTCTATGTTATTATTAACCATTTTCAATTATTTTTTCTTTAAAAAGTCAAGTAGAAAATAAATTGGAGAGAAAAAAAGTGGAAACTTCACATAAGTAATGATCAGTAATGATTGAACGTGTAAGGGTCTTCATTATCAAAGCGATCGCGGGCAATCTTGGAACTTCTTGTGACGTTCATTCATGAATTACCGTGTAGGGTCTGCTTAAAGATGGTTATTAGTACAAATCATATGATTTAATTAATATTTTCTTGGACTATAAGTACAAATCTAAGTTCGCTTGTAATATCAAAATATTAAAAATAGTATTACTGTATAATGTTAAGTGACTGGTTTTTACAACTGATAAGGATTGTGCCAGTCAACAGACCATTATATCTTGAAGAAAAACATTCAGAATTACAAATAACTTTAGTTTGGATGTGGTATGAGAACATTTTCGAATGCCATCGCCGAAACTCAAGACAATGATTTTGGAGATGATTAAAGTAACAACAAGGCTTAAAAAAAAATATATCGGCACAAGCTCTATAAAAAATAAAATCATATTTTTGTGGGAGGAGTTTTGCTGAAGCCATCTCCCAAAATGAAAAAATAATTTTTTTTTCTATATATTGTAAGAAAAAAGTCTTTATCCTAGCATTTTAATTTGTTGAGATTTAAAAATAAAATATTATACGGTTACTAAAAACATTTTAGTTCATGGTCTATGAATTTTAATTATTTTTTTCTTTAAACTTCCTTTAAATTATTGGATGGCAGGCGAAACGATATTCTCACCCCCTCAATATTTTTACTATGCCCTCCTGCGAAGTATGTGCTTATAGTATATAATATACGTTGCAGTCTCGGAGGCCGTGAGCAAGGTGCGGCTTCCAAACGTTTTTGCACCATGTTTATTAATTTAGTGCTAGGATTAATAAATATTTAATTAATACTTTGCTACCTACACTAGGTAAGGAAAGTATTGCAATCGGGTCAAATTTCCGACATGCGGTTTTAGACGGAACTATACTGAAGTACGCCGTCGTTTGAAAGGTAATGAAATTCCCAACAAAGCCATATAAAAATCGTTCATTTTGGACAACTAATAACGAAGTTACAGCTATTCAATTTCCAATGAAAGATTACGAGTTCATATCCTGGTGTCAGAAAGGGGTGAATGAGAGAATAAAGATGACTAAGTGAAAGTAAGAAAATCTGTTGCCCGCATCACCCAATTTTCACTATTTCCTCTACTCTTAACAGAAATTATCGTTTGACAATACTAAGCTATGGCAAAAAGTTTTTGATCAGCAATATTAGTGAGTATTGAAATTTTTACACTGATCTACCTTAATCCGGTTTATATTGCTTTAGTTTATCAAATAAATCGTACTCAAATCTTTTGTTTCGTTTTCAAATATATGTATTTCCTATCAAATAAAAATAGGAACAGCTAAATGTAAAAACTGTTGCGGCCTCCATCAGGATTGTCTTAACCTTACTACGACTTCTAATGATAAAAATATTCCATCCGGATTGGTATATAGAACCCTTTTCGGGGAGATTGTTCTTAAAATTAAAAGAAAAGAAAACATTACCTGAGAGCCTTCTTCCGTCACGGAGCCTTGAAGTCTCTTCCCTATTAGCTGCCAGGATGAATTCCGGAAGGGTCGCTTCTGTCGGCTTCCTTATAGGTTCCATCTTCAGCCACTCGTACTTGCCAGGGCCTACCTGAGGGGAAGGGGTGACCACCGCGTCCAGCTGGTTGCCGCTGGCTGCGGCCGGGTTGTCCTGAAGGACGTTGTTGATGACCCGGGCGTTCCTCCAGACGTGGAACCTGTCCTCCGGGGAGTCGGGGACTCGTACTCCTGTCACGACGGGTATCCCGTCTTCCATTTCCAAGCTCCTAGCCCTAGATTATATTTTACATAAATATATATGCAAGTAAATATACATGAACAAAATATAAGGAAATAAGCCGAAAATTTCACCTCAAAAACAGGATCTTCGTAAAAATAAATTCTTTCATCGGCTATACAATAACCTGAATGAATGTTCACTATCGGAAATAACCCATCGTATAACATGCGCAAACAAGGCATTCTTATCTATTTCAAAGTTATTAAAATCTCGAAAAATATCAAGAAATTTCATATTAAATGTGTACAATCCCTTGATTTAACTAGGTTATTATATTCTGCTGGAGGCTTAAAGACTAACCAGCAGCCTAGAAAGAAATATTTGAGAGAAAAATTCTCAGCTGGTTGAAGAGAGCTGTCTGGGATAAGAGAACTAATGCACGAAGGAGAAATACCTATAAAGAATTGCTTACAGAAACTGATCAATCAATATCTTATGATATGAAGGCGAGGAAGTTGGATGTGCGGGACATGTAGCTCCAATTAATCAATCAGAAGGCTCCACATAATAATTAATTAATTAATAGTAGGCAAGAGACAACGTCGAAGGCCATCTGGAAGAGGAGATGGGAACCAATCAGGAGTTGATGTAATTATATCAACGGCTCCGTGTTAAAGTAACGGATCTACAACGTTGAGCAGGTTCACATTCGTTACTTTAAATTGGTTCCTGCGAAATGACGATATGACTCCCCTGATACTGTCTCCATCATTAAGAAAAGTAATCTTAACCTATTTTTCTTAATGGTGGAGACAATTTTGGGCATGACATCGTTTTCAAGTTTGGTCAGGTGCATAGAATGACAGAAAGTATAACTCAAAAGATGTTTATGACGGTACATTCAGGAGGAAACTGAAAGCTGCTAAGGTTGAGCGGCAGAAAGATGACGAATGAACCTTACGCTTGGAGTGATGAAAAAGGAGGATGGCTAAGGACGGGATGGAGTGGAGGGGGATTGTGGAGTAGGCCAGGGTTCTTTGCAAACCTTAGCGCCATCGGCGAGTGGGAATGGAGAGAATCCTAACTCTTTAAGAAAATCTTTAAGACCATATTCTTGCCTCGCTTGGTAAGTGGAGCAGAGCATTTCTTAAGAAAATAGTCGTAAACGAAAAGGGACTGAGTCAAAAACAAAGCTACTAGAAAACATGTGTTCAAAATGCCTGACACCTGAAAGATGAAATGATACATGAAAGCCAGACCAGAAAGGCGAAGACCAGTAGGACGACCTGGAGTAATAGGGATTACTCGGGAGGATTGCTAAGAAGCAGGAGATCCTGGTCCTGGATGCGCCATAAGGTTCATAAGTACGCAGATAGGCAACAGGAGCAAGAAGAAGAAGAAATATAATAATATGATATATAATAGTAACGACTTCTTTCCATACCTGTTCCTCATCTCGGGCTTGACGTAGATCTCGGACCTGACGTCGACCGGGGGCGGCACGGGGATGGCGCGCGCCTCCACGGGGCGGTTGGCCGGGTTCGGAGGGGGCGGGAGGTCGCCCACCCTGCGCCCCGTGCGCTGCGCCACCACCAGCCTCGCCGTGCCGCCTTCGCGGGTGCGCACCGTCACAGTCTCGGTAGGTCCCAGGGAGCGCCCCACCTTGAGCTGCGTGCGCATCGTCTGCGGCACCTGTCGACCCTCTTCGGCACGGACGGCGCACGCGCAAAGCAGCAGGACCACTGCTAGCAATCGCATCTGCAAAAGAACCAACAACAACAATTATATCATTATTATTTTAAACAATGCAATGCAAACATATTAAAAATAATAAATATTGTTTGTGGGAAAATATTGCACACTGACCCAGAGTTTTCCAAAATATATGTTATTGCGTAGCACTTCTACTTTTCATCTCACTGGAGGAACCAAACAAGATCTTTCAGAGGGTTTCAGAACTAACCAGAAAAACCAGATATTTTAGTCTGCAAAGGTATAAAGATCCAGTGAAAATCTATATAAATAAAATAAAGATTTTGTCTGCACATTGAATAGAAAAAATTGTTGCCTGTCTGTATGTCCACATTGCAACGAAATTTTGTAAGGGATAAGCTCAGCAATGGCTTGTTGTAGACTTTTGAAATGTTGACATTATATTTAGGTTTACTTGGCTTAAAACATAGGCTTTAAATGAAAACAAAATATTCAGTATAACCGAAGTTATGAATTCTTGAGTAATTTGTCTAGATATCTCGGTCGATGTTGATAATAAATCTTAATAATAAACATATGTTTATAGGTTAAAGAACATCTTTATAAATAAAATAAAGGTTTTGTCTATATATTGAATAGAATCAACCCGTTTCATGATATCTTTCCGTTTTATACATTACAGACACCAAATCCACTTTTAAAACATTTTTTGTCTGTCTGTATGTCCGCATTGTAACGAAATTTTGTCAGGAGTAAGCTCTGCAATGGCTTATTGTAGACTTGAAATTTTGACATTATATTAAGGTTTACTTGACTTAAAACATAGGCTTTAAATGAAAACAAAATATTGAGTAGAACCAAGTTATGAATTCTTGGGTAATTTGTCTAGAGATCCCGGTTAGGCAGTTACTTCGATTCTCATCCCAACCTACTCTACCGCAAGCCATATTTAACAGTTGTACTATTCAACTGATGGAAAAAATTATCACAACTCAACGGGGGAAATCCGAAATACCAAATATTTGCAACGCTTTGCCGCTTAAAACACACTTATTTTATAACTTTGTTCGATCTTCCCGTTCAAGGTGTCATTCTATTCAATTTCCCGAGCCTAACAAATGTTGTCGTATACATTTTTAGGATTAACCTAACGGATTAGTCGGAAATTGGAAGAAAATCTTCTACAAATTAAAATTACCTCTCTCGCCTCACCCAATGTTATGAAATTAACTCCTCTCCTATAATATAATATCCATCTCAAAAAAAGATTCTCAAATATTAACTATACACCCGTCAACAATGGGTACATCAGCTAGTTATAAAATATCGGCGAAATAAAGAAATTATATTAAACCTCCAGACATACGTTTCTTTAACTCCTACTTTTTCCACACTTTCTCTGGCAAAGAAATGATTTTTTTTTCGATCTTGAACAGTAAATAATAATAATAATAATAATAATAATAATAATAAGGCTTAGAGAACCCGAAGGTTCGATGCCGACACCACCAATCGCTTGTTACACACCTCCCTCCACCGTTCGCCGTCCAAACCCAGTCCCTTCAGATCAGCTTTAATGCAATCTTCCCACCTTCGCTTCGGTCTACCCCTCCGACGCTTACCATTCGGCACAGCAAATATTAACCTTTTAGGAATTCTCTCGTTACTAAGCCCAACAACTTTACAAGCCCATTTGATTCGCCGCGATGAAATTACCTCAATTATATTACCCGGATATAGCTCACGCAATTCGGCGTTGTGTAACCGTCTAAACTCTCCGGTTAACTCATCCTTCTTCGGTCCGAATATTCTACGCAATACTTTATTTTCAAAAACCTTAAGACGCTGCTCATCCCTTAATGTAAGCGGCCAAGTTTCGCACCATAAAGAACTGTAGGCAAGATTATTGTTTTATAGATTCTAATTTTTAAGTTTCGGGACAAGAGGCGCGAACTGAGTAGTTTTGTCACAGAAAAATAACAAGCATTCCCCGCCTTCAGTCTAACTTTAATCTCTTCTTCAATTTCGTTTTTTTCTAGTTATCGTAGAACCTAGATACCTAAATTTATCTACCTGTTCAAACATATTACCATCTATATCGATATCACCAGTAGTATCGCCATTTTTGCAGCTAACCATATATTTTGTTTTATCCACGTTTATTTCGAGTCCTAGTTCTTTACCGGCTTTCATTAACGTTGTCGTATTTAGTTTTATAGTTTCAACGTCTTCGCTTAACAGTACCAGATCATCAGCATAGCCCAGCACGGATGTTGTCCCGCCCAGATCCAACCCTTTCTCGGTACGCATTACCTCCCTAATGGCATGTTCTAATGCCAAATTGAACAGGACAGGCGAAAGAGAATCCCCCTGTTTTAAGCCCGAACGAACCTCAAATTTTTCGGACAAATTATTACCGATTCTGACTTTATTGAGTGTCTCCGTCAAGCACATCCTGACTAGATTTACTAGTTTTTTTGGAATTCCCTGCTCGATTAGAATATTATACAGTTTCTGGCGGTCAATAGAATCGTAAGCCTTAGAACTTTAGCCTTAATAGAACAGTAAATAAGAATTTAAATTTCAAAATGGTAATGAGACTTCTAAGATCTAATAGTGATCTGAAAATTCGGAAAGGTTGGTCTCTTACAAATTGAAATAATGACATTTTGGAAGTCAAAACTTCTTTAGGTGCCTTTTTTTGCATTTTATTGAGCCGTTAGATGTGAACGCTCGGGTAAAGTCCGACTCCAGGTGACTTATTGAAGTGTTTTTTTCATTTTGATTGAAACATCACAAAATTTAAAAATCGGAAATATATTGTTAGAGAGAGAAATGTTCATCATTTCATCTTTTTTATAACGAGCTATTATTCAAAATCGTATCTTACCGCCGTGTTAGAGAAGCGAAAAAGGAATAAATTGTGTTAAAACCGAATGATAATGAGTTTCATTGAAGATATTAATAAAAATATCTCAGAAACTAAAAGTCGGACCTGCATACTGTATGGGAGGGAAGTATTCACCATTTCATCCTCTCAATAATGAGGTATTATTGATAATTCATATTTCATAATGTTGATGTTTTCACTTCTATCGTGTAGTCTTAAGCACCTACCATAGTTTTTTTTGTTTGTTATTATTTTCAATAATCAACCATTGGTGATCTACCAATAAATTTAAAAACTTAACCCCTATCAAAATTTGAGTTTTCACGTTTCAGGATGCGTAGAATTCGAAAAACAAAAAAAATTTTTTGTCCGTCCGCCGTCCGCCGTCTGCGCATTTTCTCCGAAACTACAGGACCGATTTTTTTTCAAATTTTAATATAAAATCAGAGGTCATCCGAGGATGATCCTCCTTCATCGACATTACTATCCGCCTTTTACTTTTAAAATTGGGGCCGAAAAACCTGCGTTGCTATAGGCTGCAGCTCCTAAACGAATGCACCGATTTCAATGAAACTTTGCTAAAGTCGTTTTCTCCACGCCCTTTAAATTTATCAATATAATATACTTCAACGAAAAGAAGCTGGAAAAAAAGTTATGAGGGATGGTAAAATTAAATTCCGAAAAACTCAAAAACTTTACACTTTTTTAGAGATATTGTTATAAGATGTTTCAAAGGTACTTAAATTTCTTAAAAAATGAAAGAAGTTTCATCGAAAGCAAATGGTTTTTTAAAAGTTTACGAAATTTCCTCAAAAAAAAAAAAAAAAAAAGAAATCGTTATAAACGGATAATTAGGAGCAAAGATATGGTCTCCGGTTTTTTTTTAATATGTTCTCCTCCAAATGTTATATCCTTTGTTTGGTTTTTAAATTTTGATTGTGTTACTGAAGTAATGCTATTTTTTTTAGCATATTACTAATGATTAAAAAAAAGAAAGTTCAGTCCAATAATTGGAATCACCTTTTATGTATTTTTCATTGTAACTAGGAAGTTAAGGTTACTTTAGATGTATAATTGTTTGGAAATAATAAACCATTGTGAAATAATTTGCAGCGTTTTTTCATTTGGATTAAAACATCACAAAAACTAAAAATCGGACCTGTATTGTAAGCGAGAGAAATGTTCATCATTTCATCCTTTTTATAAAGAGCTATTATTCAAAATCGTATCTTAACGCCGTGTTAGAGAAGCGAAAAAGGAATAAATTGTGTTAAAAACAGAATGATGACGAGTTTTATTGGAGATATTAATACAAATATCTCAGAAACTAAAAGTCGGACTTGCATACTGTAAGTGAGGGAAATATTCAGAATTTCATCCTCTTTATATTAAGCTATTATTGATAATTTATATTTCATATTATTAATATCTCCTGGTTGGTGTTTACACTTCTATCGTGTGGTCTTAAGCAACCACCATATTTTTTTTTTTTGGTTTATTATTTTCAATAATCAACCATTATGATCGACCAAAAAATTCAAAAACTTAACCCCATCTCAAAATAAAAAAATTATTGTCCGTCCTCCGTGCGCCGTCTGCGCATTTTCTCCGAAACTATTGCACCGAATTTTTTCAAATTTGGGTATAAAATCAGAGGTCACCCGAGGATGATCCTCCTTCATCGACATTACCATCCGCCTTTTACTTTCAAAATGGCGGCCGAAAAATCTGTGTTGCTATAGACTGTAGCTCCTAAACAAAATCGGACAATTCGGAACAGAGATATGGTCTCCAGTTTTTTGTTTTTATGTTCTACTCCAAATGTTATATCCTTTGTTTGGTTTTTAAAGTTTTAATATTTTAATGAAGTAATGCTATTTTTATTTTTAGCATATTACTAATGATTAAAGAAACAAGTTTAGTCCAATAATTGGAATCATCTTTTATTTATTTTTCTTTGTAACTAGGAAGGTAATGCTACTTTAGATGTATAATTTTTGGAAATAATTTGCAGCATTTTTTTTTTGTTCATATGTTTATCCACACTTGTCATAAACTTGACAATAAGGATTTTGTTATTGTTAAGAAAAGTGATATATTAGGCATGTGCTATAATACCCAACAGCACCTCTTACTGGACTTTGTATACTTTAACCAAGAGGCATAGTACTCAGCTGCATCTTTTACTTTCTTGATTCAGGAAAGGAGACCTCTCATCCAGCTCCTTTTCAGTCGCGTCCTGATAAGAATGTTTACCATGGCCATATAGTTAATAAATGTGTTATTGTGTCCTTGTAGTTTAATATGAAATTGAGAATAAAGAGTATGTGTTGGTCGATACTTGGTTGTCGCAAGTCGTAATATAAAGTTTCGTTGTTTATGTACCAGGGAGCTGTTGTTATTAGTCTTAAAATTTTTGGAATTTTATAAGTGCATCTTTTTTGAAGAACAGTAGGTATGTTTATGTATTTACTTTTTGTCTGATTTTAATTTTTTTTTTTTTATTTCTTAATGACATTTACAACTGTATTACATAAATACATCAAGTAAATTTGGACATAATAGATATAATGACATGAATACACTTGCTGAGTAACTACCCAATGGTAGCACTCTAATGATATGACTACAGTAGGAGATCACGGGGCCATCTTCTTTTCAGAGGCCTCGGAGTGTTATCAGAAGACTAAGCAAGGTTAGAAACCAGAGGGTTGGGATGATTCTAAAGTTTATTATGGAAGGATAGGTATCTGGGTTGGGTCAGATATGAAACATAAGGAACATTAAGATCTTTATGGATAATTCTATTAGTGACAAAGTAAGGAGCATTGAGGATTTTACGACGGATTTTGGATTGTAAGGATTGGATGCGAGAGGAATTCGATGTTTTAGTGGAGCCCCATAGCTCAACTCCATAAGTCCAAATAGGTCTTATTATAGTCAAGTATATGAGTCTTTTGTAATTAATGGGAAGTTTAGAGTGTTTGTCTAGTAAGTGCTGAAGTAATCGGAAACGTCGAGCGGTTTCTTGTCGTTTCAGTCTGGTATGAGGATTCCAAGTTAGTCGTTTGTCCAGGTGGAGTCCTAGGTATCGGATTTGCTCAACAGGGATAAGTGGAGTATTGTTAAAGGAAACTGTAGGACAGGAAATCGTTGGTTTACGACGATTTTCAATTTTAAATTGAAAAAAAGTGGAAATAGCAGTTTTTTAGTCTGCCTTTTTATTTTGACATGTTTCTCTTCGTTTTCATTATATATATATATATATATATATATATATATATATATATATATATATAATGAAGGTTTTAATATATATATGTATATATTATATTTAACTATAATTGAATGTAGATAAGACCTCATAATTAATTAGGATATCGCTTTTGAATGCGGAATTGTTCCTGGAGTTTGACCCAGATAAGAAATAAATACTATTTGAAATGGCCTCAGTTGCTTGTTATCAAGACATCATTTGTTATCAGGATTATGTCAACATGGCAGGTACCCGCCCGCATGTTAGGTCACACCGCCATAACCTTCAGCTACCGATTGGATAACCTTTTTGGATAACCTGATAGCACGCAAGGTTACAACCTTACAGGGGTTTCATTGTGTAAGATAAGGGATAGTTTGAAGCTTTCAATAATTGGGTGTGTCCACTCACAACAAGATTTGTCCTGTCTTTTGTCAAAATGGAACGGGTTAGCTCAGTGAATGAGCACTGACTTCCACAGCTCAAGGTTCTGGGTTCGAATCCGGCTGATGACTGGTGATGTTTCATTAGACGTGGATTTTTCTTAGTCACTAATAAACAGTGCTTTCCCTAAATACTACTTAACCCAAGTCCCTTCATGGGTTGTAGTGGTACAACTTTTTTAAATTTTTTATTGGGGTTCAAAATCATGCACAAAACCATTTACTTTATCTTCGCTAATAATAGGCCAATTAAAAAACGCTGCAAATTATTTCACAATGGTTTATTATTTCCAAACAATTATACATCTAAAGTAACATTACCTTCCGAGTTAGAAAGAAAAATAAACAAAAGGTGATTCCGATTATTGGACTAAACTTTTTTTTAACCATTAGTAATATGCTAAAAAAAAAAATAGCATTACTTCAGTAACACATTCAAAATTTAAAAACCAAACCAAGGATATTACATTTGGAGTAGAACATATAAAAAAACCGAAGACCATATCTTTGCTCCTAATTGTCCGATTTTTTAATTTGTTTTTTAGGAAATTTCGTGAACTTTTAAAAAACCAGTAAACTTTTTCGATGAAATTTCTTTCATTTTGTAGGAAATTTAAATACCTTTGAAACATCTTATCAAAATATCGACAAAAAAGTGTATACTTTTTGAGTTATTCGGAATTTAATTGTACTATCCCTCGTAACTTTTTTTCCAGCTTCTTCTTTCGTTGAAGTATTTCATATAGATAAATTTAAAGGGCGAGAAATGACTTAGCGAAGTTTCATGAAATCGTACATTCGTTTAGGAGCTACAGTCTATAGCAACGCAGGTTTTTCAGCCGCCATTTTGAAAGTAAAAGGCGGATAGTAATGTCGATCAAGGAGGATCATCCTCGGGTGACCTCTGATTTTATATCCAAATTTGAAAAAAAATCGGTCCAGTAGTTTCGGAGAAAATGCGCGGACGGCGGACGACAAAAAATTTGTATTCGTTTTTCGAATTCTACGCATCCTGAAAAGTGAAACCTCAAATTTTGAGGGGGGTTAAGTTTTTTTTTTTTGGTGGATCATAATGGTTGATTATTGAAAATATTAAACCAAAAGGTTCCCTTTTTATTTATTTATTTTTTGTCAGTAATTTAGATTATATTTCAAAAGAGCATATGTAATATTTTTACAGGTGATAAGTTTTCAAATTATTCTCAAACAAATAAAAATCGAACGAAATTCCGCTAAAACCTGCGCAATATATATTTTTAGATTTATATTATATTATGTTTTAATTATTTATCATAAGTAAATCAATAATCAAAATATACTGCTGTTTATGGAAATGGTTACTGTGATAAACATGGTAATTAGTTGTCTTACAGAATATTTTGTACTGTCTGTAATCACTTCCCTTTGTCTGAAAATACTAGTCCGTGGTGCAGACCTCTTTTTCTCGAATTGTTAACATCCGTCTGAAACTTCGTAAATAGTTTCATCTCATCGCAACCTACAACTATTATATTTTCGAAAACTCTTGGTATTGGGGCGTTTTCAATCTGGAGGGGGGAAACTTTGTCTATTTAATTTTTTTTTTTTTTTATAAATTCTTTATATTGAGAAAAAAAATACATTTTGCCTCAATTAAGGGCTATCTATTTCAACCATCGATAACTGCTAGTCAAACCAAGTCTTCACTGCATTGCAAGATATTTTTTTTCCCTATATATTGTAGTGCTGATACGGCTTTAATGATTTTGACGAAACTTATCTATAACATTCTACTTAAAGTCCTTTCAATTTTGATATACGTATTGAATACCTGAGATAATTAAGAAAGAAATATACAAAGAAAAGAAAAGTTTTTTTTTTTCGACAAAAACTCGCAAAGTGTACATTTTATGGTAAATGTTATACATACAATTTTGAAAGGTACTTAAATTCCTTTCAAAACAGAAAAAAATCATCCAACTAGTTTTAGTAATGAAACAGTGTATTCTATTATTGTATTACATATATATATATATATATATATATATATATATATATATATGTAATACAATAATAGAATACAATTTTTTTTTTACTTAAGGAATTTAATTATATTGTTCATAATATAATTGATAATTGATAATTGAATTGTTCATATTATTGGTTTATTCCCAAAGTGAACTATAATCATTATTAACAATTTTCAGCAAAGGGGAAAAAATATTTTCTATTCCAATTGTAATATCAAAATCAATATTTTTCAAAAATAAATTAAGATATACTTTTAGAACACATTTCCTATAAGGTGTCTTTTGGAGAGAATTAGTCCCATTATTAAAAAAAATAGAAGGTTTGATTGGGGTTTGTTTTGGTGAGAAAAATGTCTATGATTGGGCAAGAGAAAAATTATAAAATTGTATTATAATGAATTAATTTTTTATTTACAATAATTTTATAGTAAAATAAACTTATTTTTAATTTTGATTGGAATAACGCGGTTAAAAAAATACTTGCGTTTTATTTTTTTTTAAAGAATATTAAGAAATTTAATTTAATATTACTTGAAAAAAAAGGCCAGTTTTGAAAATAAATATGTTTTCACACAGCTTTTTATAATAATTAGTTTTGTTTTTTAAAAAAGAAAAAAAAAATTGCTTGAACGCATTCATTGGGAACTTTTACTAGAAAGTCTATAATTTTCTCAATGTCTATAAAACTCGATTAAAAAATTAAACTTGGATTATTTTTTTTTTCATACCCCTTTTTATTTATTTTTGTCTTTAATCCTTGGATTGTCTTAATAATAGTCCTTTTACTGTTTAAAAGCATTGTAAGGTTTATTTTATTTTATTTTTTATCTTTTGTCGTTTCTGAGTATTTTGTTCTTCATCTGTAATATAAAAGGTGATGGGGGCTCACTTCAGGCTTGAGTTGACCTTATACTCTAGAGCTTACAACTAAATTAATAAAACATCTGTCTCATGTGATTTGTTTCCAACGTTTTGGAATTTTGGCTGGTAATAAATTGTTGAAAAGAGGGTTTGCCAATTTTTGGGATTTTTCGAGAAATGATTTTTTTTTCGTTTTGCGAAAAATTCTTTTATTGTTAATAAATTTAGTGTTGCTTGTATATCCAATATATTCTTTCTCCGCAGCGTGGTTCCTCTAACAATTTTTCTAATTATTCAATTTTGGAAATATTGTCATCTTTTCTGAGTGGTTTTGCTGATATGTTCGAAAAGAGGTGCACCATACAACAGAGCCAGCCGTATTATACTTGTATAGACTAGAAGCTTTAAATAGTAGGTTTGTAGAAGTAAAGATAGCTTTGTTGTCCGAATTAAATTTTGGAGTCTGTACGTCTTAGATCTTACTGTTTTAAATTTTTTGTCAAAATGTCTAGTAAATTTTAAATGTCTGTCGTGTAAGTGAATACCGAGATATGTTAAGTCAGTCGATAATTTAATACTGTTGTTGTTAATTTTGAATTCATTTGGCATTTTCTTTTTTCCTTTTTGGTATGAAAATATAATTCCTTTCGTCTTTTCCGGATTAATATCCATGTTTAGTGATTTTTAGCTGTTCTGCAATTTTTTCACAAGCTATTTCCGTCTACTGCATAGCTTTATTGGCATTAAAACTTGGAAAATAAGGGACTCGTATTTAAAGCGATTATTAATTTTTAAATATACAAGTTTAAGACTCGGAGTAAATAAAATTTACTTTTCGTCATAACTTTTTTACAGTTTTTTTTTTTTCGACGATGAAATAGTTATAATGGAGAAGTATTTAAGGAGGCGTCAGAGGTGGGCACATGCTAAGTTGAGAACCGAGTACCAAGTATTTTACTCAAATTTGATCACTATTGGAAATTAAATCACTAAATCAGTTATTCGTTTGACTTCAAATGAAGTAACAATTAAATTCTTTGGTACTCAAAAAAGGTCAGTATTTGAGTAAAATACTTGGTACTCAGTACTCGGAGTTGCATTTGGGATCTCTGGGATACTTTAATTTTACGTTATTTTTGTAAAAATCGTTCTAAAGCGTTTAGGGTGAAGCAGTAAGATGATGACGTCATATCTACACTGCCGAGCAGTACCAAAAAAATATTCTCCTTTCTATTCCCTCAAAGCAGTGATCGACTGCCAGCAGTTGATGCCGACCGCTGCGGTGGGCGAATTAGTACATTTAGCAACTGATAACCATCGTATTCGATAACAATAATATTCGTAATAGAAAAAATGAAAGTGTTCTGTTAAGAGAATCATAGTAGTGTTAGGAGGGCCTGAGCGATTTCTTCGAACAAGCAGGATCGCTAATTACGAGATCTGCCAACCTACTTCTTATCTGACCGGAAACAGAGAAAGCTACCGCCTATCCAACCGTGGTTACGTCAGTCCACGCTCCGTGTCCTCAGCCAACCGGATTTGCCGAAGAAGAGAAGCGGTGTAACAATGATAATATAATGGATCAGTTATCCATTATTTTATTTAAATTAAACTACTTTAGATGGTTACATAAAAAACGCTGCAAATTATTCTACAATGGTTTATTATTTTATACATCTAAAGTAACATTACCTTCATAGTTACAAAGAAAAATAAATAAAAGGTGATTCCAATTATTGGACTAAACATTTTTCTTTTTGATCATTGGTAATATGCTAAAAAAAAAAATAGCATTACCACCGTAACACATTCGAAATTTAAAAACCATTTTTTTTTTTTTTTAGAAAATTTCGTAAACTTTTAAAAAACCACATACACTATCGACAAAAAAGTGTTAACTTTTTGAGTTATTCGGAATTTAATTTTACCATCCCTCGTAACTTTTTTTCCAGCTTCTTTTCGTTCAAGTATGTTCTATAGATAAATTTAAAGGGCGTAGAGTTTAGAGGCTAAACATTCGTTTAGACGCTACAGTCTGTAGCAAAGAAGGTTTTTCGGCGGCCATTTTGGAAGTAAAAGGCGGATAATAATGTCGATGAAGGAGGATCATCCTCGGGTGACCTCTGATTTTATATCAAAATTAGAAAAAAATCAATTAAATCAATCAATGTAATTACACGTACAATAATACTTAAATATTTTTTTCCATAAAACATGGTTATATTTTACCATGGGGGAGGGGATATCAACCCGAAAGTTCCCCCCTTCCCGTAGATCCGCCTGTGTCCAGCTGGAGTCCTAGGTATTAGATTTGTTCAACAGGGATAAGTGGGATATTGTTAAAGGATAATGAAGGACAGGAAGTCATCTTGTTGAAATTTAAGGATCGAAATTGAGATTAGCCCCTTCTGTATGAAATTCCCTTTCGTTTTATATTTCATTCATTAAAATCCTGATAGTGAGAAAAGTCTATACTACCTATATGGCGGTATATATTATAAATAGCGTAGATAGGCGTCAAAACGAAAAAAAATCATCATATCTGTTTAAAAACCAGTTTAAGCAAAGGTGAAGGTATACCTAAATCATACCGGTATAAATATATATGTATGTTTTCTGAATCGTGTTTACTTTCACCCTTATTAACGGTCCTCAGAGTTTAAAATTAATTGAGTTAGAAATGAAATTAAAAAGTATTTTATCGCCTTACTTTATGAAAGTATTAGATATTAAAGAAAAAGTGAATTGAAAAAAAAATGGAAGAGAAATGAAACTGCTGTTGCCTTTAGAGGACTTCGCTGGAGAAAGCGAATTCGGTTAGACAAGTCATGTTTAGTTCCGGCTTCCTTGCTGTCTTCCGATAGGCTAGGGGATATTGTTTTTTATTTTTAGATCGCTTGTACATATTTCCATTAGTTTTTATTGTATATACAAAAGGTGAGTAACAATCACCGAAATCGCTAGATTTGTTCCTGGTTTATCGCGTTCTGAACATTTAGTATATGTTGTACTACCAATATGTTTATGCATATGAGAATTTTCTGTCTTGGAATTCGCTCTTAAAGAATTACCTAGAATGGTCGAATAGTAATTTAATGCTAGGAATAAAATGAAAAACAATGTACTAATGAGAGATTTGAAACCACATGATGGTGACGTCTCAACGAATCGAGACGTAACAATCAATTCATAATTAGAGAAAAACATAAAAATTACGTTTTTTTTTCGTCCATTTTACACAGGCCTATTCGAAATCTTACTAAGTTCCTTACAAATCATTAAAACAATAATCGAAATCGTTCGATTTGTTCCGGGTTTATCGCGCGCGCTCTGTACATTAAGTATTTGTTGTACTGCAAATATTTGAATGCGTATGAGAATTTTAGCTCTTGGAATTTGCTATCTTTAAAAGAATTCTTCAGTAAAAATAGTTTTGATTTAAATATAAGTTATTCTTTTTCAATGATTCAATTACCATTTTACTTTTATTTATATAAATTTGTTTCCTTAAAATAGTTCTGGGAATATTTATCAATCAATGTACATAAGCACATACGGAAGAATCAATAAAAAGGGATTAACACGTAGAGTGCAAGAATTCAACCATTCACAGCAACGCGCACATCTAGTTTGTTTTAGAATAATTTTTTTTTTTTTGTCATTTGTTGGAAATGTTTTCCAGTAAGTCCGTTTATGCACCTAGCTCTCCTAATATAATAATAATAATAATATAAGATCCCCATATATAATAATATAAGATTCTGAGGCCCAATACGGCACGTCGGTTTCTTTGTCATTATCTATGCCATTCCATATTGAATTGATGCCAATCAATATTGTATTCGGATATTGTATTGAAGCCGACTAATTTCAAATGTACGAAACTATTAATGCAGATCCGCCTCTCGTGAAAATATGTGATCAAGACTTCTGTTAATAATAAAATTGTGAAAATTACTCCACAACTTGAGTGCAAAATTTCAAACACTAAAGAAAAGGAAACACTTCATTGTATATTATTTAAATTTCCAATTTACTGTAGTTTAAGAATTTATCAGGGCATGAGATAAAAATATTTTAGCCAACCCTGCAGAAGAAAAGATAGGAAGATAGAAATCAAATTATAGAGAATTAGTAGAGTTATCTGGAATATTGTCCTCTGCATATTATGGTTACAAAAATCCATATTTCATATCGGTATGTAATCTGTCCGTGTCTTTTTTCTTGGATGTTCTCTTAGGTATAGGGATAAAATTTAATTTTAAAACATAGTTTAATATTAATATTTAAAAAAAAAATATTTATTGTTTTTATTGTTATTGTATGTATATTGTTGACAATTTAAAATTTTATATTGATTTGATAATTGGAACTATTTTAACTGTCTGATTTTTACCGTATATGATTTTTAATTTATCTTTAAGAGTGTTGTAATATCTGTAATGTAGTATAAAAGAATTTGTATTTCCATAAGGATAATAATATACGTTATTTTCTGATAGACTGTATTTGTATCGCGTTCTTCTCTTAAAGCAAATAAAGATTAAATACATGAATAAATATTAAAGAATTAAAATAAAAATAAAAAAGGTGAAAGATATAGACTCAAAAAATGTAGTTAGAATAAACTTAAAGTAAAATAAAGTAGATAGAGTGAACATTAAAGTAAAATAAATTAAATAGAACAATAAGCAGTTCTACTATTTGTCTTTCCAGGCTTCTCGAATTCAACAGGTATGTTTATCTTTCTTATCTTAGTTTTCTCCTTTTTTTCCTCCTTTCTGTCACTCTATTTTCCATATCTCCATCTCTATTTTGTATATATTGATACATTTTTTTATTCATCTTTTTTACATTATTTTAACTTTTTATTCTCTTATACGTAGTCTGTACATTTTGATAGATTTTACAATATCTCATTTTTTTATTTATATCTATTATTTTCTTATATAACTTCATCTACCTTTTCTCTATTTTACATTTTATTCTAAGATTACCATTTTTCATTTCTTATGTTATCTTATTTTGATTATGTTTATTTCATTAGTTCGTACTTTGTTGCCATTATTATTTATTTGTTAGTTCTCTTTTATTGTTATTATTCTACCTACTTTATTTTACTTTATGTTTATTCTACCTACATTTTTTGAGTCATTTTTCTGTATATATTGTATATAGGTATGACTGTGTTTTTATGTTTTTAATTTACTTTAGGTTATTTTATTTTTTTAATTGTACATAGTTTTCTTTATTATTATTTTACTTTTGTTAATTTTATATTTTCTGTATATATGGTGTGAATGTGTTCATTTATCACTATAATTATTGTCCAAAAGACAGAATATTATATATCTCAATAAATTAAAAAAAAAATCTTTATTATTCAATTTTTGTAGTTTCTCATACCTATTGTTATCTGTTTTTTTTTTCTTAGACCTGATGAAGGTCTGAATTTCGGGCCGAAACGTCGTCAAATATAAAAATGAAAATAATTATTTATTTTAATTTTTTTTTTATTTTGACTGATCATCCCAACCATCTTTCTCTTCAATGAATAAATATTGTATTCGAAAAGAGGGATAACTTTTAAACGTTTGGAAAACAATATGATAACATAACCTCATTAATTTTGCATTAAAAGATAGCAGAAACATTACCTCACAGCCTGCTTGTAAAATCGTGATGTTGGGATAGAAATGGAAGAGGCAGTTGTTAGAGATGTATTTAAGGAGATCTGCTTTCTCGAGTTGTTGACAGCCGAAAGTTTTGTCTTAAAAAAAAAGTTGTTGAGACTGGACTCGGGAATTCCGAAACCGGATTCGTGCGGCACGTTTTGTCAACTCATTAGTGTCGTACGACAGATAGTCGACGGCGACAACCTCTCGGGAGCTGTCCGATTATCGCCAATATCTGCCTCATTTTCGAATATCGTCGGTTTATGGCAAACAAGTCATTAAGTGGCATTTCATGGACTTAACCAATTAACAACTTTGAAGGATTTTCTCTTAGTGAAATCAGAAAACTGAGAGCTTGTTGTAACTACATTTGTCGCTACTGTTAGTGTAAAAGGTCATATGTAACTATCTTACATATTTATTATCTTTGAATTATACATGCTAAACAACTGCTAAATAGGAAAATAGCAGAGGGAAGTAAAATTTGAAATTATACTAATAAATCATAAAGATATAAGAGGTTTTTATGATTTATTCTCTTTTTTAAAAAAAATGACTATTTACCTAAGAACTTTTGCACTAACAGTAGCAATACTTGAAAATTAAATTATCAAAAACGCCGCAAATTATTTCAAAATGGTTTATTATTTCCGAACAATTATACATCTAAAGTAACATTACCTTCCAAGTTACAAAGAAAAATAAACAAAAGGTGATTCCAATTATTGGACTAAACTTTTTGTTTTAATCATTAGTAATATGCTTAAGAAAAAATAGCGCTATTTGGAGTAGAACATATAAAAAAAAAAAACCGGAGACCATATCTTTGCTCCTAATTGTCCGATTTTTTTTTTTTTTTTTTTTATGAAATTTCGTAAACTTAAAAAAAAAACATATACAATATCAACAAAAAAGTATAAACTTTTCGAGTTATTCGGAATTTAATTTTACCATCCCTCGTAACTTTTTGTCCGGCTTCTTTTCGCTACCATTGGGTAGTTACTCAGCAAGTGTATTCATGTCATTATATCAATTATGTCCAAATTTACTTGATGTATTTATGTAATACAGTTGTTAATGTCATAAAGAAAAAAAAAAAAAAAAATTTATATAAATTTGTTTCCTTAAAATAGTTCTGGAAATATTTATCAATCAATGTACATAAGCTCATACAGAAGAATCAATAAAAAGGGATTAACACGTAGAGTGCACGAATTCAACCATTCACAGCAACGCGCACAGCTAGTTCGTTTTAGAATAAATTTTTTTTTTTTCATTTGTTGGAAATGTTTTCCAGTAAGTCCGTTTATGCACCTAGCTCTCCTAATATAATAATAAGAATAATATAAGATCCCCATATATAATAATATAAGATCCTGAGGCCCAATACGGCACGTCGGTTTCTTTGTCATTATCTATGCCACTCCATATTGAATTGATGCCAATCAATATTGTATTCGGATATTGTATTGAAGCCGACTAATTTCAAATATACAAAACTATTAATGCAGATCCGCCTCTCGTGAAAATATGTGATCAAGACTTCTGTTAATAATAAAATTGTGAAAATTACTCCACAACTTGAGTGCAAAATTTCCAACACTAAAGAAAAGGAAACACTTCATTGTATATTATTTAAATTTCCAATTTACTGTAGTTTAAGAATTTATCAGGGCATGAGATAAAAATATTTTAGCCAACCCTGCAGAAGAAAAGATAGGAAGATAGAAATCAAATTATAGAGAATTAGTAGGGTTATCTGGAATATTGTCCTCTGAATATTATGGTTACAAAAATCCATATTGCACATCGGTATGTAATCTGTCCGTGTCTTTTTTCTTGGATGTTCTCTTAGGTATAGGGATAAAATTTAATTTTAAAACATAGTTTAATATTAATATTTAAAAAAAAATGTATTTATTGTTATTGTATGTATATTGTTGACAATTTAAAATTTTATATTGATTTGATAATTGGAACTATTTTAACTGTCTGATTTTTACCGTATATGATTTTTAATTTATCTTTAAGAGTGTTGTAATATCTGTAATGTAGTATAAAAGAATTTGTATTTCCATAAGGATAATAATATACGTTATTTTCTGATAGACTGTATTTGTATCGCGTTCTTCTCTTAAAGCAAATAAAGATTAAATACATGAATAAATATTAAAGAATTAAAATAAAAATAAAAAAGGTGAAAGATATAGACTCAAAAAATGTAGTTAGAATAAACTTAAAGTAAAATAAAGTAGATAGAGTGAACATTAAAGTAAAATAAATTAAATAGAACAATAAGCAGTTCTACTATTTGTCTTTCCAGGCTTCTCGAATTCAACAGGTTTGTTTATCTTTCTTATCTTAGTTTTCTCCTTTTTTTCCTCCTTTCTGTCACTCTATTTTCCATATCTCCATCTCTATTTTGTATATATTGATACATTTTTTTATTCATCTTTTTTACATTATTTTAACTTTTTATTCTCTTATACGTAGTCTGTACATTTTGATAGATTTTACAATATCTCATTTTTTTATTTATATCTATTATTTTCTTATATAACTTCATCTACCTTTTCTCTATTTTACATTTTATTCTAAGATTACCATTTTTCATTTCTTATGTTATCTTATTTTGATTATGTTTATTTCATTAGTTCGTACTTTGTTGCCATTATTATTTATTTGTTAGTTCTCTTTTATTGTTATTATTCTACCTACTTTATTTTACTTTATGTTTATTCTACCTACATTTTTTGAGTCATTTTTCTGTATATATTGTATATAGGTATGACTGTGTTTTTATGTTTTTAATTTACTTTAGGTTATTTTATTTTTTTAATTGTACATAGTTTTCTTTATTATTATTTTACTTTTGTTAATTTTATATTTTCTGTATATATGGTGTGAATGTGTTCATTTATCAATATAATTATTGTCCACAAGACAGAATATTATATATCTCAATAAATTAAAAAAAAAAAAAATCTTTATTATTCAATTTTTATAGTTTCTCATACCTATTGTTATCTGTTTTTTTCTTAGACCTGATGAAGGTCTGAACTTCGGGCCGACACGTCGGCAAATATAAAAATGGGTATAATTATTTATTTTAATTTTTTTTTTTTTTTTTTTGACTGATCATCCCAACCATCTTTCTCTTCAATGAATAAATATTGTATTCGAAAAGAGGGATAACTTTTAAACGTTTGGAAAACAATATGATAACATAACCTCATTAATTTTGCATTAAAAGATAGGAGAAACATTACCTCACAGCCTGCTTGTAAAATCGTGATGTTGGGATAGAAATGGAAGAGGCAGTTGTTACAGATGTATTTAAAGAGATCTGCTTTCTCGAGTTGTTGACAGCCGAAAGTTTTGTCTTAAAAAAAAAGTTGTTGAGACTGGACTCGGGAATTCCGAAACCGGATTCGTGCGGCACGTTTTGTCAACTCATTAGTGTCGTACGACAGATAGTCGACGGCGACAACCTCTCGGGAGCTGTCCGATTATCGCCAATATCTGCCTCATTTTCGAATATCGTCGGTTTATGGCAAACAAGTCATTAAGTGGCATTTCATGGACTTAACCAATTAACAACTTTGAAGGATTTTCTCTTAGTGAAATTAGAAAACTGAGCGGTTGTAGTAACTACATTTGTCACTACTGTTAGTGTAAAAGGTCATATGTAACTATCTTACATATTTATTATCTTTGTATTATACATGCTAAATAGGAAAATAGCAGAGGGAAGTAAAATATGAAATTATAATAATAAATCATAAAGGTATAAGAGGTTTTTATGATTTATTCTCTTTTCTAAAAAAAATGACTATTTACCTAAGAACTTTTGCACTAACAGTAGCAATACTTGAAAATTAAATTATCAAAAACGCTGCAAATTATTTCACAATGGTTTATTATTTCCGAACAATTATACATCCAAAGTAACATTACCTTCCAAGTTACAAAGAAAAATAAACAAAAGGTGATTCCAATTATTGGACTAAACTTTTTTTTTTAATCATTAGTAATATGCTAAAAAAAAAATAGCATTACTTCAGTAACACATTCAAAATTTAAAAACCAAACCAAGGATATAACATTTGGAGTAGAACATATAAATAAAACCGGAGACCATATCTTTGCTCCTAATTGTCCGATTTTTTTTTTTTTTTTTTTAGAAATTTCGTAAACTTAAAAAAAAAACATATACAATATCAACAAAAAAGTATAAACTTTTCGAGTTATTCGGAATTTAATTTTACCATCCCTCGTAACTTTTTGTCCGGCTTCTTTTCGTTGAAGTATGTTATATAGATAAATTTAAAGGGCGTGGAGAAAATGACTTTAGAGAAGTTTCATTGAAATCGGTACATTCGTTTAGGAGCTACAGTCTATAGCAACGCAGGTTTTTCGGCCGCAATTTTTAAAGTAAAAGGCGGATAGTAATGTCGATGAAGGAGGATCATCCTCGGGTGACCTCTGATTTTATATCAAAATTTGAAAAAAAAATCGGACCAGTAGTTTCGGAGAAAATGCGAGGACGGACAAAAAAATTTGTATTCGTTTTTCGAATTCTACGCATCCTGAAATGTGAAACCTCAAATTTTGAGAGGGAGTTATTTTTTTATTTTTTTTTTTTGTCGATCACAATGGGTGATTATTGAAAATAATAAACCAAAATTCATTTAGTCACTTATAACAATAAACCTACGACATTTTTTTTCTTACGAATAAGAAGAAGAAAAGTATAATAAGAACAAAATAATAATGAACAAAATAAAATATCATAATGAGGAAATAAAAATAAAATTAATAAAGAAAAGAAAATAGAATGCTCTTAAAAAAAATAAAATAAAATTCTTAGACGCAGGTATGTGCAGAAACGCACCAGAAACTGCCCTTGACTTCATTACAGAATGTGACCGATTTGCTCACTCAGATACTCGACTTCTGGGCGCAGATAGAATACAAGTACGCGAAAGTACCTACCATAAAATGGCCCAATGTTTTGAACTTCATGAGAAGAACAAAAAGGTTTGAGACAAAATGGAGGTACAATAGACAACCATTCACAGGGAAATCTACGGGGAGGGACTTTCTGGTTGAAGCCCCTCCCCTCCAAAATGGTAAAATATAACAATGTTTTACAGAAAAAAATACATCTTTCGGGCTGAAGCCCCTACAAAATTAAATCCTGGATCCGCTAATGCAACCATTGGTAGTATTGTCTTTGGGGTTGGCAAAAAGCACCAATAGGCCCACTTGCTGGACGAAGCCCCCCCCCCCCACCAGTACCAGTAGACGCAGGCATACACTATTTACAATCAGCCAGGGGAACTCCAAATCAGACTTGTCCTCCCACTTGTGGAAGGAAAAGCGAGTCTCCAGGAAATCCCTGAGCTTCTCCCTCAACCCCTTCTCTGGTATTTATAGTCAACAGAGGCTGAGGCTACAGCCACAGACATTTATTAATATTACTAAAACTTGGGTAATTTCCCTTAAAATTGGTGCTTGAAACATTAATATAATATTAGTGATGCGGCTGGAAAAGTGGCACTGGGATCTCCTGGAGTCTTGCTTTGCCTTCCACATGTGGAGGGAAAATCCTGGCTCGGAGATTCCTGGGCGAATGTATATATTGTAAATAGGTATGATTGTGTTTAGAAGTTTTTATTTTATTTTATTTTTTTTTTTTTCATTTTATTTACTTTCTTCATCAGTATTATTTATTTACTTTTTATATTTATATTTATTTCTCTATTATCTGTATATATTGTATGAATGAGAACTTTTAGCCCTAATACTTATAGCCCTCTAGCAGTGGCTGATTGTATTATTATTCAATAAATAGATTATTAAAAAAAAAATATAATATTAATCGAGGATATCCACAGGTTACGTTTTGACGTTAATGCTTATTTTGCACAATATTAAAATCTATATACACTTTGTTAAGGAAGTCACAGACGTCTTGCTCTCAAAAAGCAATAGTAAACATTATACTACAATGTTGTGTGTCGATTGAAGTGCCATCTTGATAAGATTAGTGAAAGCTGTGTGCAATGCCAATAAATAAACATAAAATAAAATGGATCGTGATCTAGCCAGCTGTGCTCTTGGCGTGAAGTGCCGTTTCCTGTTGGCGACATCCTCCGGTAACCACCTGAATGTAAACAGCGGAAGGAGAGAAAGTATTGAGTATTGAGGTTCCGTTCGTGGCGCAAGGCTGAGGAGCGGGAACAAAAAGATTCAATATTTTCTTTGTATATTTTAAGTTTTTGACATCATTACTTTAACTTACATATGAAATATATAGTAAAGGATCGTGATAATTTTTGAATCTTTGTTTTCAATGGGAATACATGTTTTGAGGTCTCCTGAGTCCAAATAACCAAGTCCCGCAAAATGGTTTCTGTATGTGTGTTAGCTCAAAAACGAAAAGTCGTAAGAAAGTGAAATTGCTTATCTACCGTTTCTATATGGCTCAGATGTTACAGTAACATTTTCCTTAATCGGCTAACTGGAAGTGTCACTTTATACGAATGGTGAAAAGCATTTTTAAAATTTTCTCAAAAATAGCTTTAACGATTTTGATTAAACTCATTGTATCATGGTATAAGTACGTGGTCTTCACGGGCGGATCTACGGGGGAGGGGGGGGAGGGCTTTTGGGCTGAAGCCCTCTCCCCCTCCCCCCCAAAATGGTAAAATATAACCATATTTTATCGAAAAAAATATTTTAAAAGTATCTCTTAAAGTATTATTGTTCATGTAATTACATTTAAAAGAGCTTTAGGAATCACTTAAAAACCATTTCATATAGGTAGTTAGTTTCTTTCTTTTTTTTCCAAAGTAATTATCGTCATTTTTATGAAAAAAAAAACAACTTTCGGGCTGAAGCCCCCCCCAAAAAAAAATAATTCCTAGATCCGCTAGTGGTGGTCTTTGATATCATTTAGGTCTTATCTCCATTTATATCACTTTACAGAGCTTAAATGCCCAATGTTCATATACCTCTTCCTCTAAAGTATGGTTTTAATATTTAATATTTAATATGGTTTATTTGAAGAAATGAACTCTCTTTATCTACAGTAACTATAAAAAATGGCTAAATATGAATTTTGAAAGAATATGATAATTGGAAACTGAAGATAAAAATAAAAATGATTGTCCAGGTAGAAAATGAATCTCCAGAAATAATAGTCAGAAGGTAAACGTATAATATATCGTTGGAAAGCGAATAGTTTTAGAAAAAATAATATCAAGTAAATGAAATTGTAGAAGGTAACGGAGAGTGACGAAAAAAATATAAATAATACTTTCTGAAAACTAACATTATTTAACGTAAATCACATGTTTTCAAGGAAATTAAATAAAATTTTCTTACTAAATGTAAACTTTAAAATATTTTTTTAAGTTTGAAAAAAAAGTATTTAAAATCCACCGAATCAAGGCAATGACATTGTTTAAAATACTATTTCTTTGTACTTGTGTGAAAGAAGAAGTGAAATATAAAAATATTTGATGAATATGTTTATAACATTAAATACATTTACTGGAGTTTAATAACTCTAGATTTTATATTATATTTAAATAAATAAGTATCTATCGTCCGTTTATTCCGAAAAATCATCAAGTAACATTTTTAAAAATTAGTGAATAATTTGATGATTTTCTCTTAGTGATATCTCAACATTATTCACTTACAATTAGTGTGATAACTTTTGACATATCGATGACAGGGAATGAAAATCTCGTCATTTCATTTCAGTAAACTTTACAATGGAAAAATAACAGTTTGATAACTTGATAGTCCTATGAACCATAATCATACATGAGCCTTTTAGTTGACAGAATGACTAATTCCAATATCAATATTTTTTATTATTAATTTTAGTGATGTTTCTAGTAGGAAATTATCAGCTTTTTTCGCATTTTATTTCGCATTCTATATTTCAACACTGCAATCACCTACTCTGGAATCAACTTGCTCTGTATAGATATAACTTTTCCAACTTGTAATATCGTTAAAATGACATTACTCAAAAATGTTGAAATTGGAGTTAATCATTCTTTCATCTGAAAGGTATACATAGCTCAGAGACTGAAGTTATGTGGTTTACAAAAACAGATGGAGTAATTAGATTTTTATTGTCTAAGGTTGATATAATAAACAGATTTTTTGTTATTTTAATGGTTTGTTATCTGTAAGTTTTAAGCTTTAGCTCCATTTAAAATGCACTTCAAAAATTTCATAATAGCCCAGTATTGCCAGAAAGTAATTTCTATTCAAAGTATAGCGGTAAGTGAAAGTTGTGTGTTTTGTTAATTATTATAATAAGCATACAGATCTAAAAAATACATTACAAATATAACGATCCAAACTAAAAAGCCATAAGTCCTTAACATTCCAACGTTTCGCCATTTCAGGTATCTTCAGGGCAGAACAAATATCAAATATAAGCAGAAAGAAAGAAATACAAAAACAAAAAGAAGAACAAAAAATACAAGATATTGCCATCACACCAAGCCATCCAAAAACAAACTGAACGAAACAGGAGAGGAAGGTTATATAAAACAGCTGATTAGAATTTTTAATTAGGATTTTGAAAAGATCTGTATTGTTTATTTTCAATAAAAAAACATCATCATTGAAATCATCGTATGAATTGGAACAGTTTTAGTATCGTAACAGTATATTGAATTTTATACACTGATTTTAATAATTGTTCACTTTCAAGTTTACATTGTTTTAGTTCAACAAAGAAATCGTTCTCTAATTATTTCTCTTATCAGTTACCAAGAAAACTAGTCTAATTCAATTGTGTTACTTTAATTGAATACATTTAAATTAAAAAAAAAAAAATTGTTTAAAATCTGTAAAAAAGCCATGTGAGTGGACACTAGATTTTTTAATTAAATAATTGGTGACATAATATAGATTGTCTTTACTCTACAACTCTTCCATTTCACTGCACATCACTATCTGTCTTGAGAATGCCTTTAATGTATTGTCAAGTTAATTTTATTGATTTAGTTGGATTTTACTATGTTTATGTCAAAAAAACATGTAAATGTACGTATTCTGTAGCATTTTTCTAAGATCTAAATTAACGTGTTTAATAAATAGCAATAAGCAAATAGATAACTGCAAGACTCTTGCGAAAGACCAATACTGAATACACAAGAACAAGACTCGTCTTGGTCTTGCATTTGGGCAACACTAAATATAGACCTTTTCAAGAAAGATATAATGCAAATTAATTAGATTAATTAATTAAATTTTTAGAAACATTTTTGTTACTTACAAATTTCAAATCGACCAATTTCAAGTTCCTGAATTGACAAATTGTAACATATAAAATAAATATTTAATAATATGAAGATGAAGCTAAATTCTTGGCAACTTATGACATATTGTCAGAAAACATCTGCCTCCTTCTCCCCACTCCAGTATCTTCTGTTTATTTCTGATTTATTACAATGACGCAATTCCTTGTTTGTTAGAATGTAATTTATTTAGACGATAAATTAACTATGACGTAATAATAATTTCAACATCAGAGAAAAATTATAGATGAGAACCTAAACATAGCATTTAAGAATCATTCAGCAAGATTTATGTTTTAACTACACCTATACCAGATCATAATAGAGATGCCCATCGATATTATCAATATATTGTTGCTAAAAATTGTCCGATTTCGATGATTTTTTTTTCATTTTGTAGGAAATTTAGTAATATTTTATACAATCATGGGCATAACTCAGGGAAAAGTGTGTAATTTTTTAATTATTCGCAAATAAAGTTTGTTTTCTTTCTTAACTTGTTTGCCTCAATTTTCTGGGTGACTGGACTATTTTTCCCGCCTGAAATAGAAGGAAGCCTTCGAAATTGGTGGCTCAATCTTGAGATTTGGTGAAGAATTAACGATGGCTTCCCGATCAAAAACACCGTCGATAAATAATATAAACTCCTCCTCTCTCGATCATAGAGACCTCGAGCCGACGAAATGAGACATGTATCCAATGCCAGTACTACAATTAATGTAAGGTTGTGTAGATGTGAACCCTATGCCTTGTGTTATCTCGAAAAAAGTACGTTTTGGGCTTAAAACGCAGGAGCCGATAGTTCCGGAGGAACTATCCGGGTCTTGCTGTACGCATTAAAATCTTCAAGATCCAATTTGTCCCATATCGATCTACAGACCTACCACTGTTCCAGTATTGAAGCCTAGCAAAATGTTTGTATCGACTTTATTTATTTTAGAAAGAAAAACAAAAGTGGAGAATACGATTCGCTATCCCTCCGTAAAATTCTGAATCCAACGGTACCCTATTCATGGTATTTGAGCATGACAGGAGCTTATATTTAGTACAAAACCGATTTCGAATCTTACTGTAATAATATATATGGGGATATTCACTCATGGATCGAATTCAGCGAAATCCTTCATACATAATTCATTTGCATTATAAATAGATTTCTTTGACAATTCGTGACCTTGGTTTTGAGATGGTCAACTAACGAATTTGGGCAAATTGCTTGAGTGAGAAGTATCCAATGCGCGCAAATCAATTCTACTTAGGGATGGCAATCGAAAGTAGATATTATGGAAATATCGGTATTTTTCTTTCAACATGGGATATATTATCAGCGATAGTGTCCACATCGATATTATCGATTATCGATATCGTCTCTTCGATATTTTAATTTAAAAATTAAAATTAATACTATCTTTCTCAGAATGCGCTGGGAATTATATATGAATCTGATCGTTAGGAAAAAAAAAGTATAATCTTCTTGCCTGCTTCATATAGAATTTATTGCGTAGTAGGAGAAAATACCGATGTTTCCATAATATCTACTTTCGATTGCCATCCCTAAGTAGAATTGATTAGCGCGCATTGGATACTTCTCACTCAAGCAATTTGCCCAAATTCGTTAGTTGACCATCTCAAAACCAAGGTCACGAATTGTCATAGAAATCTATTTATAATGCAAATGAATTATGTATGAAGCATTTCGCTGAATTCGATCCATGAGTGAATATCCCCACATATATTATTACAGTAAGGTTCGAAATCGGTTTTGTACCAGATATAAGCTCCTGTCATGCTCAAATACCATGAGTGGGGTACCGTTGGATTCAGTATTTCACGGGGGGTTAGCGAATCGTATTCTCCACTTTTGTTTTTCTTTCTAAATAAATAAAGTCGATTTTTGCACAAACATTTTGCTACGCTTCAATACTGGAACGGTGGTAGGTCTGTAGATCGATAAGAGACAAATTGGATCTTGAAGATTTTGATGCGTACAGCAAAACCCGGATATCGGATCCTGTGTTTTAAGCCCCAAAACGTACTATTTTCGAAATAACGCAAGGCATAGGGTTCGCATCCAGACAACCTTACGTTAATTGTAGTACTTTCATTGAATACATGTCTCATTTCGTCGACTTGAGGCCTCTATGATCGAGACAGGAGGGGTTTATATTATTTATCGATGGTGTTTTTGATCGGCAAGCCATATCATCGTTAATTTTTCACCAAATCTCAAGATTGAGCCACCAATTTCGAAGGCTTCCTCCTCCTTCAGGTGGACAATATAGTCCAATCACCTCGAAAATTCAGGCACTCAAATTATGAAAGAAAACAAACTTTATTTGCGAATAACTGAAAAATTACACACTTTTCCCTGGGTTATACCCATAATTATAGATTAGTAAATTCCCTATAAAATGAAAAAAAAAATCATCGAAAACGGATAATTTTTAGCAAAGATTCAGATTACTGAAATTTGTAAACATGTTTGTTCCAAACAAAGATGAAGATTTAAATTAATTTTTTTTTCTTTGTGGATTATATTTATCGATAAAGTAACATTTCATGTCTTAAACTTTTGATATGTTGCATTATTTTCTTTTCTTATTAATTTGGCATTTGATAACAATACACTGTGCGAATTTTTCGTACGGGCCTACTGGTTCATTTGAAAATTGTTTTTATAATATCGATGAAAATAACGACAATCGATATTTTTAATCGGATACTTTGATAGCATCGATAGTTATAGACCAATATTATCGATAGTCATAGGCCTTTGATATCCCATCCTTAGGTTTTATCCGTGTAAAATCTTAAGAACACAATTTTTTCCGCCTGGAACCGTCTACTTTTATAACCATCTAAGTTTTGAAACCTCCTTATTTTTTCGATGAATTATATTTTAACTATAATAAGGTCTTTTATTTTGTAATCATGAATAATAACTTCTCTTTGGAACAACATTTCGTTTGACACCTCATTTATCTAATTTTTAATTAACTGGAAGTGAAAGTTGTGTGATCTACGCCGCGGTTTTTTAAGTGAAAACATCTTTAGGCGCGCTTAGCACTTCAGACTAGAACCTAAAAAACCGTATATAGATAGATAGATAGATAGAAAAAAAAACTTTATTCTGGGACTAAGTCCCTTCAGAATAACAATAATGTACAAAATAATAGAATATTACTGGCCTGAACGTTGAAACAATAAATAAAATTGATAAAATAAAATAAAAAGTAAAGAAAACCTTAGGTGCACAAGCTATATACAAACAGATAGAACTATGTACAGAGCATTTAAAATTATGAACAAAACAATTAAAACTATGAACGAATCACTTGAACTATGAACAAAATTATATTTAAGGGTTGAACAACATAAACATACACTTCGAGAAATGAAGAACGAAAAAGAGATACAATGAGTTCATTTCATAAAAAAAAAAAAAAAAACTTGAATATATATATATAAAAATAAACAGTTACTTATAATTGAATAAAAAAAAATATATAAAAAAAAATGTATGTATTGAAAATCCTACGTCGATAGTAGGAAATGCATGTACTATCTCTTACCAAGTGTTATGATTATATGATTGCTACACAATACATATATAATATCAATAGTTAGCTGGTATCAGACTGTTTTTGGAACAGGAATTGGAATAGGAGGTTTTTGAATGTATACAAGGAAGGGGCATGTCGAATTTTGATCAGGAGGGAATTCCAAAAGTTGACAGAGCGGGCTATAAAGGAATTTTGGAATGAGGCAGATCTATGAGAAGGGATGTATAGGTCAGAGGGTCGGGATCTTGTAGTGAGTGAATGGATTGAGGACTTAAATTGGAGGAGGTTGTAGGCATAAGAAGGACGATGATCGGTAATGATTTGATACAGGAAAGTGCCAAGGAAATATTGTCTTCTTAAGGAGGGGAAGAGCCACCCTAACTCAGTGTAGTGGTGGGAGACACGGGAGCGTCTCGGGGTTCCAATTACAAATCTTACAAAGCAATTCATAAGTCTTTTGAGTCTATCACGCAGTTCCACCGAGAGGCCATCGTACACCACACAGCTGTAGTCAAAGTGGGGAAAGATGAGAGAGGAAACTATGAGTCTACGGGTATTTTGGGGTAGAAGATGGCGGAAGTGATGGAATAGTTTGAGGGTAGAAATTGCACGGCGGGATATATGAGAGATATGGTGATTCCAGGAAAGGGTTTGATCTATGAGAAAGCCTAAATTTTTAACAAAGGGATAGAAGGTGATGGGGTGGTTGTGTAGATAGAGTGAGGGAAAGTTGGTGTGGGATCTAAGAAGGGGCTTGGAACCAATGAGAATGGCCTGAGTTTTGGCAGCATTTAGCCTTAATCCATTTAAGTTGGCCCAGGCACTAATTCGATCTAAATCTTCTTGAATTTTGGCAAATGCCACCAATAACTCAGCGGGAGAAAAGGATAAATAGATTTGAGAATCGTCGGCATAAAGGTGGTGGGAACAATGGATAATTGAATCATTTAGGTCATTAATATAAGAACTGAAAAGAAGAGGAGACATGCTTGAACCCTGTGCAACTCCTGAGGATAAAGGAAGGTAGGCAGATAGAGGTTGATTAGGTATGGAAACTGCTTGGGTTCGTTGTGAGAGGAAAGACTGGAACCAAGAGATGGAACTATTGGAGAAGGATAATGATTTTAGTTTGTTGAAAAGGATGGAATGGATAATGAAATCGAAAGCTTTGGAGAAATCAAGCAGTATAAGTATGGTTATTTTTTTGTCATCTATTGCAGTCTGGATATCACTAGTAATTTTAATCAGAGCAGATTGTGTAGAGTAGCCAGGACGGAAGCCAGATTGGAGAGGATCGAGTTGGTTGGATTGTTCAAGGTAGTTGGAAACTTGGGATTGCACTAACTTTTCTAGGGGTTTAGAAAGATTGGAAAGGATTGATATTGGGCGGAAATCTTCGGGAGAGGATGGATTAGGCTTTTTGTTTAAAGGAAGGACAATGGCTTTTTTCCAAGAGGTCGGGAATATTGAATTCTGCAGGGAGAAATTGTAGATGAAAAGGAGTGCTGGGAGGATTTCAGGGAGACATAATTTTATTAGTTTGATAGGAATGCCATCTGGGCCTACGGAATTGGAACGGGATTTCAGTATAACGGTAATAAGGTCTGTGGGAGAAATGTCGGAAAAATAAAAATTATTGTCGTTAAAAGGTACCTCTGGAGAAAAGCCGGAAGGGGATGGTAAAGAAGAGGTGGAAACCGATATAAAGTGGGAGTTTAGGGCATCAGGTGATATTGGGAAAACTGAGGAAGGGGATCTAGAAGGTTCACAGAGGGAAAGCTTACGAAGTAGAAGCCATTTTGATTTGATATCAGGAGCTGAGGAAAGGGCTTCGTGAAAGTAGTTCGCTTTCGCTTGTCGGATCCTTGTCTGTGTCGTGTTACGAAGCACTCTGAATATTTGATAATCATCTGCAAGCCTAGTCCGTCTGAAGCGTCTGCGTGCAGCGTCGCGTCTCTTCTGCAGATCCTTAATTTCCTGACACATCCAAGGAGCAGGACGATGACGAAAAGTGGAGGTTTTCAGAGGAGCGTGGGTATTGAGTATATTGAGAAGATTGGTGGTGAGAATATCAACCATGGTGTCGACAGAGGAGCAATGATATATTCCATTCAAATCCAATGTTACTAGATCAGGTAATATTTTTTCTCGAGTAAGGGTATCCAGTTGGCGGAAAGTGATAGTTCGAGGATGGATTGGAGGAGTGCGGATATTATACGTTATTTGTATCAGATCATGAGATGAAAGAAAGGATACTGGCAATTGAGAGGCGGAGAGGAGGTTTTGTGCTGAGTCGATGATGTAGTAGTCTAGCCAAGTGTCAGATCTGGTGGTGTGGTGGGTGGAGGAAAAAGGAACGATGAATAGGTGAAGTGAGAAAAACAGATTTTCTAAATAGGATTTGTCATTGGAGTTTGAGAGGAAATTGGTATTGAGGTCCCCGGGGATAATTATTCTGGGATAGAGGGGAACGAAGTTGAATAGAGTTGATTCGAAGGACGGGTCAAATGGCACGAGAGGAGGGCGATATACCACGGCGTAAAGGATAGGAGAAATATTACTGAGAATTTCTACTAAGAGGTATTCTACATGAGGATGATCGGAAGATGGGGAGCAATCAAGGATTCGGGTCTTTAGGCTATTGTGGACAAACATGGCTACTCCACCGCCAGTCCGGTTTACCCGGTCATGACGGAGCAGGATGTAATCAGGCAAGGAGACTGAAGATGATGGAATATAAGGTTCGAGCCAGGTTTCGGATATTGCTATGATATGATAAAAGTTTTGGGTAAAGTATTGCAGGAATTCGTCATAATGGGCAGAAAGTGATAGAGAGTTAACTTGACATGTGATTAGGGAACTAGACATACAGTGGATTTGGAGAGAAACAGTCAGTGTTTGGTAGCGAGAAGACAAAACGAGTAGAAAGTACAGAAAAGCGATTATCGTACATGAAACTAAGTGAAGAAAAAGTAATATTAACATTAAAAATAAATTATATATATATATATATAATTATAAGTATATAATTATATATATATATAGTATTATATTATATATATATATATAATATAATACTATATTATATATATATATATATATATATATATATATATATATATATATATATATTATATATAATAATAATAATAATAATAATAAAGTATATATATATATATATATATATATATATATATATATAATTATAAGTATAATTATATATATATATATATATTGTATATATATATATATATATATATATATATATATATATATATATATATATATATATATATAATATACGTATATAATATGTATATAATATATATAATATTTTAAAGCTAACAATCTGATAGTACTCCTTTTAGATATTATGAAAATGCTCGTCTGCCTGCTCAGACAGGTCGATTGAAGGTTTTAGGAGCAAATGACGATCAGTCAGAGCTCGTTGAGCCATTTTCAAGTCTAAAAATTTGTTTACAATTTACAATCATATTTAAAACATTACATATTTCAACATATAGAGATTCTTTTTATATACCTAAATACCCATCATGTACCTGTCCTTTTCACTTATGCGAATTGCATGCGTCTACTCATAATAATTTTTTTTATTTTTGTCATGTCCACCTTTAATTATTTTATAACATTATTATTACTGAATTATTTATTATTAAATGATTCAAATAAGTTAAAATTACCTTATCATGTGTCACCGACATGTCATCAGTCTCATTTCTATTCAGTGGCTGGTTATTCTTAGAGGAGTAGGGGAGTAGACTATTTATTTTAAACATATACAATGATGTTTCACAATACTATATATGAACCTATTTTAAGTAAAATTAGTTAATTCATTTCATATTTTTATTTTTTCAATCGAACTTGCGTAAAAGGTATTCATATTATCCACGTCTGTATGATTATTTACCGAGTTTTTTAAATTTTTAGCTATGTATATTGCTTCCTTTATTCTACGTTTATTCGTATTACTTTCATTATGCAGGATTAAACAGTTTGAACAACAATAATAGATACGATGTAAATAATGCAATGCAAGTAAAGGAGAAAATGTATAAATAACATAGATGAAAACGAAAAATTAGTAAGTTATGAAGCGGAATCCTTATTTACGAGCGTTCCACTTAATGAAATATATAAAATATTAGAAAAACAATGGGATGAAATTGAACCTTACACTGATATAAAAGATAAAAATGTTTTTATCGAAGGAATTAAATTAATTTACGAAAATGGATATTTCCTCTATAATAATAATTATTACAAAATGAAATATGGTCTACCGATGGGCAGATGTATGTCAATCAATCTTTCGGGTATATATCTGAATAATTGAATAGATAATGCTTTAATTAAATTGGAAAAAAACCGACGCTTATTATATAATACGTGGACGACATACTTACAATCTAGTCTATATATATATATATATATATATATATATATATATATATATATATATATATATATTATAAATGAATGTATGTCTATCTGTCCGTCTGTTTGTCCTTAATGCATTACTAAGCCATTCATCCGATCGCCATGAAACTTTGGGAAGTTGTTCCTTACACTCCTGGGAAGGTTTCTGGCATAATACTTCTGTCTTACGATAATTTTATATATGTAAAAAAAAATAAAAATGTAAATGTTTTTCTGTTCAAAGCCGCAAAAAAATGTGTCGCTATAAACTGTAGCGCCAAAACGGCTTTACCGATTTTAACGAAACTTGGCTAAAGTCTTCCCCTTGAAACCCTTTTAATTTATGTGTATAACATACTTTCCTGAAAACAAGCTGAAAAATGTTACGATGAATTCAATATTTATTTACGATAACTAAAAAAGTACACAATGTTTGACTAATAATACCTATTTCATATGAAAGATTGCTGAATTGCTGACAAAAAAAAAATCATCGAAATCGGACAGTTCGTTGCAGAGTTATAGAGTTTTAAACATTTATTGCTTTCTCTTCAGAAAAGGCCGTTTCCTTTTGCTTCCTCACTACCGAACGTCGGCAAGCATTTTAATTTTTATTTTATTTTATTGATTAATCGAAAATTTTATAATTTCTAGGCGAATGTTCAATTTGAATCATGAGAAAAAAAATCATTAGAATTAGTTTAAATTGAAACCATTTTACATACAAATTTGTATCTCAACTTTTTAAAAATGATAGATGTCCTTTGCTACTAATCTACTCATATGTGCTTCCTATTTTCTTTCTTTTCCATTTTTCCAGGATAAGCCACAGCCGCGCATGGACGGGTAAAGCTAGTAATAAATAAAAATGAATCTGATAATTTTCTTGATAAACTAAATGATATATCAGATAAACTGAAAAATTCAAGATTGAAATTGAGAATAATAACAAAATAAGATATCTTGATATGTATATCGGCAGTAATGTATGTATATTACCATTACAGTAATTTATACACAATTATAATTGTATATATATTGTAAATTTTATTATTTTGTGGGATTTACAGAAGGCAAATAAATTATATTTTTTTGTTATTAATCCCTCGTTGTTGATGTCTTCACTTATATCGCGTCTAAAGCACACACCGTAGTTGTTTTTTTTTTAATTAAAAGAGTTTGGACATGAAAATTATTTAAATGAGACTCCAAGATCACAAGAGCCGTCGGAGACTACAAAGAAGAGAGAACAGGAATCTGGACGGAGGGCTTGGCCGGGGGTCAGGGGAGAAAGTGGAATTCGACGTTTCTCCTTCATCGGATACCCATCTCTTCGGATATTGTCCCTCAGGGTCGTCCTGGAGAGGGAGAGCCCTCAAGAATTTAGAACAAGATGATTTAGGGCATCCTAATTGGAAACTGAATGGTTCTTAGTTCAGTGGCCACTTGACAGCCAAGCGCACCTTTCTTTTCTTAACATACCTGTTTAGTAGTAGGATATTATTTATTGAATACTAGGGCGTTGATTGGAGATTGAGAGTTCACCGTGAGAGGCCTCTGGTTTGGGTCTCGGGGAACAATTCCAAAAAGAACAAGGAGCTTCCTCGAGGATCTAGGTGTCGACTTTAAGGACGTAGCGAGGTTGGCTGAAAATATAGTCCTCGAATCCCTGGGAATCATTCACCACCACGTGCATGGCTAGCCCGGGAGTTTTAATTTATGTATTTATTTATTTACTGAAAAAATTGAAAAAATTAGAGATAAAGAGAGAGAAGTGAGAGAAAGGGAATGTTCAATGTTAAAAAAAAAAAACCATGAACAATGAAAGGAAGGAAAAAAAAATATATATATATATTATATTTATATATATATATAATAATGCATATTATGTTAGAATTTTTATAAGTTAGTTTTTGGCCAGATTGGTATGTTATTTATATAATTCATCTTTGTTATTCTAAGGGGACTTAGTCCCAGAATAAAGTTCTATTTTCTATTCTATTCTATTCTATATATCTATTTTACTAATATAAACTAATACTTCTGTATATTTATATATAAGTTCATCTATTGTCCTAAGGATTGAAGAGTATGCTGTGTATATAGCAACCCAATATAATTGGGCAGCAATCTTTTATATTTTATATTTTTATGAAAATAAAGTGTTTCTCGCTGTATATGTTTTTAAGGCGTGAAAATGAAAACTAGAAAATTATCCTAAAGATCATGAGCTGTTAAGATTAAATAAAGTGGTTTGAACTAATAGGATTTGAAGTCTTCTTCGAAATAATAAATTTGTATTGATTATTTATTTTCTTTATGACAACATTTCGGCCTAAGTTTCAGGAACAGCTTTAGTATCTACCAGGAAAAAATCCTCTAAGAAAATCAAATAATAAATTATGCTATGTTTGATTTATATAAAAAATCGTATGTAAGAGATTCAAAGGACACTAAAATCTAACTTGCTTTTCATAAAAATGTTTTTTTAAAAATTTGGTATTTGTAAATTATGATACATCATAACTCATTTAATGCAATAGTCAATATTTTTTTCTTATTCTGCTCAAAAAAATAAATCGATTGATATATAACATACTAAAATCCGGACGAAGCAAAGGCAAAAATAAATAATCTATATTTTGTTAGAAATTATATAAAATATATTTTTCTCGCTCCTAGGACCCATTGGATTGAACGGTGGGAAATGTGTCAACAATTTTTGAAGTAGTTAAAAAAAAAATGGTTGAAATCGTTGAATCATTGAATTTAGTCTCCTTTGTAAGTGACTTTTTGGAATAAATGATATTTATTACTGAAAAAAAATGATCATTATAAGCATAGCATTACATAAAATTGCTGGGTTAACAGGTGCATAGATTCCATGGTCTTTGGTTTGGTATGTTGAGGTGTTTGCCTTGAAATGTTATGTTACGCAACTTCAACTTAGCTTCGTATGAATGGCTTTTGTGAAGTAAATACACTAGAAGTTTCTGCTATAGTCTATTCACACGTTTAATATAATAAGTCTAAAAAGATAGGCTCAGAAAGCAATTAAATTTTACAAACCACCCAAAAAAAGTGACCGCACTGTCTCAAAATGGCGTTTAAAACATAGCAGATAGACGTTTTTGACTTGAGTTACTTATAATTGGCCTTTTATCAAAGATGGATAGTTATAAAATAGTAAAACATGATAAAATATTATAAAATAATTGACTTAGGAAATAAAAAACACTAGTAAAGTCTAGTTTTTCATGTCGTTCAAACTAAAGTTAAAAATCAAGCGTCTTTTGTGAATAAATGTCCTACAATAACGAACAACGCTCCAGAATAAAACATCTGCAAAATACATTTCTCTTTCTAAAACACTGATTACTTTTTGAAATATTTGAATCAGTTACTTGTAAAATTAGACTTGATTGCCACTGCCATAAGCGTCAAGAATCAACTATCAAATAAATACTCATAAATGTTTAAGCTATAGTATGCTATAATGATTTTATTAATATTTTACTGTACTAACCAACAAATATTAATACAATAATTTAATTGTCAATTTTTTTTTCAAAATTTTATTCATTTTTAAAGCACGATAGTGTTCCAGGTTCAGAAAAAAATGTTATGTATAAAAATGTTAGATAATTTTCATCTGTTTAAGATTGCATATAACAATTTTTTATCTATGTCACTTTAAAACGAAGATATTTAGCGTAAACCAAAAAATAGTTCAAAAGTTCAATGTTTTTTGGAGCAATGCAGTGAACTCACACGGCTTTCAAAGGCGGAAACTTGAATTTTTTATATTTACTGCGTACCTAACAATATAAAAAATCTGGTGCGCGCAACACACAACTTTCATTTACCGCTCTACTTCGAATAGAAATTATTTTCTGTCAATGTAGGGCTGTTATAAAAAGCTTACATATTACAAATCATTAAGACTATTAAATTTACAAAAAGTTTATTTACTACATCACGGCAGGCAATAAAAATCTAGTTAATGTTATTTTAGTGATATTTTTAGTTGAAAAAGTTGTATCTATGCAGACAATGAGTAAGTTGATTCCAGAAGTGGTGATTGCAGTGTTGAAATATAGAACTGTAAATAAAGGTGTAAATTTTGCCACTAAAAACATCTCTAAAATTAATAATGAAGAATGCTTAAATTGGAGTTAGTCATTCTGTCAGCTCAAAAAACAAAAATTAGTTTAAAAAAAATATTTTTTTTTATTGATTACCCTAACAATTCTTCTCTTCAATTACTTTATCATTGCACAGTACCCCTTTTATTTGAGGTTTCTTCAGATTTTTACTTTCACTTACGTATATATGTAATATATAGTAAGGGTAACTATTGCGATCGTGAAAATTTTCGAATCTCAGTTTTCAACGGAAATACATGTTTTGAGGTCTCCTGAGTTCAAATAACCAAGTGTCGCAAAATGGTCTGTGTGTGTGTATGTGTGTGTGTGTAGTGTTTGTCTGTCTGTGTGTGTGTGTGTGTTAACAGTCTAGCTCATAAACGAAAAGTAGTACGAAACTGATATTAAGTATTTAAGGTTTGTATATGAGCCGGATGTGACAGCAACTTTTTCGTTAAAATCGGCTAACCGGAAGTGCCACTTTATATGAACGCTGAAACACATTTTTACAATTTTCTCAAAAACGACTCTAACGATTTTGATCAAACTCGGTGTATCATTGTATAATTAAGTGGTCTTTAATATCATTTAGGTCTTATCCCCGTTGATGTCACTTTACAGGGCTTAAATGCCCAATGTTCATATATGTCTTCCTCTAAAGTACCTTTAATATGGTTTATTTTAAAAAGTTAACCATTTCGCATTATTCAGAGTTACGAAAAAATGCTACATATAACTTTTGAAAGAATTCGATAAATTAATAAAGGAGAAAAAAATAAAAATGCAGAAAAACCTGCGTTCCTACAGACTGTAGCGCCTAAACGGATGTACCGATTTCAATGAAACTTCGCTAAAGTCATTTTCTCGATACCCTTTAAATTTATCTATATAACATACTTCAACGAAAAGAAGCTGGAAAAAAAGTTACGAGGGATGCTAAAATTAAATTCCGAATAACTCAAAAAGTATACGCTTTTTTGTGGATATTTTTAAAAGTTTATGAAATTTCCAAAAAAAAAACAAAAAAAATTCGTTAAAATCGGACAATTAGGAGGAAAGATATGGTCTCTAGTTATTTTCCCTGAAGAGGTGAAAATTTGGATAAATTTAAAATATATTTTTTTAATTGTTGAGACTAAAAAAACTTTTTTCTACAGATATTTAATAAAGTGTCTTTCCTAAGAGCATCTTTCATAAGAAAGTAGTACCTAAATTTATACTTTTATTCTCAGTTCTATATTTCAACACTGCAATCACCACTTCTGGAATCAACTTACTCATTGTCTGCATAGATAACTTTTTCAACTAAAAATATCACTAAAATGACATCACTCAAAAATTGAAAAATTTGAAATTGGAGTTAGTCATTCTGTGGTTTATAAAATCAGATATAGTGAATTGATTTTTATTGCCTGTCTTCCATATATTAAATAAACATTTTGTAATTATAATGGTCTTAATGACTTGTTATCTGTAAGCTTTAAGCTTTAGCTCCGTTTAAAATACACTTCAACAAATTTTATAATATCCCCCCAGCATTGCCAGAAAATAATTTATATTCAAAGTAGATCGGTAAGTGAAAGTTGTGTGTTGCGCGCACCAGATTTTTCATTATTTAGGCAGAAAAGAATCTCTGTTTTCGTACATTATATGCTGGTCAACTTCCGACCATTATTTATTTTCATTCATTCGTTCATTCAGTCATTCATCAATGTGATTGTAGAGCCGAGTTGTATTAATTTGTATACTTTGAAAAAGATTTCTATACATAGCGTGTTATTGTGGTGGAGTTATCGGCCCATTATCAAATATTTTGTTTTATCTTCATTCGCATGTTGGCTGATTCGTTCTATTTCTCTTATCAGTCATTTAATGTCCGATCGATTGCTTCCAAGGACAGCTAGATAATCTGCATATCCAAGGATTTGGTGATTCATTTCGACGAGGAACACTCTATTTTCACGTGTTGTCCTTATCGCGCTTTTCCTTCTTGTTGAGAGCCCATCTTCCTGCCAGTTCGAACTTCAAGAGCAGTTTCGTGTATGTGTCTATTTATTTATATATTTATATATAGTCAGTTATCTAGATTTATTTTTATAAATCAAGTGCATATGTTGAAATAATTACGGCATCAGCTGTTCTTTTAGTTTTTACTTTCACTTACGTATATATGTAATATATAGTAAGGGTAAGTATTGCGATCGTGAAAATTTTCGAATCTCAGTTTTCAACGGAAATGCATGTTTTGAGGTCCCCTGAGTCCAAATAACCAAGTGTCGCAAAATGATCTGTGTGTGTACAGATATCAACGCCGAAACACATTTTTCTCAAAAACGGCTTTAACGATTTTCATTAAACTCGGTGTATCATGGTTTATTTAAAAAAATTAATCATTTCGCATTATTCATAATTACAAAAAAATATAACTAGATACATATAACTTTTGAAAGAATTTGATGAGTTAATAAAGGAGAAAAATAAATAAAAATGCAGAAAAACCTGCGTTGCTATGGACTGTTGCGCCTAAACGAATGTACCGATTTCAATGAAACTTCGCTAAAGTCATTTTCTCGACACCCTTCAAATTTATCTATATAACATACTTCAACGAAAAGAAGCTGGAAAAAAAGTTTAGAGGGATGGTAAAATTAAATTCCGAATAACTCAAAAAGTATACACTTTTTTGTTGATATTGTGATAAGATGTTTCAAAGGTATCTAAATTTCCTACAAAAAGAAAGAAGTTTCATCGAAATCGAAGCACTATTAGTCGAGATATCGCGATTTTAAAATATTTTTGGTTTATTTTAATATATACAAGATTTATATACAAGGTCCCGTAAATAGAGAGAAATTTTTAAATGAAAAAAAGAAAGAAAACAATTTAACGGTAACGGTTTTTATTGAATAGGAAGCGATAACTAAAAAACATTTAATTTAAATAATTAACAATTTCTGCACTGTAAACTAGACAAAATTTACTTTAAATAAAAATAATGTTTGTCATTGATAAAACTTACGAAGAGGACTTTTAAGGTGATAAATTAAGCTAAGTTTTGTATTTTAAAAAAATCATTAATTATTCGCGATTTTTTTTTTTTTTTTTTTTATCATCCTTCAACTATACTACAAACAACTCATTTTTACAAATACTTCCTAGTTTAGTAAGTTTCGAATGCATATTAAATTTATATTTGAATGCATATAAATTAAGCTAAGTTTTGTATTTAAAAAAAATCATTAATTATTCGCGTTTTTTTTTTTTTTTTTTATCATCCTTCAACTATACTACAAACAACTCATTTTTCCAAATACTTCCTAGTTTAATAACATTCGAATGCATATAAAATTAATTTGAAATTTATTATTAATTATAAATTTATATTTGAATGCATATAAAATTAATTATAAATTTATATTTGAATGCATATAAATTAAGCTAAGTTTTGTATTTTAAAAAATCATTAATTATTCGCAATTTTTTTTTTTTTTATCATCCTTCAACTATACTATAAACACCCCATTTTTACAAATACTTCCTAGTTTAATAACTTTCGAATGCATATAAAATTAATTTAAAATTTATTATTAATTATAAATTTATATTTGAATGCATATAAAATTAATTATAAATTTTTATTTGAATGCATATAAAATTAATTTCAAATTTATTCTTGAAGAACTTGAGATTAACTTCAAGTTGTGTAAAAAAATTATGTGATTTTTTATTATATCACTTAAAATTACCCGTGTCATCAGCAAAAACGATTACAATTAATTGTTGCAAAAGTTTTATTTCTTGTTTTTTCATAATCTGGGATTTATAATTATAATCATAATGGGCTAAATACACGATTTATTTATATATATAAAAAAATTAAAAATAATAATTTCTCGACTATTTTTTATTTGAATATAGTACAAGAATTGATCCGTGTTTATTTGTGACAAATTGTTTCTGATAATAGTATTTACGTTTTGATGAAAATAATTGACGCAATAAGCAGATTTCTTTATTTTAAATATAAATTGTAGGACCAAAAACCCATTTATTTCGTGACTTATATTAAAAGTGTAAAAAATACAAACTAATTCCTTTCACTTCAAATGACGAGTAGTCGAAAAATTATTATTTTTAATTTTTTTTTAAGTGGAAAGTTCTTTAGGTATTTTTTTGTGGAGAGTGAATTAGATTGATCGGTCAGATTTAATTCGGCATTAACGCTCGAGCAAACTCGGTTAGATTCGACTAATTAAAATATTTTTACATTTGGATTCAAATATCTCAGCTCTATTATAAGTATAAGAGAGAAAATTGTTCAGCGTTTCTTCCTCTCCGAAATAGGCTATAATTTAAAATTCTATTTTAACGCGACACAATGTTAAAGAAGCGAATAGGAAAAGAATAATGTTGGAAACCAAGTGATTAAGGTTAGTTGAACAAATGGATTAAAATATTTCAGATACTCAAAAATCTGATCTGTATACTGTAAGTGAAGGAAATGTTCAGCATTTCATCTTCTTTGTAATGAGCTATTATTTATAATTTATATTTCATATTATTAATCTCGCTTTGATGATGTTTTCACTTATATTGTGTGGTCTAAAGTATACACCTTAGTTTTTTTTATATAAATAAATCGTGTATTTAGACAATTATGATGTAATTCTGAAATCATGGAACAATTTTTTTTTTTTTTTTTTTGTCTTCAATTCTTCATTCGCACCTGTCATGATAGTGACAATTAGCAGATTTGTTGTTAGGTAGAAAATGGCATGACGAAGAATGAAGCCCAGCAGCACCTCTTCCCTGGTCTGTTTACATCATAAAATGAGGAAAGGAGATCTCTCATCCAGCTCCTTTTCAGTCGCCTCCTGATGTGCATTTCAGCCGTGGCCATGTCGTTGATAAGTCCATTGTGATGTCCGTGTAGTTTAAGATGAAATCGGAAGTAGAGTGTACGTATGTGCTGGTCAATGGTTGGTTGCCTTAGGTCGGTATGTAAAGTCTTATTGTTGACGTACCAGGGAGCTGCAGTTATTAGTCTTAAAATTTTAGATTGAAAGGGTTGTAGTTTTTGTAAGTGAGTTTTTTTTGTTGAACCGTAAATCTGTGAGGCGTATGTCCAAATGGGTTTGAGCAGGTAAGTGTATGTATTTAGTTTTTGTCTAATTTTCAATTTTGATTTAGAAAAGAGTGAGTATAGTATTTTCAGTCGCTTGTTCAAACTCTTTCTTTTCATTTTGACGTGTGTGCCCCAGGTCATCCTTCTGTCGAATATTAGCCCGAGGTAGCGTATAGTGTTCGTCTGAGGAATTGGATTGTTGTTGATATAAACTGGTGGGCATGTTTCTCGTCGAAGCGTAAATGTTATGTGTTGTGATTTGTTATGATTTAATCTAATTTTCCATAGTGAATACCAATTTTGTAAATTTAGTAAGTGATTTTGTAAATGGAACAATTAATTGTCATATTTTATGAAGATATGGTATTTTTACGTGATTTACACAACTTTAGATGAAACTCCGAATAAACCTCAACATAATTTTACATGGATTCGAATCTTATTAAACGAGGAAATTTTTGTAAAAGTGGGATGTCTGTAGTATAGTTGGAGGATAGTAAAAAAAATGCGAATAATAAATGATTTTTTTAAAAAACAGAGTTTAGCTTAATTAAGTCCCTCGAAAGTTCTCTTCAAATGGTTTTATCAATGACAAACTCTATTTTTATTTAAAGAAAATTTTATTTAGTTTACAGTGTAGCAATTGTTAATTACTTAAATTAAATAATTTTTTAGTTATCGCTTTTTATTCAACAAAAAAACGTGATTTACCAAAAAAATCACAAAACTTGAATTTCCATTTTTTCTGCTCAAAATCGGCCCTTATTTACATTAAGTTTTTTGTTGTTCTTGAGGTATGCTATCATTTTCTACAAAAATTTCCCTCTACTTTAAGAACATACTGTATTTATTTAAAAGTATTTTATTTTTTACTTATCTTCTGCACTCTCCTCTCAATGTGTGTACATATATGTAAGATGTATTTTATTTTATTTTTCTGCATCTAATATATTGCCTCATGGGTAGAACACAATACTTGTCTAGTTTTCACAATATCTTCATATGTTTTCACTTAAACGTCTTAAGGAACATATATAAATCATTTATTTACTCTAGTTATTTTTTTTTATATTGTATCACTAAAATTGGTTACCTATAAAACTTATAGCATTTCATTCCAATTTTATTTAGTTATTAGTATGTTGTTGTTTTTTGTACCAATATGATAATATTATAAATCTAGTATCCATCTGCTTTCCTTAATATACCCTCCAAAACTATATACGTACTCATTTTATTACTTAGATTGTAGTTACTCTTTATTATAATAGATCATCTGGCCAGATTTATTGTCAATTGGTTTGAACAATATTGTTATTCTTAAGGGGCCTAGTCTCTGAATAAAAATTATTTTGTATTTTTATTTCTATTTCTGTTTCTTTAGTCAGCTGTTCTATATCAGCCATTTCCCCAAATAGTAGCAAGATTTCTTTCAACGAATATGAAAGGTGGTTACTATTGTCTCATTATTGTCACAATACTAATACTACAGTATATTCAGAACTTAATATTTAATCTATATCGTGCTTATATTAATATTTATTCGTATTTTTCCATCAAACTTAACACAGTGAAGTGAATCTACAATCAGCTGTGAGATAGTCAGTGATTACATAATTGTGTTACGAAACTTAATATCAATTACATGGAAATAAGTTCCAGCGCTGATTATGAGCCGAATAATGTAGTTACATTATCCGAAAAGAAGAAAATAATTTATGTCTCGCTTTCTCTGCGAAATTCAGTTCACGTTCGGCGTTGCCTGAATTAGTATTTTGAAGTCACAGATGTTAATTATGTCTATTTGTTTCGAGGGAAATCTTCTAAAATTTCTGAATAGGCTTTCGTCGTTGTTGGAGGTTTTGTTATTCATGGCGGCTGATCCTTTCTGCAGGAAAAGAAAGCTGTTGTAGAGAATACGACTGTGATATGTTATTAAGGTATATAGATCGCTTTACTTACACGTATAAGATACAAAAGCTAAATATGTTTAATCGTATATATAACACAGGTGGGGAACCTTAAGAAATCTTGACCCCCCCTCACTCAAAATTTGAGGTTTTAGGATACGTAGAATTCGAAAAACGAATAAAAATATTTTTGTTCGCCGTACGCAGTTCGCCGACCGTGCATTTTCTCTGAAATTACTGGACCAACTTTTTTCAAATTTGGATTTAAAGTCAAAGGTCACCCGAGGATGATCCTCCTACATAGAAATTGCTATCCGTCTTTTCCTTTCAAGATGGCGGCCGAAAAACCTGTGTTGCTATGTACTGTAGCGCCTAAACGAATGTACCGATTTCAATGAATCTTGGCTAAAGTCTTCTTCTCGATGCCCTTTAAATCTATCAATATAACATACTTCAATGAAAAAAGTTACGAAGAAAAATTAGATTCTGAATTACTCAAAAAGTATACACGTTCGTTGTTGATATTAGACATAGTTATTTAAAAGTTTACAAAATTTCCTAAAAAAACAAAAAAAATGTTAAAATCGGACAATTAAGACCAAAGATATCTTCTATAGATATTTTTATTTAATATATTCTACTGCAAAGGTTATATCCTTTGTCTTGGTTTTTGATTTTTGAAAGTGTTACTGAAGTAATGCTATTTTTTTTTTTTTTTTAGCAAATTACTACGGATGAAAAAAAAGTTGTTTAGGCCAATAATAGGAATCACAATTTTTTTTTTCTCAAACCAGACTGAAACGACAAGAAACTGCTCGACGATTCCGATTACTTCAGCACTTACTAGACAAACGCTCTAAACTTCCAATTAATTACAAAAGACTCATGTACTTGACTACAATAAGGCCTATTTGGACTTACGGAGTTGAGCTATGGGGCTCCACTAAACCATCGAATTCCTCTCGTATCCAATCCTTACAATCCAAAATCCTTCCTAAAATCCTCAATGCTCCCAACTTTGTTACAAATAAAATCATCCACAATTACCTTAATGTTCCATATGTTTCCGATTTGGCCCAATCCAGATACCTATTCTTGCTTAATAAACTTCAGAATCATCCCAACCCTCTCTTTTATAACCTTGCTTCCTCTTCAATTCCTGATAACCTTCCGAGGCATCTGAAAAGAGGATGGCCCCGTGATATCATTAAAGTGCTACCATTGGGTAGTTACTGAGCAAGTGTTTTTACGTCAGTATATCCATATTTTCAAATTTACTAGATGTATTTATATAATACAGTTGTAAATATCATTAAGAAATAATATTTAAAAAAAAAATTATTTTTCTTTGTTACTAGGGAGGTAATGTAACTTTAGATGTATAATTGTTTAAAAATGATAAACCATTGTGAAATAATTGACGGCGGTTTTATCATTAGAATGGCAGTAAGGTTAGGTAATGCTAATGGAAGTCGCAATAATTCTTTATATTTTACTGTTGCTATTTTTATTTATCACAAAATACACACACAAACATCCATACATCCAACTGAATTTTCTAATTTTCGTTCCTTAAATAACTAAATATTAATTAATTCCAGCACTAGATTAATAAATATCGCAAAAAATTTTAGAGGCAGCCACTACGTCACCGAGGCTGATGTTCCTCAGCTGTTGTATATTAAAGAAAACCTATACCATGTGAATGAATGAATGAATCAATCGATCAATCAATGAAGGGTCTTGGGTTTAGTACTATTCAGGAAAAGTAATGTTTATTAGTCAACGGTTGTGAAATCCAACTCATCCTATCAAAAGAAGAATTGAATGAATTATCGAAAATGCTTAAAACTATTGGCTAAGTAATGATATAGAGTTTGTCCTCAACTACTCATTCAGCCCCAAATACAGATATATAATATATACAGATATATAATATATGCAGATATATAAGCTCTTTGGATGATATTTAAACAAGAAGATGCCAATAGCTAAAATCAGATTGGTAGCTCAGATAAGGCTGATGGGAAAAAGACATGCAACGAAAATCTATTTTGATAAAAAGTCATCAACTTCCAGCCAGAAGAGAACTGCCCATTGTAAAAAAAAATGTAAAGATACAATTTTCCATCTCCTTAGCAATTGATCTATTTTCAATGGCATTAGAATAAAAAGTTATAGGTACCACAGAGCTATCCACAAATTGTGTGGAAGCCATCTTAAGAGTAGAAAACAGAATTGATCTTAATAAGCGTATTACTATTTCTGTCATTGTCTTATACTAAGAAATTTATTATTAGACTGTGAAGGAATGTCTGATAATAATATTGAGATGAAATGAAATGAAAATGAAATAAAAAAAACATTTTATTGTTCTGGGACTGTTGTCCCTTTAGAACAAATTATAAGTACAGATTGTATGTCTGTGTCGTCACAATTAGATTATATATTTACAATAAGAGTCGACTAAAAATAAAATACTCAAGAAGAGAAAGAAAACAACAAGAAAATCGTACATATATATAAGAAACTAAAATAACCTAAATAAATTGAGGTAGTCTCTGGGGGTGCTTAGATATTTCCCTTAAATATATTTCGCAATCTGTCGAATTGAGAAAGGATCAAGTGTTTAAAGAGGAGAGGTTTGGAAGAGGAAACTGATTGTGCGTGTCGAATATCAGCAAGGATGAAATTCCAGAGGGTCCGTTTGGCGTGACCTCTACACTAAAATGACTTAATAAAGAGATTATATAGGCCAAACTGACCAATAAATTAGTAGGTCACCTTTTGTTTCGACTTAGTAGTCATATTATCTTACAATTCAAGTGGGAAGCAAATGGGTATCTACGAATTTTTAGTACCTGATTAAATAGACAAAGTTAGACGATATTCAGATTGAATATTCCCCAATTCCGAGAATATTCTTAAATAAAATATTTGTAGGTTATGATAAGATGAAACTATTTGCGAAGTAATAGGAGGATTTTGATAATTTAATAAAAGGGGTTCACGCCACGAATTGTAGTGATGCAAATATTGATAAGAAAAAAAAAATCGTTTAATTAAGGAACTGATTTTCTCTTTTTCCATAAAATAAGAAAGACATGGAAATCTTAACTCTCCTCATTTTTAATTTAAATATAGTTATCTGAGAAGGAGTTGATCGGGGGGTGTGGTCAAAGAAATACTAAATTAAACAAATAGTATATTATTTAATTTTTGCCGACGTTTCGACCCACTTTGCAGGTCTTCATCATGGCTACAAAAGTTACAAAGCATGGTGAAAATAAAATAAATGAATATAAGTAGATATAAAATAAGAAGAAGTTGTCTGATACAGAAATAAAAAGATGATATCAGAGATATATTGGGTGACAATGTAGTTAAAATATCAAGTATTATATATAGAAGATACAAACAAAAATGGAAAATAAGTATGAATAAAAATAGAAAATAAAGGAGAATATTGCATGTAAGTTAAAAGTAAACAGATTGCGATAAAAGATAAGGAATGGATGTATAACAAACTAATAAAGATTACATTTGATAACTGTAGGTTAAGAGATAAAGAAAATGAATGTTAACGAATAAATAGATTGAAAATTGAATAAGTATTGATAAAGTAAAGCTAAAATAAGAATAAGATAACATAATAATAAGAAATCAGTGGATAACAAGCTAGTGGAGGTTACATTTGATAACTGTAAGTAAAGAGATAACGAGACTAAAGGTTAAGAAGTAAAAAAAAATTGACAATCATCTCTACATCATTAAGCAGACCCTACACGGTAATTCATGAATGAACGTCACAAGAAGTTCCAAGATTGCCCGCTATCGCTTTGATCATGAAGACCCTTACACGTTCAATCATTACTGATCATTACTTATGTGAAGTTTCCACTTTTTTTTCTCTCCAATTTATTGCCTACTTGACTATTTAAAGAAATAATAGTTGAAAATGGTTAATAATAATATAGACTAGGGATATAAACAACTATTTACTTTTATGAAATTATTTACTTAATAACGAGACCTAGGTAAACTAACCTATCTAGTAGTAAGATTAGTCTCATAGAAAATCGTTTTGACAAAAGTTAGTAAAATATAAGTCTACTACTTACAAAACTTAAGGAAAGGTATTGCGAAAATAATAAATTTGTTGAAGAAAATGGGAAAAGAACTGATAAATATACACAACGTTAAAGTTTTTTTTTTTCCTAAAGTAAATTGTGAAGTTTCCTCATTTTTTTTTAATTTGTTGCCCACTTGACTATTTAAGAGAAATAGTTGAAGATGGTTTATAAAATATAAACAAGGGATATGAAAAATTATTTAACTATTTACATATAATGAAAATCAGAAATTTATAATGGTTATGAGGCCCAGGTAACCTAACCTATCACTTCTCGTGAATGAACCTTTGATTTCCGGATGTTCGGAAATCCGCAGCGCACCACCATCAGTACTTCATTCACTACCTTACACGACAATTCGGAACGTCATTAGTGCAATTCCGATTGACCGTGTAGGGTCCCCTTAATAAATATAGTTATCAAACAAGACGGTTTGAATCGATAGGTATCGAAACGATCTGCACCCTACCGTAGCTATCGATAGATCCTTATCTATAAGATATTTATTTTATTAGAACTCCTTTCTCCTGAACGAGAGGGAAATATCGCAGAGCGGGGGCGATAGAACGCTCCAGATGCGGTGTGCACTCTTCCACTACGACCCACTCAACTTGCACCGGCCTCGTTGTTCGACCAATCGTTACCCGAGCAGCTGGTGCTAATTGTTACTAATTGTACATTCCACGCCACGAACTATCGAAGCCAGAGCCGTATCGATTCTTCGTTCGATAAGAAGAAATTAAGCGAAAGTTTTGGAGCACCAGTTAAAAAATAGACTAGAAAGCCGTGAAAAGGTGTTCGCAGGCAGTTAACCATATACATATATTAATAAGGTCCGTGAAATATTGCATTCTCGAGATGGAACAAAACTTTTTACATATTTATTGAAATTACAACTGTGGGAGAGTTCGGGCTGATGTTCCCCCTTTCCTCCCAAATGGTATAATATAATTGTGTAACATGAAAAAAATATTTAATAATTATCTCTTCCTCAAGGTAGTATCCTTGGTCCTATCCTTTACACAGTTTATACAGCTGATATCCCAACCCATCCTAATACTGTCATCACTACGTATGCTGATGTCACATGTATCCTGTCAGTTAATAATGATCCAACAATTGCATCCCAAACTCTTCAATCACACATCACAAACCTTGAAGAATGGTGTCAAAACTGGAGGATTAAAATAAATTCCAATAAATCCCATCAAATTACATTCACCCTTCGTCGTAAAGCAATGACTTCCTGTCCTTCAGTATTCTTTAACAACACCTCACTTATCCCTGTTGAACAAATCCGATACCTAGGACTCCAGCTGGACAAACGTCTCACTTGGAATCCTCTTTCAAGACTGAAACGACAAGAAACTGCTCGACGTTTCCGCTTACTCCAACACTTACTGGACAAACGCTCTAAACTTTCAATGAATTACAAACGACTCATATGACTATAATAAGACCTATTTGGACTTATGGAGTTGAACTGTGAGGCTCCACTAAACCATCAAATTCCTCTCGTATCCAATCTTTACAATCCAAAATCCTTCGTAAAATCCTCAATGCTCCTTACTTTGTCACAAATAAAATAATCCATAAAGACCTCAATGTTCCATATGTTTCCGATTTGGCCAAATCCAGATACCTATCCTTCCATAATAAACTTCATAACCATCCGAATCCTCTTGTTTCTAACCTTGCTTCCTCTTCGATTCCTTATAACCATCCGAGGCGTCTGAAAAGGAGATGGCCTCGTGATCTCCTCATGTAGACAAATTATTAGAGTGCTACCAATGGGTAGTTTCTCAACAAGCGTGTTTCATGTGATAATATTCCTATGTACACATTTACTTGATGTATTCATACTAATACAGTTGTAAATATCATAATAAAAAAAAATAATAATCTCTAAAAGTATTATTTTCTTATTTTATTACGAAGCCTTTGTTTATAATTTTTTTCATATTTAAGGCAATACTTCCAATTTTCTTCAAATTCTTTTGATTACATTTGTACTAACGTTTCGGGACAATTTTCCCATCATCCGAGCCATCTTTATCTTCACTTTCTTTTTTTGATGTGGCACCATTTGTTGAAAGTATATCGCGCATATACCAATTATTAACATATAGCAACTTAGATTGTCAGGTATTAGTGACTATTTTGCCTTAATTTTTATTTAAAAATCGATTTTTTTTACCAGTCCTGGTCTTGGTCTTGCAACAGTTAGGCAAATTGCAAGACCAAGACCGATTTTGGGCAACACGGACTAGGGTCTGTACCACCTCATGTTTGAACTGACCAAAAAATTGTAACAAAAATATTTATGTTCTATTACATGTAATTTATTAAAAATTAAATAGCCTATTATGTTTAAAACTCACCTTATTATTTCTTTGAAAAAACGCAATATCACTTCTGTTATCTGTAAAAAAAAAAAAAATAAATAAATAAAGTAAGATTTACAAAATTTCTTATTTAAATAGGTATATATATATACTCTAATACTTATTGCTCTAAGTGTGACATGGCAGCTTATATTATTTCTCAATGAAACTTTTATTTCCAAATTTTTAATGAATTAAACGGTTTATTCGATCCTCATGAATGAACTTTTATCGATAATGTCAATGGCAAGAAAGTTGTGAATGAAACCTGAGGCTTTGGCTGTGGCAGCTGTAATTAGATGTGAAGTAGCCCCCGCGCCCGGTAAAGGCGAGATGCCCAGAATTCCTCAAGAAGCCAGTTTATGAATGGAGAGTTCTCGAGGAGAAAGTTCTCAATGGCCTCCTCTCTATCTCTCTTAGCTCTTTTCGTCTCGGGGATTATGTTTCCATATTGTAACCGATACTGATAGTGTATTCATCTATATTTTCTAACTGTTCATTGTTTATCTACATAACTTGGTATTTCTAATGAAGTTGTCGAAAAATTCGCAATGCATATTGTTACCAAATACCAAATAAATAAGAAAAGAAAATAATGCAACGTATCAAAAGTTTAAGACATGAAATGTTACTTTATCGATAAAATCCACAAAGAAAAAAATTAATTTAAACCTTCATTTTTGTTTGTAACCAACATGTTTCCAAATTATAGTAAGCTGTATCTTTGTTAAAAACTGTCCGATTTCGATGATTTTTTTTCCCTTTATTAGTGAATTCAGTAATCTTTTATATAATTATGGGCATAACCAAGAGAAAAGTGTGTAATTTTTCAGTTATTCGCAAATAAAGTTTTTTTTTTTTTCATAACTTGTTTGCCTGAATTTTCTGGGTGATTGGACTATTTTGCCCGCCTGAAGGAGAAGGAAGCTTTCGAAATTGGTGGCTCAATCTTGAGATTCGGTGAAAAATTAACGATGATATGGCTTGCCGATCAAAAACACCATCGATAAATAATATAAACTCCTCCTCTCTCGATCATAGAGGCCTCAAGTCGACGGAATGAGACATGTATTCAATGACAGTACTACAATTAACGTAAGGTTATGTGGATGCGAACCCTATGCCTTGCGTTATCTGGAAAATAGTACGTTTTTGGGCTTAAAAAGGCAGGATCCGATATCCGGTTCTTGCAGTACGCATCAAAATCTTCAAGATTCAATTTGTCCATTATCGATCTACAGACCTACCACCGTTCCAGTATTGAAGTCTAGCAAAATGTTTGTATCGAATTTATTTATTTTAGAAAGAAAAACAAAAATGGAGAATACGATTCGCTAAACCCCCGTGAAATTCTGAATCCAACGGTCCCCCATTCATGGTATTTGAGCATGAGCTTATATTTGGTACAAAACCGATTTCAAGCCTTACTGTAATAATATATGTGGGGATAGTCCATGCCAAACGCCTTTATTACAGATTATATTATGGATCTATAATAATATAACAGAAATTATATTATTAATTTTTAAAAGGTTAGAGATAAATATGTTCTATAGAAATCAATCAAAGTAAATATTAGATAGTGTCAATTGCATGCTTATCAGGATGCCATCAAGTGATCGAAAAGGAGCTGGTTATGGGAATTCGTCCCCACTTGTATCCACTTGACCAAATGAAATATCTGATGTAATTTGTCTTTTAATTAATTTCTCAGCTTTTCATAAGGAAACAGCTGAACTATTTTCGAAGAAAAAGTATCAATTGTGACATAGTACCTAGAGGATAAGGACAAAATAAGTAGTATGTTACATAGTACCTAGAGTGTAAGGATAAATTAAGAAGAAAAGTACTTAGTACCAAGAGAGTTTTAGAATTTTTTTTTGAAAAAGGAGCAACCGAAGAAAAATCTTTCTTTGGAGTGAAATCATACTCAGTTATGCCACTGCGCACGCGAGAAAATAGACAACGGTTCGATTTGGAAGAGTGTGAGAGGCGCCTAATATATTTTTGTCCAGGGAGCCTACTAGTGTTGCCCGAAATCGGTACTGGTCTTGCACTTTGCAAGACCAAGACCAAAACTGGCAAAAAAAAAAAAATCGTTTTCGAGAATAAAAATCAAGGCAAAACAATTTCTTAACAATTTTAGTAACAATATGTAAATAATTGGTATAAACAAAATACTTTTACATTTAACTGTTGCAATTTTTCATTCGGGCTTAGTTAGGTTTCACCAACCTGAAAAATTACAGTAATATCTCTATAGTAATAAGACTCTTGCGCAAGACCAAGACCAAGACCAAGACAGAGTGCACAACACTAGAGCCTACAAACCATGTGACGGTACTGTTGTTAATTTTGAAATCTATTATTATTATGATTGCTATTAATACTGAGACGCGAACTCTTAATTATTTTATCATGTAAACTTCGCTTTATCAGATAAACGCGTTTTTGATCACCTTCCGTATTGATGAACTTCCTTATATCTTAAATGGAACAAGACGTATATTTGAAAGTTGCGTACATGACCTGAACGGGTACTATTCTTTATCAAATATATTAGCTTCCGTTTCTGTTCTTAAGAAAGATAAGACGAACAAGTCTTAGCAATTGTTGAGAATCTGTTATCAGTTTGAGAGCTTTGTCTTCGAAAACGTGCCTCATCTTCTTGTACGACAGAAGTCAAGTGGTCACGGTTATCACTCAGGACATTTTGAAAATATGTGGTAAAATACAATAAAACTTCTCAGCAGGGGACAACTGGGATGGGAAATCAAATTTTGTCCGCTATAGAGAGCTGTCCGTAAATGTAAAACTTAACTTATCAAAACTGCATTTGAAATGCAATATATAAATATTTAATTTATTATTTATTATTTATTATTTATTTATATAAATATTTATTTAAAATATAAATATTTATTTAAAATATAAATATTTAATATGTAAATAATTTGAAATATATAAATTAATTTTTTCATTCATTTAAAGAGAATAATATTAAATCTAAAACAACTAAAATGTTGATTTTTTACATATGTGAATATTCTGTGTACAACAAAATGAAACGTTTAGGAATATATTTACTTTCACTTACCTATATATGAAATATATAGTAAGGAACAGTATTGCGATCGTGAAAATGTTTTAATCTCAGTTTTCAACGGAAATACATGTTTTTTGAGGTCTCCTGAATCCAAATAACCAATCCAAACGCAAAATTGTCTGTGAGTGTGTGTATGTGTCGGTACGTATGTGATAGGTCTATCTCAAAAACGAAAAGTCGTATGAAAGTAAAATTGCACATTTAGGGTTTTTATATACCTGAGATGTTACAGCAACTTTTTTGTCAAAATCGGCTGACCTGAAGTGGCACTATATATCATCGATGAAACACATTTTTACTATTTTCTCGAAAACAGCTCCAACGATTTTGATTAAATTCCTTATATCAGTGTAAAATTGAGCGAAAATTTTTAATATTATGTAGGTTTTATTCTCATTGATGTTATGTAACAGGGCTTAAATGGCTAATTTTCAACATTAGCTTTTTAAAGTATCTTTAATTTTTTTTTATTTGAAAAAATTGACCATTTCACATTATTCTCTAATATAAAAGATAGTTAAATATAGAATATCAAAGAATTTTATAATTAACTAAAGGAGAAATAAGAGATCTTAACGGAGAATAGTTGTAATTGAGGTACCAAAGGAATTCGAGAGCACCCGAACTCGATCGAAAGATTAGAACATTCTTCCATACATAACATGAGATTAATATAATACAGACTCCGACAATATTATATAAATGTTAAAATTTGTACATATAAGCGTACTTAATCTAATAAAAATATTCACAATGAAATATAAATCAATATAGCGTTTTTAATTTTTACTTTCACTTTCCACTTTGTCTGAAAATACTTATTTCTGATAAAAGGGTGGTAAGTGAATGTTGTGTGATGCGCGCAACGTACCAGATCTTTCATATTGTGTGTACAAATAAAGGTTAATATTGTTCATTGAATGATCATTTTTACTTGTATATTTCCAAGTAATATATATTTTATAATCAATAATATATTTTATAAATAATAAAATTAAACGTACCTTTAGAAACAATTGCAAGCCAAAGAGAGGTAATCATTTTCGAGAGATATAATTGACCTAATTTAAAAATTTTGGTACCCAGTGGACGCAGAATTTGATGCTCTTTGACTCTATGAGATTTTTATCTTGCAGAACTCATGTCCAAGCTGCAGAGTCATTTATAGTCATCTATTTAATTTTTTGACAAATTTAGTAAAAATCAGGGTTCGTTGACAGTGGTTTTCGACCATACCACTTTACCAACTTTTAAATTTTTGGAACTCACTTGACTCATAATATAATGTTCTTTAATACTGATCTGCAGGACAATAATGAAAGACTTACGGACTTAAACTGTGAAGCAAAACTTTCTAACATCTAACGCACCCAATCCTTCCAGTCCAAAGTCCTTCGAACAATCGATGTTCCTTTCTATGTAACCAACAAAACCCTACACCAAGACTTTAATATCCTATTTGTCCTAGATCTTATTCCAGAAAAATTCTTACCTATCATCTGAATCCCCTTGCACAATCCCCATCCAGCACCCATCCTTATAATCCTCAAAGAAGATTAAAACGGCAATGGTCTCTCGACCTTTTTTAGTTTTTATATATTGGAGTTCTGGCAATGGCCATATTCTTCACTCACGACATGAATGTATCTGGCTAAAGCGCTCTCATTCATTCTCCACTGGGTTTAGCCTCAATGACGCGGTTGAGAGAGTAGTTCAGGGATCTCCTAGAGTCATGCTTTTCCCTCCACAGTTGGAAGGACAAATCTGGCTCGGATTTCTCTCTAATTTTCGTCTGGTTGAAAATAGTGTATATAGATATGAATGTGTTTTTTGTTTTATTTAGTTATTTTTAAGTTATTTTATTCTTATTTATTGTATACTTATATTTATGTATATATTATTTTTCTGTTTAATTTATTACACATATAGTGTGAATACGATCTCTTAGCACTATTATAAATACCCTTTGAGACAGATTATTATATTTCCCAATAAACGAACAAAAATAATAATAATAACGTTCTTTAATTTCTTAAAGAGAATATTTTTCGCTTCGATACATCGTTCAGGCATAATTAGTTAAAAAACAAAAAAAAAATGTTTAGAAAAATCTGGCATTTTTGGCTGTCAAACGAGAATAAAAAAATATTGGGCCATCTGGCCAATATAATCTTGTTATTTTGATATGTTGGGGATGGAGTACACGCCAAACGTCTAAATATTTTTGTAGACCATATTTTTTCTCTATTTTGTGATCAAAGTATGTTACAGTTTAAGTGGAAAGCAAATGGGTGTTGATGAGTTTCTGATTGAAAACGCTTCATTTTTGAGTATTATTGTAAAAAAAAAAAAATGTAGTTTATGAAAAGATGAAGCTATTTGCGAAGTTTTATACGGTTGTTAACGAACTATACAATTTTGTAGTTCACATTCAAACCTTCACCTGCGATGATTACTCTTTTTAGCAATGATGCTCCACTGGAATCCAACAGGTCGTTCCAAAACTCATCATTAGTGCAGGTACAGATGTCTATTGGTATTGGATTTCTTCGATGGAATGTTTGATAAGTTTAGAAACGTAGGAGTCATTCATGAATGGAGTCCTTGAGATTCCTGGAAGACACAGATGTGGAGAAGGTGGAACAAGGCCGAACTGTATTGTTTGTTAATATAGTTACGAGGACGGTCTCCTTGTAAGGAGATTCCAGCAGAGAATTGTTTCAGCTATTTTCTTTACAGTTTCTGGAATGAATTGTTAAACGAAGGACCTGGAAACCAAGTGACGAAATGGTTCAGGTCTTTCTTTTTCACTTTCTTTTTTACAAGCCATGATATAATAATCTCAAAGGGAAAATGCAGAATAATTATGGAATTATTAAATATTCAATACATTCCACATTACCGTCCTCTAAGTATTGTGGTAAAAATGTAGATTAGATGTCGGCATGGATTTACGATAAATGTTGAAAGGATTTGTTTGGATCTTGTTCTTTTTATATGAATGATCTGGTAATTTAATTTTAGTACATGATTTGAATTAAAATAAATTCCAATAAATCCCATCAAATTACCTTCACCCTTCGTCGTAAAGCAATGACTTCCTGTCCTTCAGTATCCTTTAACAACACCTCACTTATCCCTGTTGAACAAATCCGTTACCTAGGACTCCACCTGGACAAACGTCTAACTTGGAATCCTCATACCAGACTGAAACGACAAGAAACAGCTCGACGTTTCCGACTACTTCAACACTTACTAGACAAACGCTCTAACCTTCCAATTAATTATAAAAGACTCATTTACATGACTATAATAAGGCCTATTTGGACTTACTGAGTTGAGTTATGGGGCTCCACCTAACTTTCAAATTCCTCTCGTATCCAATCCTTACAATCCAAACTCCTTCGTAAAATCCACAATGCTCCTTACTTTGTTACAAATAAAATCATCCATAATGACCTTAATGTTCCTTATGTATCAGATTTGGTCCAATCCAGATATCTGTCCTTCCATAATAAACTTCATAACCATCCCAACCCTCTTGTTTCTAACCTTGCTTCTTATTCAATTCGTAATAACCCTCCGAGGCGTCTGAAAAGAAGATGGTCCCGAGATCTCCTAATATAGACATATTATTAGAGTGCTACCAATGGGTAGTTTCTCAACACGTGTTTCATGTCATTATATCCATGTGCGAATTTACTAGATGTATTTTTGTATACAGTTGTAAATATAATATAAATAAATTTTTTTTAAAGTAGATGATTTGATATAAAAATTTGAAGCATAAAATATTTTTATTGTGTGGCTTCCTCACTACCGAAGGTAGGGAAGCTTTGTATTCGTGCGAGAGGTTAAAAAAACAATTATGCACAGAATCAAAAATTTTCGCTCGCGTTTTACGTTTCAGACATCAAGGATCGAATTTGGTTCGGCGTCTGTCTGTCTGAAAACAAATAAAGATTAAATAATAAAAAATACATTCCACATTATAGAGGCTGGATGTGCCCCAGGAAGGTCTCCCGACCCCAGCGACGCCCAACGACTAATGTAATGTAACAGAATAAATAATTTTTCTGCCATGAACCGGGATTCTAACCTGGGACCTAGAGCATTGGAATAATAATAATAATAATAAAAGGCTTAGCGAACCCGAAGGTTCGATGCCGACACCACCAACCGCTTATTACACACCTCCCTCCACCGATCGCCGTCCAAACCCAGTCCCTTCAGATCGGCTTTAATGCAATCTTCCCACCTTCGCTTCGGTCTACCCCTCGGACGCTTACCATTCGGCACAGCAAATATTAACCTTTTAGGAATTCTCTCGTTACTAAGCCCAACAATTTTACAAGCCCATTTGATTCGCCGCGATGAAATTACCTCAATTATATTACCCGGATACAGTTCACGCAATTCGGCGTTGTGTAACCGTCTGAACTCTCCGGTTAACTCATCCTTCTTCGGTCCGAATATTCTACGCAATACTTTATTTTCAAAAACCTTAAGACGCTGCTCATCCCTTATCCAGCTAATGTAAGCGGCCAAGTTTCGCATCCATAAAGAACTGTAAGCAAGATAATTGTTTTATAGATTCTAATTTTTAAGTTCCGGGACAAGAGGCGCGAACTGAGTAGTTTTGTCACAGAAAAATAACAAGCATTTCCCGATTTCAGTCTAACCTTAATCTCTTCTTCAATTTCGTTTTTTCTAGTTATCGTAGAACCTAGATACCTAAATTTATATACCTGTTCAAACATATTACCGTCTATATCGATATCACCAGTAGTATCGCCATTTTAGAGCATTGGAATATATATATATATATATATATATATACATACGAATGCGCAGTAGCGCATATAGCAAATTTTATGTCATAGGTCTGTGACTTTTCTAGGTATTGGCTTAGATTTAGTTATTTGTGAAGCAACAGAACTTTGAATCATTTTATTTTTAATCTACGTCGAACAGGTTACTGGAAGATAAAGAGTGGATTTAGTTTTCGATTCCCAGCCGGATGAAGGTAGTGATGTAAGCTCGAAGAATGCTCGGCAGTACGAGGCAATATCCCTCTGTACAGAACAGATTGCACCTTTCTCTACCCGAACATTAAAGTCTCCGAACTCCGGTCAACACTTTCCATCTTGAGGAACTTGTTCCGGGAAAGTGCAAGTAGGAAAGTCTCTATTAAAAGTAAAAGTTACACCTCCATGGAACATTGCTCACCTCGTGAACATTGGTGTACAGCAATCTTCGAAGTTTTCCTTTCTACAAATTCCTTTCAAGAAGTATTATCGCATCTATGTGAACTTATAACGGCACCTCTGTAACGTTATATCTTTATAATAAAAAATAACAAAAATTAGACAAATACATATATTAACATCACCTAAAATCCACAAAATCAGTTTTAACACTTAATAGAATAGAGAAAAGCTGATTTGAAATTCTGTTTCATATTTTAAGAAAACATTTAGTCATACAGGAGTGAGTTAGCTCAGTATTCAACTTGATAATCCGTCCATTGCATCCTAAACTCATTTATCACACATCACAAACCTGAATAATGATGTAAAAAAGAATTACAATGAATCTCGTCAAATTACCTCTATCTTTCATACTAAATCTAAATTAGTATGTTTTATTATTATTCTTAATTACTTTAATTTAATAATTGACTTGATTCTTCAACTCACACCTGTCAGAAGTTCCGACAATCAGCGAGTGTGATGTCAAGATGAAGAAATTGGTCTTGGAATAGGCGTGAGGGAGAGGAGTACCCTGCGGCGTCCTTCCTGTCTTGACCGTAATGTTTATAGTTAGTGGAGGAGATCTCTCATCCAGCTTCTTTTAAGCCTCCTTCGGGTGCTATCGGGCATGTTAGTTGTGGCCATGCCTCGAATCAATGAGTTTGTATGTCCGTGTAAGTTATTATGAAATCGTTTGTAGTATGTTCGTATGTGGTCGTTAACTTTTGGCATCTGTAAGTCTTTATGTAGAGTAATGTTACTGACGTACCATTGGACTACCTATATGATACTAACTACCTATATGAAATGGTGTTTAAATGATTCTTGAGGTCCTATTATATGTAATTAAACGAGTAATAATACTTCAAGAGATATTTTTTACCATAAAACATGGTTACATTTTACCATTTGAGGGGGACTTCAGCCCGAAAGCCTCCCCCCCCCCTGGATACGCCTGTGGTAATTGGGAATTTAATATTAAATGGACTTAATATTAAATGGAAATCTCCCACATACTGCAAAATGAGCTTGACTGGAAAAAAGCTACAATATCGTAGAATTCCAGATAGTGAGAGACGGAGAATTGATTCGTTAATAGGAAAATTTAACTCGAGACGAAAAAAATAACTCTAGTCATTTTCATTGTAGGTGGATCTTTTCGAACAAATGAATCTTCGAAATCGCAAAAAGCTCAGAAACGAACGTACCACTATTACTAGGAGCTTTGGTAATAGTCCTGAAAGTTTTAGATATTACTTTAATTTATTTTTCTTTTATGCATACACTGTATGAGTGGTTACTTTTAGTTGTAATGCATATTGCCCTTGAGTGAGGCTCATTTTTTTAATATTCAATAAATAAATACCCTTTATTATCAACAACAATGGAATTTATCCTAAAATTACTCTTGATCCTTCAACTACAATAACAGTATATAATCTCGATGCATACAAATTGTAGATAGAGAGAAACTTACATTTCTTAACTGTGTTGCACCACTGTGCAACTTCCTACTGCAATTTCTACTGTTGTATTGTATTTTTTAATAACATTGTTCTATTATCTTGTATTGTACTAACTAAATTACTCAAATCATCAAAGAACCCGATGCATGACAATAAAATAGTACAACTTATTTTGACGTTACCATGGGGATAACACGAAGGATACCTCCATCCTTATGGAACTTTTTGCCTTCTCTCTTTATAACAGTAGGAAGAAATTTAATACCAACAATTCATCTCCTTTATGTTCTTGAGTTGATCTAATTTTATTGTCATGTCTGAACTATATTATTTTATTGTACATATTTGAAAAATATAAGTTAATATTCAGCGATTTTTATCAAATTATTAAAATTGTTGTGAATGGCTTCTTCTTATCGTAATCTAAAACTTTTATTGAGCCGTCAAATCTCCGATATGTTACACTCGGCCTAAAACGACTAGAGTCGACTTATTGAAAAGTTTTTTTATATGGATTAAAATATCTCAGAAACTAAAAATCGGACTTGTACATTGTTAGTAAGGTATATGTTCATCATTTCATGCTCTCTGTAATAGACTATTATTCAAAATTGAATCTCAACGCTACGTTGTGTTAGGGAGGCGAAAAAGCGAAAAATAGTGTTGAAAACGAAATGATAACGAGTTTTATGGAAGATATGGATTACAATTTTTCAGAAATCTGCACACTATAAAAGAGGGAAATGTTAAGCATTTCATTGTTTTCGTTATAAGTCGTAATATTTTTGATTGGAAAGTTTGAAGATTGTGCAAGTGTGTCTTTTTAGCTATACCGTAAGTGGGCGGGGTTGCCGAATGGGCTAACGCGTTGTGCACCGCACCACCGTTGCCCGGCAACCGGATATATGATAAATGATACAAAAATAGTCATGAGTTCGTGTCCCGGTGCCAAGATGTCTTTTAAATCCCCGCTCACACCCTCTGACCCAGGAAAACCCCGTATAGCCTTAACGGCGAGAAAGGGGAGGACACAAAAAAAAAAAAAAGCTATACCGTTTCAAAACTAAAAATTGGACCTGTATATCAGCGATGGAAATGTTCATCATTTCATCCTCTTTGTAATTAGCTATTATTCGAAATCGTATTTTAACACGACGCCGTTTTAGAAAGGAAAAAAGATAAAAAAATAATTTCGAAATCAAATGATAACGAGCTTTAATGAAGAAGATATGGATTAAAATTATCTCAGAAACTAAAAATCCTGCATACTGTAAGCCAGGAAATTGTTCATCATTTCATCCTCTTTGTAATTAGCTATTATTCGAAATCGTATTTTAACACGACGCCGTTTTAGAAAGGAAAAAAGATAAAAAAATAATTTCGAAATCAAATGATAATGAGCTTTAATGAAGAAGATATGGATTAAAATTATCTCAGAAACTAAAAATCCTGCATACTGTAAGCCAGATAATTGTTCATCATTTCATCCTCTTTGTAATTAGCTATTATTCGAAATCGTATTTTAACACGACACCGTTTTAGAAAGGAAAAAAGATAAAAAAATAATTTCGAAATCAAATGATAATGAGCTTTAATGAAGAAGATATGGATTAAAATTATCTCAGAAACTAAAAATCCTGCATACTGTAAGCCAGAGAATTGTTCATCATTTCATCCTCTTTGTAATTAGCTATTATTCGAAATCGTATTTTAACACGACGCCGTTTTAGAAAGGAAAAAAGATAAAAAAATAATTTCGAAATCAAATGATAATGAGCTTTAATGAAGAAGATATGGATTAAAATTATCTCAGAAACTAAAAATCCTGCATACTGTAAGCCAGTTAATTGTTCATCATTTCATCCTCTTTGTAATTAGCTATTATTCGAAATCGTATTTTAACACGACGCCGTTTTAGAAAGGAAAAAAGATAAAAAAATAATTTCGAAATCAAATGATAATGAGCTTTAATGAAGAAGATATGGATTAAAATTATCTCAGAAACTAAAAATCCTGCATACTATAAGCCAGATAATTGTTCATCATTTCATCCTCTTTGTAATTAGCTATTATTCGAAATCGTATTTTAACACGACGCGGTTTTAGAAAGGAAAAAAGATAAAAAAATAATTTCGAAATCAAATGATAACGAGCTTTAATGAAGAAGATATGGATTAAAATTATCTCAGAAACTAAAAATCCTGCATACTGTAAGCCAGAGAATTGTTCAGCATTTCATCCTCTTTGTAATGAACAATCCTCTTTGATATATAATTTATATTTCATATTATTAATCTCACCTTATTGATGTTTTAACTTCTATCGTTTTGTCTAAAGCACAATTTTTTTTTTTTTTTTATCTTTCTGTAGCATTCCGATCAATAAGTCGAAAGTAATATTCATCATCGATTCTAATAGGGCTTTTTAACTTAACTTTTTCAATGTTATGAGGAGTGAGTCTATATCGCTTTAAGTAAATGTAGGTATTTATTTAGTTTCTGTCTCAGTTCTAGGTTTGAAGATTTGGAAAAAAAGTAGAGTAAAGTAATTTGAGTTGTCTATTAAGGGTATTTCGTATGGACCTCATGTCATCCTTCTATCAAAGGTAAGACCAAGATAGTGTACGGTGTCCGTCCGAGGATTTTTTTTGTTTTCGATATAAATTGGAGAGCAGTAAATGTAATGTGTTTCGATTTATCGTGTTTAGTCGAATTTTCCATGATATTTACCAGTCTTGTAATTTATCTAAATGATGTAATGTCAGTGAGGCTTGCGTTTTGTGAGAATTGCTGTGTCGTCAGCTCAGCATTTCATCCCCTTTATAATGATATCTGTAATTTATATTTCATATTATTAATCTCGCCATGTTGATGTTTTCACTTGTGTCGAGTGGTTTTTAACGCACACACCTCAGTTTTTTTATTTACAAAAATTCTCATAGATGGGGGACTGTAATATTCTGTACATCGAGTTCTTATTCCGATTTTTTAGAACAATCGATAGGATTCATATATCGATATTTATATCTCTGTCGTGAGAGAGGACTTTCTCCCGGAGGGCACTGAACCCCGAAGTAGGCCACGAGTACCAAGGTCAGCCACCTTCGTAATGGCCTTCGAAAAGCGAAAATAATATTATTTTATTGTTGTGGTGGGGGGAATTTATAATTATATAACTAATGATTTAAAATATAATTTGTCATGTGATGTAAATAGCCCTTGCGAATAATTCGCAATAATTTAATGCAACGTATTGTGAAGTGGAGGGTATGCAATTAATTCTAGCTTTCAAGTTAAAAATATTTAACAGAGGCGTATAGAGAAGGAAACGATTTTTTAACGACCAATGTAAGAAGGAAACTTTTGTTTGATTGAAAATTACAAAACTTGATTATATTAAAACGCTTTACAATGGTTTATTATTTCCAAACAATTATACATCTAAAGTAACATTACCTTCCTAGTTACAAAGAAAAATAAACAAAAAGTGATTCCAATTATTGGACTAAACTTTTTTTTTTTAATCATTAGTAATATGCTAAAAAAAAAATAGCATTACTTCAGTAACACATACAAAATTTAAAAACAAGGATATAACATTTGGAGTACAACATATAAAAAAAAAACCGGAGACCATATCTTTGCTCCTAATTGTAATAGAAACTGACGATGGAGCACATTATTTTTAAGGTAATTACAAATTTATTGTAACAACAAAATTCTGACATGTATTGTAACATACACTATATTTCAACTTAAAAAATTTTTTAGCATTGCATCCACTAGATCATTGGGATTGTGGTTCTGAAGATGGGAGTAAATATCCCGAAACGTAAACTTGTAAACATGTAACTTTGATAATACAAGAAATATATTCAATTGTTGCGTATTGGAAGTAATTATTGCCTAATAACTAAGAATATTATACAACTTCCCAGAAAAAAGAAGAATAAAACATAATGTTATGTCGAGTTTGCAGATTTATTTTGTTTTATAACTCGGAAACATTACGATTATATCAATGGAAGCAGCCTGGATTGTTATTTATAGAATAATTTAGTTATCTAAATGTTGTCATCAAAGGATGATAAAAAAATGGTGGCATGCCACACTGAATTAGTATATAGCTCTTTGAAAATTTATGAAATTTAGCTAAGCCTTAAACAAATTTCTTCTTGACAACCTTTTTGTCTAGAAAAAAAAAATTAAACAAGTCCGATATTGCGTATATTTACTTTAAATCTAATCTCAAGTGAGCACTCTACGATAAGTGCCTCCATTTGGACTCTATAAAATATCGGTTTATCGAAGGATAAATTCACTCTGGTTACTATAGAAAGAAAAGGCTGATCGCGTAGTAATATTACTTTGCAGTAAGTAGTTCATTTAGTAATTAAAATACACAGTGTGTCCAATGTGAATCGGATCGAATGTATTCTTTAGTCGAACGTATGAGCTAATCAAACTAGGTCGATGAAAAAGTTTTATTCCATGGTACAGATCCTTTTTTATCAAATTATTAACATCCACCTAAAACGTTTTAAATAGCTTCACCCCATTCTAACCTATAAAGATATTGGGCCGAATGCCACGACCTCTATCTCCAACATTTCAAAATAAAGAGGTTATATAACCCAAACGGCACAGTATTTATAAAAAACAAACAATATTGCTCAGTAAATTACCTTTTCTACGGTGGGTTTTAAAACTTTTTTCTTTTCTAAATATAACTTAAAAATTATATTCAAATTTTGTGTGAGAGTGTCATTTATGAAATTTACAACTGTGAAAATTGATATTCATTCACCAAATGTGATAAAGAGAAATACATGACTTGATAAGATTTGTAGAGAATCTACCCATTGGTAGCAGTCTAATAAAGTTTCCAAATTAGGAGATCACGAGACCGTCATCAGAGGTCGAGGAGGAAGCAACGTCAGAAACGAGAGGATTAGGATGGTTCTGAAGTTTGTTATGGAAGGATAGGTATCTGGATTGGGCCAAATTGGAAACTAACGGAACATACAGGTCATTATGAATTATTTTATTTGTTACAAAGTAAGGAACATTAAGGATTTTGGATTGTACAGATTGGATACGAGATTAATTCGTTGGTTTAGTGGAGTTCCAAAGCTCAATTCCGTAAGCTCAAATAGATCTTATTATGGTGATGTGTATGAATATTTTGTAATTAATTGGAAGGTTAGAGTGTTTGTGTAGCAAGCGCTGAAGTAGTGGGAAACGTCAAGAGGTTGCTTGTCGTTTCAGTCTGGTATGAGGATTCCAAGTTAAACGTTTGTCCAGGTGGAGTCCTAGGTATCGGGTTTGTTAAACAGGAATAAGTAGGTAAAGGTAATTTGATGATATTTATTGGAGTTTATTTTATTTGGAATTGAAGAGTCTGGGATGCAATTGTTGGGTCGTTATTAACAAATAGGACAACTATAAAATTCATTTTTTTGGTATTATTATTTATCTTCGTAAGTGAATGCAAGTTAATGAGTGATAGATTTTAGGTTTGGCATAGTTACATTTATTTAGAGTGGTAGTTTGTACTTTAAATAATGGTTTGATTTGTGTTTCAGAAAAGGCCTTCGCGACTAGGCGATCTAATGGATACGGAAGACAAGATGCAGACGGCTTTGCACCTCGCGGCGCAGTGCGGGGACACCGCGGTGGTGAGCGCGCTCATCGGCGCGGGGATCGAGGTCGACGTCAAGGGGAAGAGCCAGCGGACCGCGCTGCACTGGGCAGCGGTCATCGGGCACACCAAGGTGGTAGCGGCCCTCCTGGAGGCGGGGGCGGCGCTCGACGTCAAGGACGAGAACCACTGGACGGCCCTGCACTGGGCCGCGGGCGGAGGGCACGCCGCGCTGGCGGCCATGCTGCTCGAGGCCGGCGCGGCGGCCAACATAAAGGACGAGAGCGAGTGGACGCCCTTGCACTGCGCGGCAGCGAGAGGACGCACCGCGGTGGTGAGGGTTCTGCTGCGCGCGGGGGCCGAGGTCGACACGAAGGATCTGAGCCAGAACACTGCTTTGCACTGTGCGGCGGAGAGAGGACACGCCGAAGTGGTGGAAGCCCTCCTCGAAGCCGGGGCGCAGGCGGACCTGAGGGGCAAGGACCTCAACACTGCCCTGCACCGCGCCGCGCTGCGAGGCCACACGGCGGTGGTGGCCGCGCTGCTCGCCGGAGGCGCGGCGGTGGACGCGAAGACCGCGGAGCACTGCACGGCCCTGCACCTCGCGGCCCTCGAAGGCCACGGCGCGGCGGTGGCTGCGCTGCTGCACCGCGGCGCCGACCCGTTGGCCAAGACAGTCAGCGGCTACACTCCGCTCATCCTGGCCGCCTGGCACGGCCACCTGGGGGTGGCGCAGCAGCTCCTGGACGGCGGCGCCGAGCTGAACGCCAGGAACGCTGAGGGGATGACTGCCCTGGGCCGCGCCAAGAAGAGCAACCACAAAGCGGTAGCCGGCTATCTGATATCCAGGGGCGGGGTCCTGTGAGGTTGTTAGCCTGCGTGTCTTCTGTGACAGTCTGCGCGAGTGAGGAGAACTGCCCGTGGTTCGAGGAACTCTTTCATGTTTGGAAGACTGCGGTGGACCCAATCCACGCCAAGATTGGAGTACGTAGAGAAGGACCATCGGCAAGAAGGTCGCCGCATTGCGGAACCTCAGGATAAACCACGATAATACCTTGCAGAAGAAAAATAATGAGTTCGGTGAACTTGTAAAACTTGTCTAACATCCACTTCAGAAAACCCGTAATTTACTTTACCCGTATTGCCCATAAGTCAGGGGATGGAAAATAGGATAGTCTTTGAGGTCAAGCAGAACTCAAGTGTCAATTGTTATGTAATTGATTTTTTTTTGTATAAACAAAAATCTGTTCTGAACATTTATCTAACATTTGTAAAAGAACTTTGTTATTAGTGATAATAAAGGCTTTTTTGTTTTTTCGATTGTATTCCAATTTCATTCTTTTTAATAATACTATTTAACTGTTTATGAACAATAACAATCATATTTTTTTTTATATAATATAATGGTTTTGGGTTTTTATCTCGACAAAAAACTAACTTGGAGGACACACATTAGACAAAAACGTATGGAATTAAACAGACGATACGGTCTTTTATCTAGGTTACTTTAAAGACGTTCAAAACTTCAAAGTTTTACTAAAACCAATTTGGACTTATGGCATAGAACTGTGGGGTTCTGCTAAAACTTCTAATATTAAAAAAATCCAGTCTTTCCAATCGAACATTTTACGAAGAATGGTTGACGCACCATTTTATGTCGCAAACGGTAGATTACATAATGACTAGAACATCCTAACAACTTTAGACACTGCAAAATAAAACTACTATATCTTTCACCAAAGACTAACTTACAACACAAATCCTCTGACAGAAAACTCTAAAAGCACTAGAAACCCGTATAGAATTACCCCCCCCCCCCCACTTATATCTTAGAGCTCCTTACTTTACGCTCCTCTATCCATTCTCTCAACACCATATCTCAAACTATAGATTTATATATCCCCTCTCCTGGAACTCCTTACCCATCTCCATACGTCAAACCACGTCCATAAACTCCTTCAAACAGCTCCAATTCCACCATCTACTACAAATTCAATCTTCCGCAAGCTTGTGAGAATTTCTGGGTTATATAATTATGTAACCAGTAGTTAATTGATAGGAACAATTTTATTTTTATTTATTCACTCTCTCAGTATTTATTGTATTTTTCCTTAATATCTTTATATATATATATTTACATTTTCCACCATATCGGTATAAAAGATAGCCCGAAATGCCCTCTGTGTTTCTTGGATATGATGACAGGAGAACATCTTGATATATGCCCTGCATTACAGAACATAAGATGTTCGTTTAGCGAAATGGACAGCCCTTATGCTAAGAGAGCAAAATTATATTGGACTGCAAGAGCACACATGGCTGATTAAGCAGACGTAATTTTGGCGTTGAAAAAAAAAAATAAATAAAAAAAAAATTCTTATTATTTTGTATATATTTTTATGGTATCTACATGCCAGACTAATGAACATATTTTATGACGTACATATATACATATATTCTAAGAGGACTTCAGTCCCAGAATAAAATTATTTTTCATTTCATTTCATATGATCTACTTTTTGATACTTCCATTAATAGTTAGCAAAAATGTATTAACTAACCCGGAAAAAGTATTTGGATATCTTTAGTGAATCATAGTTAAATACTGCGCGTATTTACTTTAAGTGTTATCTAAAGAGCTGACTCAGCGATGACGTTTTTCGCTTCCAATATAAAATGTCACATTCCGTAGGATAAACTCAGTTCTGTTGCAACAGCGACTTGTAACGAAGTAATAACATTTTGCAGTGAGTACTTGATTAAGTAATCTCAAAATATATAATATGGTTGTACGAATCCATTTTTCAGACCTGAGAAATTACGCTACTAGTTCAAAAGGTTTTTGTAAAAATTGACTTTTTTTAAGTGAAAACTTCTTTAAGCGCGCGTTGCTCTTTTTTTTTTGTGGAAAGTGAATTATATTGAGCCGTTACATCTTCGATGTGTAACGCTTGTGTAAAGTCGGATGGAATCCACTAATTGAAGTTTTTTTGTATATGGATTAATATACCTCAAAAGCTAAAAATCAGACCCGCATACTGTAAGTGAGAGAATTGTTTGGCACTTCACTCTCTTTACAATGGGATATTATTCATAATTTATACTTCATAATATTAATCATAACTTCTTTTCACTTCTAACGTGTGGTCTAAAGCACAAACCGTAGTTTTTTACAGAAGAGCGTAAAAACATATTATTTCTTTATGATTTTCTATTATAATTTCATTTTTTATTTAGCTGTGCTATTTACCGTAGTAGTTTCAGATTACAAAATATCTCCTTTAGTGCAAAGGTAATAAACATGTAAAATTCTTACGTACGACCTTTTGCACTACCAATAGCGGTGCGGTATCTGTTAAATTACGTGTAAAACATTTGAATTACATAATCGTCTATCTACAGTGTGCCAAGCAAAACAACAATAGTAGCTTTACACTACACGATATTAATGAAAACATCAAAAAGGCGAGATTAATAATATGAAATGAAAATTATCAATAATAGTTCATTACAAAGAAGATGAAATGCTGAACATTTCTCTCGCTTACAGTATTCAGGTCAGATTTTCAGTATCTGAAATATTTTAATTCATATATTCAACTAATCTTATCATTTGGTTTTCGACACTATTTTTTTTTTTTCATTTTCGCCTCCCTAACACGGCGTCGTGTAAAGATACAATTTTAAATTATAACCTATTTCAGAATGGATGAAATGCGGAGCTTTCGTCACTAGTCGTATGCAGTTCGATTTTAGTGCCTGAGATATTTTAATCCATATAGGGAACCCTACACGGTCAATCGGAATTGCACTAATGACGTTCCGAATCGTCGTGTAAGGTAGTGAATGAAGTACTGATGGTGGTGCGCTGCGGATTTCCGGATATCCGGAAACCAAAGGTTCATTCACGAGAAGTGAAGGGGGGGGGCTGAGGTAAAAGTAGTGGGGGGACTAACCATACTGCTGGATAGCTTAGGTTACCTAGGCCTCACAACCATTATAAATTATTGATTTTCATTATATGTAAATAGTTAAATAATTTTTCATATCCCTTGTTTATATTTCATAAACTATCTTCAACTATTTCTTTTAAATAGTCAAGTGGGCAACAAATTTTTAAAAAAATGAGGAAACAATTTGCTTTAGGAAAATAAAAAACTTTAACGTTATGTATATTTATCAGTTCTTTTCCCATTTTCCTCAACAAATTTATTATTTTCGCAATACCCTTCCTTAATTTTTGTAAGTAGTAGAGTTATATTTTACTAACTTATGTCAAAACGATTTTCTATGAGACTAACCTAACTACTAGATAGGTTAGTTTACCTAGGTCTCGTTATTAAGTAAATAATTTCATAAAAGTAAATAGTTGTTTATATCCCTAGTCTATATTATTATTAACCATTTTCAACTATTTTTTCTTTAAATAGTCAAGTAGGCAATAAATTAGAGAGAAAAAAAAGTGGAAACTTCACATAAGTAATGATCAGCAATGATTGAACGTGTAAGGGTCTTCATTATCAAAGCGATCGCGGGCAATCTTGGAACTTCTTGTGACGTTCATTCAAGAATTACCGTGTAGGGTCTGCTTTAGTAAATACATTTCAATTAGTCGACTCTAGCCGACTTTACCCGAGCGTGAACACAAAATGAGCGAAAATCTGATTCCACTTTTTACAAAAATAGTGCAAAACATGCTTTCGTATAGTGCAAAGAAGTTTTTACTTCAAAAATACAAACTAAATTATTTTAGAAATAAGTAAGTTTTCTACTATTGAACTATAGGGATGAAACAAAATTTTCAGGATTTCCTTTTGTCACACAATGTTATCATTGAGTTAGCCGACGTTATGAACTAAACATGAGGATCATCATTAGGGCTGTGGCGAAGAAGAAAAAGAGAGTACTGTGGAGCAACTAGCATTTGTTGAGAAGGGTCAGCAAAATGTGGCATATTCTGCAGTAAAGGCTGAGTAATTTATAAAATAAATTTTGACTGAAATTCCTGACAATTTTGTTTAATCCTTGTAATTCAACAGTCGATTACTTACCTTTATCTAAAGTATTTAAATATTGGAATCTAGTCAAAACATTAGAAACATGAGTTCTCCTCTCTCAGACCCAGGGGTGCCCATCCCCCCTCCCCAAGACGCATAAACCTTCCCCCACTCCACCCATGATATTTTATTTCTCTCTTCTTCTTAAAAACATTGCAAACCAAAGTTGAAGTTATATATTCGTAGATTATATACAATTACACATACTGTGGTCTGTCCCATGATTCCACTTGTCTTTTGATTTGAATCTTTTCATTTTGAAAATTCACAACCCCGTCGGAAAGTGCCCCCTCATAAATTTTGACGTCGCAACTTGCTAAATGAAACCCTCTTCTGGGCACCCCTGCTCAGACCGTTGCACCTCTCTTCAAGATACCATTGTGCTCATACCTCACAGGGCAACAATAAGAAGTTGCTAAGGTTATCACTAATAAAGATTATGTTAGACATAGGCGGCCACAAACTTCACGTCACGTTGCTATAAACGTTGAATATTTATTCATCTATTATTATAAAGCTGGCAGTTAATATTTAAAATAAAATAAAATGCATTAATAATAAAAGCAATACCAATACCTTTCTTCGAATCTTGATTAAAGAAAAAAAAAATATATAAGTTCATTATTCTCAGAAGAATATAGTCGAGGGGTACAATTGAAAAATACTATATCATATAATAGTATATTTGATTACATTTCTTCTGACGTTTCGATTTATTTTGTAGGTGTTCTTCTGGGCGTTCCGTCAGTCACTGTTGAAGGCCCTATGGCGTCTGGCTGTCTGAGCTCATTAGTTTATTATATATATTTGCATTAAGTAATTAGCTAATTCGAAAAGAGCTATTGTTAACGGCTCAATTGTTATATATTCTTTTGTTATATAACAATAAATAAATGATTTGCTCTAGTAAACTTTTTGTTAATAATCAGTAAATGTGCTGGAAGTATAAGATATAAATGGCATGTGAAAGGAAAGTACTCAGCAGTAGAAAAAAAGAGAAAAAAGTATTTTGAGTTTATATAGTTGTTATATTTAATACCATGTTTGTGTTTCAGGAAAGGGCCACAATAACTTTGCAAATTGACTAATATGGACCATCTAGCATTACATCTAGCAGCAATGAGTGGAGACATTTCGGTCGTGACATCGCTGATTGCTGCTGGGACAGAGGTGAATAACAAATCGAAGGACCAGACAACTGCATTACATAAAGCAGCGTCAAGAGGACACAGCGCAGTTGTGAAGGCGCTGCTCGATGCCGGGGCGGTGGTAGACGCGAAAGCTGCTAACCAATCGACTCCCTTGCACTGGGCAGCTCTTGGAGGGCATTCTGCGGTAATGAGAGCGCTGCTGGACGCCGGAGCCGCGGTGGATATAAAAGATGAAAACAAGTGTACCGCTTTACATTGTGCCGCCGTGAGAGGGCACTCTGCGGCGGTCAGAGCTCTGCTTGATGGTGGAGCTGCAGTGGATATAAAAAATAAGGCCCAGTCCACTGCTCTACATCTTGCAGCAGAAGAAGGGCACGCCGCAGTAGTGAAAGTGCTGCTGGATGCCGGTGCCGCGGTGGACTCCAAAGATGAAACCCAGTCTACTGCTTTACATATGGCAGCGGCTAGAGCACACTCTGCAGTGCTGGAAGAACTCCTTGATGCTGGCGCCGCGCTGGACATAAAGGATAAGAACCAATCCACTGCCTTACATTGGGCAGCAGCTAGAGGACACGCTGGAGTGGTGAAGATGCTCCTTGATGCCGGAGCGGGGGTGGATACGAAAGGTCATGAGAAGCGTACTGCCTTACATGTTGCAGCGCAAGAGGGGCACGTTTCAGTGGTAAGAGCGCTGCTTGATGGGGGAGCGTCGGTAGATATAAAAGATAAAAACAAGTGTACTCCCTTACATCATGCAGCATTGAGTGGGCATACTGAAGTGTTGAAACTGTTGCTGGATGGAGGTGCGGCAGCAGATATGAAAAATAAATACCATCTGACTCCGTTATACTGTGGTGTGATGGGAGGGCACCCTTCCGTAGTGGCGGTACTGATTGATGCTGGTTGTAATGTTCAGCCTGAACTGAGTATGAATGGTAATGAGAAGGTTGAGAAGTGGACCCCCTTACATTTTGCAGCAGCGACAGGACACACTGCAATGGTAACAAAGCTGATTGATGCCGGAGCCACGGTGGACATAAAAGATAAGGAACAGTCCACAGCCTTACATCTTGCGGCAGACGGAGGACACGCCGCAGTGGTAAAAGCGCTGCTCAATGCCGGAGCGACTGTGGATATGAAAGATCAGTACCAGAACACTGCTTTACATTATGCAGCGGTGGGAGATAAAAATGGAGTGGGGACGATACTTAATGCCGAGACGTCCTCGGTTATGGGCATGCCTCTACTTGATGCAGACCTGGCCTCGAATATGTCTCTTCTTGGTCTCGGAACTCCCTCACATCAAATTAATGTGCGAGAATACACTGCAGTAGTGGAAGCGCTGCTTGATGCTGGGGCGTCGTTGGAAATGAAAGGTCGTGAACAGAGGACGGCTTTGCATTATGCAGCATTTGGAGGATTCAGTTCAGGAGCGGCGGTTCTGCTGGACCGCGGAGCAGACCCGGCGGCGAGGGCAGACAAGGGCTGCACTCCGCTAATGGAAGCGTCCCGATCAGGCGTCCTGGCAGTGGTGGAGCTGCTCCTCGACCGCGGGGCTCTAGTTAATGCTAGCAGCGATTTGGGATGGACTGCCTTACATTACGCCGCCGAGGGATGGCACCGGAGAATTGTAGTGATGCCGCAGCAGGTCGATGGCAGGGCGGCGGCGAACAAGAGAGGGCAGGGCCCACCCGCTGCGTTACATCCAGCAGTCCAGCTGAGGCAGTCGGCAGTAGCGTTAGTTCTGTTGGGCCGCGGAGCTGACCCGGCAGCGAAGGCAGTCAGCGGCTGGACACCGCTGATGGTGGCGGCTCGAACCGGCAATTCGGCCGTCGTGCGGCTGCTCGTCGAGCGCGGGGCTCAACTGAATGACAGGGATCGTTTTAGGCTGACTGCCTTAGGCCATGCCAAAAGGAACAACCGCAAAGATGTAGCGGCCTATCTGAGGTCCATGGGCGGGGTCGAATGACGTCACAGTCTGCGCGTCTTCAGGCTGTACGAGTGGATTACTGCAGAACTGTGATTTATTATTTTATAAACTTTTCTAAATATTTAATGTAGTATTCTATTTTTACTCTGTTTTTCTTAATATAGGTTAAGATATTTTGTTTTTCTTACAGAATTCAGTCATAGGTATTTATGCAGTATTTATAAATAACAAAATTTTAATGTTTCTTGATATAATATTTTCGTATTTATAAAAATAATTGAAGCAATCAGCAGATTTCTTTCTTTTAAACGTAAATTTTATTAAGGAATACTGATAAATAGTTATCGCGTTCAATGTGACAGAAAAGGAAGGACTAATAGTGGATCCCTCGATCAAATTTGAAACCAGCGATCAGGATCAGGACTTGGAGATAGTTCTGAGTTAAAGGACTATGGTCGGGAGGCAGGACAAGAATCCTCTTAAGGACAATTAGCTTCTTCCGGAGGATCGGTGTTGGAAGGGAGCAGATCCAGGACTCGGCAGAAACTATTATTTTATATTCGTTATTAATCCTCCATCACCACATATATTGATTGAGGCCTTTGTTTATTTGGTTCTATAAACCGCTCATCGTATGTCTGATGTGTATTCCAATAGTTCGGCCAAACTCTCTTATATTTTGTTTACACTATTATCTATTAATTGATGAGTATGCTCTGTTATATAGTAACTCAAAACGTTTGAGCAATGTATGTGTTGTATTTCTCTAATTTTTTCATTATGATAATATTTATTCTTGAGAAGATTTTAATTTTAGTTGTTTAGATATTATTATTATTATTGGAGGATATTGTACCAGAATTGAATTTATTTTTCTATTTGTAATGTATTTGCTCATAGATTTTTTTTAAAATTCTTACAGTAAATTTTGAAAAAAACAGAAATGGAACTAAATTTGTTGATGTTAAATTTTTGGTTCGGAGTAAAAAAATTGATTTAATCTACCACAGGAATACAAAGCTTCCCTAACATTTAAAATGATAGAATAAAAATACTAAAACAAAAATGGTGCATTGTTTGCAATCTATTAAAGGCTATTATAAAACTGATCTCCAGAAATAAATTTCAGCTACATAGATCATTAGTACATCTGAACAAATAAAGCTTATCTTTATTGAATTAAAACAGGCCTTTTTTTAGGAAAAAAACACTATGATTGTTTTTTTCTGATGGTTATTCTAAATAAATTTTTGTATTCTATGGTACAAATACCTCACTTTGGTTTCTGAGCATGTATCAAATGAAATATTACTGTAATATAAATACAATATTTACTACCACTGCAATGGATGATTTTTTTTTTCTTGATATTTTTTCGATTTCCTTATCTAGATTCGTAACTTTCAAATTTTAAAAATGTTGGTTATGGAAATATAATATTGCGTATATTTTCTTGGTATCTAATCTGTAGAGAGTATTTCAAGATAAGAGTTTCGATTATAAATCATCGTATTAATTAATAGGCGATAAATTAACTTCGATTGCTAAATGAATTATATATTAGAACGGCAGTAATTTTGCTTATCAATAAATAGATAATGAAGTATTTTTTTCTTATTGTGAGTGATATTATAATCGCCTTTGTTTAATAAGAAACGATAACGATAATAATATTTATTTCATGTAATTAATAATTGCTTAATAGTAAAGTAGAGTGAATTCAAGTAGTATTACTTTGACTTACCTATATATGAAATATATAGTAAGGAACAGTATTGCGATCGTGAAAATTTAAAATATAATACGGACATTGACAATATTATTAACTTATACATATGCTGTTTTCATATATGCTGTTGTTGGTATTATTTGATATTTAATTTATTTTTCTGTATAATTTATTTTTTTATTGTAGATAAAAAGTACATATATATATATTTATATATATATATATATATATATATATATATATATATATATATATATATATATTTAATTGTATAGATTACACCGATAGATAGAAAGAAATAGCCCAGAACAGAAAGAGATGCAGCAGGCTTATTAAGGCGGCAAAAGATCTTGATGGTCTGTAACGCCGAAAAATAACAATAGATATTTAATATATATATATATATATATATATATATATATATATATATATATACATTTATTTATTAAACAAATAAAAATACCCACAATGTAATTTAAACAAATATAGTATAATTTTTCTTTCATTTCCTCTTTGTCTGAAAATACTTATTTTTGCTAAGAAGAGGATGGTAAGTGAAAGCCGTGTGATGCCCGCAACAGATTTTTTTTCCTTAATACAAAATTTGGCTTAGTTTTTAAGAGCGTAAACTACACTGTTATTGCGATGTTTTAAATAAAATGATCAATTATACTTGACTATATTTATCATACTACTGCTAGACCATATATTCAATACATTTAGAAAACATGCTTATTTAATGATCCTAAAGGCAATATTAATTAAGTTGAGGTTTCTTATACAATAAATCTTCAATTTAGTCAAAAAAATTTATTCCGGAATATTCTGTTCCCTTTAGAAAGCATTTTTTTCTTCAAAAACAATAACAAACACCATATCCCATTAGGGATGGCCGACATTATCGAAATATCGATATTTTCCTTCCTATATTTCCTTTCGCTTTCCTGGAAAAACCATGTATCCGATATCTTCCGTCGTACTTTTTCCACCTTTAAATGTCTAAATTACTTCCGTCCCCTATTTTCCCTTGAAAACCGTAGGCTCCTAGTCTTCTTAATATTTCCCCAGTTTGACTATTGATATACGATATATGGGGGAGTCTCTGGTAATCTCGAGGCGAACTTTTTTTTTTCTTTTTTTTCATTCGACCATCCGACATCTTGCTGCCCAGTATAAGTTTGATTTTTTTATATAATCATTTACATATGTTTTATTCCTTAATATAACGCATATGTCCTATAGGCGAAACTTAAACGTTTGATGAATTGCTTTGTACGATTCATCTTCGGGATCCCGATGAATAATATTCAAGATTTGAATAAAATTCAAATATTCCATAATACCAGACTGAAACGATAAGAAACCGCTTGACATTTCCGATTACTTCAGTACTTACTAGACACTTAGTTAACTTCCAGCTATTTACAAAAGACTCATATATATATAACTATAATAAGGCCTATTTCGACTTACGGGATCGAGTTTTTGTGCTCTCTTAAACTATCAAATTCCTCTCGTTTACAATCCTTACAATCCAAAATCCTTCGTAAAATCCTCAATGCTCCCTACTTTGTCAAAAATAAAATCATCCATAACTACCTTAACCACATGTTTCCCATTTAGATCAATCCAGATATCTATCCTTCCATAATAAACTTTATAAACATCCCAATCCTATTGTTTCTAACCTCGCTTCCTCTTCAATTCCTGATAACCATCTGAGGCGTCTGAATAGAAGATGGCCTTAAGTAGACATATTATTAGAGTGCTACCATTGGGTAATTTCTTAACATGTGTTTCACGTCATTATATCCCTTGTATGAATTTACTGGATGTATTTTTTTTTATACAGTTATAAATATTATAATAAACAATAACAAATTTTTAAAAAAAAATCTTTTTAGGAGGGATATGACATAATTTCCCGAGAGCGCCGAATTTCTAAGGCCGGCATTGCTCTCAACAGTGTTACAGACACTGGAGCCAGTGGATATCGAAAGAGAGCGCTTCAGCCACATACCTAGTTCTGCCCTAAATACTGTTACAAAAGTTGAACTTTGTTTACATCCTTGGGTATTATTTAGATAATCCTTACCTGTATCATATTATTTTCTTTACATTTAAGGATAATAATCGCAATTATTTTGTATTTTTCTTTCGCTCAGTTAACATGGAGTGGGGTAACGAAAACCGAACAGCTGTGATCGCCTTGGTTGGAAGTTGGAAAATGTAGGTCAGAGATTTTGAACACTTTGAAACCTTTTGGTACCAGCCGTATGTTCGTGTACCGCACTATAAATAGATATAATATCTGTACGTCAACTCCTCGACCGGCCATCCCCGCACTGAGAGAACGATAAATGCAGTGAGAGTCTTGGCTACTCGAATTAGAAGAAATCCCATTCGAAAACAACAAATCATGTCTCGGGAAATGGGAATCTCTGTCAGATCAATGTCTCGCATAATAAAAAGTGACCTTAGGATGGCTGCATTTCGAAGAATGACAGGACAAAGGCTAACTAGATTCCAAAAAAAAAAAAAAAAATAGAGTGGATGGATGCAAATTGCTTACACCAATGGTCTTCATTGAAAGATTTTGTTTAGCGATGAGAAAATGTTTACAATTGAAGAAAAATTTAATCGCCAAAGTGATCGTGTGTACGCACACAGCTCTACAAAAAAGTCCAGGAAGTCATTGGAAGACTGGATAGAGGTCATCACCCTTCCTCAGTGATGGTTTGGTTGGGAGTTTGCTTTGTTGGCACCACAAAACTCCATTTTTGTTAAAAAGGAGTGAAAACAGCCGCTAAAAGCAACCAGGACGATATCCTCTAAATGATACTCTGTTGGCTGGAAGTCATTGGGTTTTCCAGCAGGATTTCGCTCCAGCTCACAAGGCCAGGTCAACTCAGCAGTGGCTGCAAAAGAACATTCCAGAGTTCATCTCTGCCTCGGATTGGCCCTCAGGAAGCCCTGATCTCAACCCACTAGATTATCGGCTTTGGTCCGAACTGGAGAGTATGGCATGCCACAGAGCTAAGTTGGAAAACCCCAAACAATCTCTGGTCTGAGCAGTTGAGCGCTTTCGCCAAAAAGCTGTGGAGTCAATTTGTATCATGCGGTTTTTTCTGCACTTCTAATATTTTGTTAGAACTTAATTTTCATTCGTAACATCACTAAGGTAAATAAATCATCTTAAATACTTGTGGACTAACTGACAACAGTCATCATCTTAATGTTGTAAGTAATACAATCTTTAACATGTATATTTCTTATATATTTCTTATAATTTTTAACAAATTCCTATCAAATAGTACAACTTTGCGCATGATACAAATTGACTAGCTGCGTGATACTATTGATGATCGACTATGGAGATTATATGCCTGTGTCAAGGCTAGGGGAATATTTTGAGTAATTTCTTTTTTTTTTTTTGTTTTAATCTCTACAGATATACATTTTATTTTCTAAAGTTTTTGAAAAAAATATTTCTGTCGGAATCGGTATATATTTTCATATAACAATATTTATTTAATCAAGACTCCGTACAATCATGTTCATCATGGTTCATACTTGTTCGAAAATGTTTTAAGTGGTTATATTAACAGATGGGAATATAAAGACCGGACCCGCTTGAGATTATTAGATATACTTTCTAATCGGCTGCCTGCAACCAGCGCAGCGTCCAGCGGCATCGGCATCGGCGAACGAAGGGAAAGTGAAAGGTGAAAGTTATCGGCCAACGCCCTCAGAGCCTCTCTACGGCAACCTTGTCCAACTCCAAGTCCACTGTGCTCTTCAGAGGAAACTAGATGTCTTGAAAAATTTCAAAACATTTATCATAATTATAGAAAGAAACGTTTGACTTTGGGACATTGTTTGGACCAGTAAGGGCACTAGGGGATCCAGGATTTAATTCGGGAGGGAGGAGGCTTCAGTCCGAAAGCTTTTTTTTTTTCATAAAAATAACGATAATTACTTTGGAAAAAAAGAAGAAACTAACTATGAAACGGTGTTTAAGTGATTCCTGAAGTTCTTTTAAATGTAATTACACGAACAATAATACCTTAAAAAAGAAGGAGATGGTCCAGGGTTGCGGTCATAAATAGGCTAAATAGTGGTAAAACTATTTTATTGAAAGCCAACGTTTCGACCCGACTTTGCAGGTCTTCATCAGGGAGGTGTGTTCATCTAGGAGTTTCACTTAGAACTTTAAAATTTATAAAATCAGAGGTCACTCGAGGATGATCCTCCTTCATCGACATTATTATCCGCCTTTTACTTCCAAAATGGCGGCCGAAAAACCTGCGTTGCTATAGACTGTAACGTCTAAAAGAATGTACCGATTTCAATGAGACTTCGCCAAAGTCATTTTCTCTACGCCCTTTAAATTTATCTATATAACATACTTTAACGAAAAGAAGCTGGAAAAAGTTACGAGGGATGGTAAAATTAAATTCGGAATAACTCAAAAACAGTATTTACAGTATTTTGTAGATGATATTTTAAAAGTTTATGAAATTTCCTAAACAAAAAATCGTTAAAATCGGACAATTAGGAGCAAAGATATGATCTCCGGTTTTTTTTAATTTGTTCTACTCCAAATGTTATATACTTCGTTTGGTTTTTAAATTTTTAATGTGTTACTGATGTAATGTTATTTTGTTTAGGATTACCAATGATTAAAAAAAAAAGTTTAGTCCAATAATTGGAATCTTCTTTTATTTATTTTTCTTTGTAACAATGAAGGTAATGTTACTTTAGATGTATAATTGTCTGGAAATAATAAACCATTGTGGAATAATTTGCAGCGTTTTTTTTTTACTGTATTTGACTAGCTAACTCTTGATTACTTCGTTCTCAGATTAAATCAAGGAGAAGAAAGTTTATCATAATTAAATTTTCTTCAAGAATATATATTATTTTAGTCCTTAGTTATTAATTTAGTTCCCAAATCGTCCAGATAATCTACTGTCTAGACCTGGAAATGCAGGCTGTGAAGGTAGGTTGACTATTTTGGAAGCTCCTCTTGGACATACCCAAAGGAAAACTCGTTCTGTCAAGGCATGTGGGCACGGAACCACTCGGTTTCTAATAAATACTGGAACTTTACAAGGCTCAGCTTCGCCCCACCTGTTGCTCTCTGTCTTTACAAGGCTCACCTACACTCTCCGTGTCTCTTATCTTAAATTACTTGTTAAATGTCCTTTATCAAGTAAATTTTATTCTGAGACTTTTATCCTCTAAAAATAACAAACATGTACAATGGTAATTTCACTATAATATATCGTCTGGCACATAATGGCTGACAAACAATAATTTGGTTACAAAGTTGTGTAACATTAAAATCAAAATAAATTACTATTCTAAATATACATATAAAAAAGAAAAAACCTGTACCACTACAACCCATGAAGGGTCTTGGGTTCAGTAATATTTTAGGGAAAGCAATGTTTCTTGATCTACGGCTGTGCAAGGAGGTGATTTAACCGAGATCACGCTGAAACGTCAGGTTTTCCCCCTTAATGAATTATTTACATTACCCACTTTATAGAGGCTGGGTGTGCCCCAAGAGGATCTACCTACGCAGGGTCGCCCCACGCCCAATGAAACAGAATAAATATTTTTTCTGACATGAGCCGGGATTCGAACCTGGGACTTTTAGCATTTTAAGCCCAGTAACCTACCACTGAGCACTCCCTCAAACATATATATAATAATAATAATAATAATAAAAGGCTTAGCGAACCCGAAGGTTCGATGCCGACACCACCAATCGCTTATTACACGCCTCCCTCCACCGTTCGCCGTCCAAACCCAGTCCCTTCAGATCGGCTTATTAACCTTTTAGGAATTCTCTCGTTACTAAGCCCAACAACTTTACAAGCCCATTTGATTCGCCGCGATGAAATTACCTCAATTATAACGTGGCGTTGTGTAACCGTCTGAACTCTCCGGTTAACTCATCCTTCTTCGGTCCGAATATTCTACGCAATACTTTATTTGCGTATAATTGTAAGCGGCCAAGTTTCGCATCCATAAAGAACTGTAAGCAAGATAATTGTTTTATAGATTCTAATTTTTAAGTTCCGGGACAAGAGGCGCGAACTGAGTAGTTTCGTCACAGAAAAATAACAAGCATTTCCCGACTTCAGTCTAACCTTAATCTCTTCTTCAATTTCGTTTTTTCTAGTTATCGTAGAACCTAGATACCTAAATTTATGTACCTGTTCAAACGTATTACCGTCTATATCGATATCACCAGTAGTATCGCCATTTTTGCAGCTAACCATATATCTTGTTTTATCCACGTTTATTTTGAGTCCTATTTTTTTACCAGCTTTCATTAACGTTGTCGTATTTAGTTTTATAGTTTCAACGTCTTCGCTTAACAGTACCAGATCATCAGCATAGCCCAGCACGGATGTTGTCCCACCCAGTCAAACATATATATAATACGATGAATTATATGTGAATTGATATTTGTGTGTTTACTTATTTGCATAATAAATAATATTTTTGAATTAACATTAGAATCATATTGGAAACATAATTAATTCTTATAAATATTTGGAAGACTTTTGGTTGAGAAGATGGGGAAACAATTGGTTCTTAAATGAAGTCAATGATGAGGGTTTGTGTACCGCTTAAATTCCAATCTTAAATTTTGAACATGGGAGACAGTTTGAGAATGTATGTCAAACCAAAATTAAATGAGTTAAATCACTGTTCCTTAAATTGTTTTTTTTCCAATAATGTTCGAACTGTGGGTTGTAGACGTGCCGCTTACTAGACCGCAGATATCACCAAAGACAATTTCTGGAGGCATATTGACGGATATTATAATATAATACAACCGCACATTATAATAATATCGTATCGTTTAGTGAAAACGGTATTCAAACTGTATAACTTATTTTATTATTTTTCAGATAAAGTAGAGTAAGAGGATTTTCGAGGCCTATGGATTATTTGTGATTGGATTTTGTTTCAAAGTTTTACTTTGTTAAATTCTTCAATCCTTCTTTCTTAACAAGTTTTTCAGTGTTCCGTTGATTCTTCTGACTCTTCTTTCTTCCCTCAATACATTCGTGTACCGCAAGGTAGCGTCTTAAGTCCAATTCTCTATTCGCTATACCTCTCTGATATTCCTAAGCATCCTAACACCACAATCTATTGTTTTGCTGACGACATTGCATTTCTATCTTCCCACAAAAATCCTACTATCGCATGATTTGCATTTCTAAACCATCTCTATGATCTTCAATTTGGTTTGCAAAATGTAAAATTAAAATCAATAGTAACAGATCTATACACGTGACTTACTTTCTTAGGAAAACCTCATGTCCACCCATTAACAATATCCCCAGTGCCTTCAAAAAAACTATATACCGTACCTCGGACTCTACTTAGACAAAAGGCTTACCTGCAACATACATACTAAATTAAAAAGACAAGAACTGATTAGTCAATATAATCAGTATAAGTCAATCACATCTTCTAGATTACACATCCTCACTCAACTTACGAAACAAGCGACTGATCTTTAACACCATACTGAGACCAATTTGGACGGAGCAGAACTTTGGGGTTCGGCAAAACAAACACACATAAACAAAAAACAAACAAACAACAGCTTGTCCTTTGATCCCGACCCTCTGACCTATACATCCCTTCTCATAGATCTGCCTCATTCCAAAATTCCTTTATAGCCCGCTCTGTCAACTTTTGGAATTCCCTCCCGATCAATATTCGACATGCCCCTTCCCTGTATACATTCAAAAACCTCCTATTCCAATTCCTGTTCCAAAAACAGTCTGATACCAGCTAACTATTGATATTATATATGTATTGTGTAGCAATCATATAATCATAACACTTGGTAAGAGATAGTACATACATTTCCTACTATCGACGTAGGAATTTCAATACATACACTTTTTTTTTTTATTCAATTATAAGTAACTGTTTATTTTTATATATATATATTCAAGTAAAGTTTTTTTTTTTTTTTTTTTTTTTTATGAAATGAACTCATTGTATCTCTTTTTCGTTCTTCATTTCTCAAAGTGTATGTTTATGTTGTTCAACCCTTAAATATAATTTTGTTCATAGTTCAAGTGATTCGTTCATAGTTTTAATTGTTTTGTTCATAATTTTAAATGCTCTGTACATAGTTTTTTCTGTTTGTATATAGCTTGTGCACCTAAGGTTTTCTTTACTTTTTATTTTATTTTATCAATTTTATCTATTGTTTCAACGTTCAGGCCAGTAATATTCTATTATTTTGTACATTATTGTTATTCTGAAGGGACTTAGTCCCAGAATAAAGTTTTTTTTTCTATCTATCTATCTATCTAAAAAATTCTACGAAAAATTGTCAACGCATCTTGAAACATTTCAAATAACACTATTCATAACGACTTGAACATCTCAACTGTAAAATTCTACATCCACGGCACTCTTCAATTCTAAAAGAGTTCAATCCATTAGTCCTTTCTATTTGGTCCCTGTTACCTGATCGACGCAGATTAAAAAGAAAATGGCAGTGGTACCTACTACATTAAATACAAAATGAAGCTAATCAAGAAAACTCATAACTAATTCCTAATATATCAAATTTGCTGGGTGTGCTCCAGAGCAGATGCAAATAGCACATTATGTCAACAATTAATAATAAATAATAATAAAAATAAAATTCAGGAAAAGGAATATTGATCCTTGTACCGAGGATAGGAGTAGGTCAAACCCTTGACAAGCCTAATTTTACTCATCCAAATGAATGGCTATGACACAATTTTACAACTAGACAATTGACAACTAGGGCCACAATTTTCTTTTATGATTTTTTAATAAATTTTAGAAAATATAAAAACGAAATAGAAAACATTGCATAGTTCAGCATACAGCGAACATTTCAATCTGTTTTTAACAATGCTTAAATCTCCCAGTATCTGTTGATGCCGGATATACCAGAATATTAATGCAGATCCATCTCTCGGGCAATTACATGGTCACTCCATGTCAAATCATCCAGGGCCCGTAACCCTGACAAATGATTGCAAATTACAAAAGAAAATTTGTAAATATTAAGTGAATACAAAAGTAAGTAAAAATATCCAAATTTTAACGATTAGTTGTATGATTATGGGCATTTAAGCTTTTGAAATATTTTAAGTTGAGAAGATATTTTGAGCTCAAAACAAGTACATACCTGTTATGTTTTCCTTCATAAAACCAATATTTATAGACAAAGATTTTTCAAAATGTATTCATTTTTCATTAATTTAATACTAAATCTGCTAATACCATAATTTTTAGCATTATAATTTTTCTTCATGTATAAAAAAATTCTTAAACATAAATTTTCAAAGTTGTGAAAAAAATATATTAAACTACGTGTAGCTAAAATCTCTCTCTAAATACACCAATACAAGCATATATTAATAAAAATAAAATACAATTCTCTACCAAATGCAAAAATAATATTAGTGGGCTTTTGAAGTTGAAGAGTTTTATTACACTTTAAACCCAATACAGTAAATTTGAATTTACCAGATACAAATACAAGTAAAAACTGCTTAAATCTCTCTCCAAATATCCTGTATATAAAAGAGATTTTCCCTCTCATTCAAAAGCTGTCCGAATCCCGAAAAATATCGAGAAACCTCAAATTAAGGGTAACAAAGGCAGTTCTAAAATATGGCGTGAGACCTGGAAACAAACCAGCATTCTAGAAAAAAGTGTTGAAAGGTTTGAGAGAATACTTCCGCACGATAACCGGAGTGAGGATTAGAATACTAACGCAAGAATGAGACCTGAGAAAGAGCAGCTTACAGAAACTGATCAATCAATATCCCATGATATGAAGGCAAAGAGGTCAAAATGGGCGGGGCAAGCTGCTCGGATTTATTCATCAGGAAGCCTTTATATGAATGTCTCAATAGAAGGCAAAAGACGTCGTGAAAGGACAAAAACTAAAAATTATAGAAGGAATTAAGAAAGATGCATGCAAATAACTGGAAAGCAATAGTCAGAGATGGAGCATGGAGCAGACTTGTTAAGGCGAAAAAGATCTTCAAAGGCGGTATAGATATATATTATCTATACATCCTTGCAATAAAAGGATGTATTTCATTTATCGTTGGCTATCGATAATTTCTTAAGAGGCATAACTAACGTCCGCAAGAACAACCGAACCTTGAAGGCCAGCTTATAATCGAGTTATTGTCTACACACATCGATTAATTAGGATACCTAAATTATACAGGATCCTATATGAGTTGCACAACAATAGCAATCCGAAGGACACGTGTCCTTGCAGAACGCCTTCGCCTCAGAGGATTCGCTCAACGGCCGCCTATGGAGAAAGTTTGCGACATCGGATCCTCGTGCACAACGGTCTAGGCTTCGCAACATCGACATATGTATCGATTTACCTATCCTACCGTAGTATATATATATATATATATATATATATATTTAAATTTTAAATATATATATTTAAACCAGGCGGTTGAGCGTGATCTCGGTCAAATCACCTCCTTGCACAACCGTTGACCTAAAAACAGTGCTTTCCCTAAATAGTACTGAACCCCTGACCCTTCATGGGTTGTAGTGGTACAGGTTTTTATATTTAAACTCAATGTAATCATTGTTATTTTTCTTATTCATCTTTATATATAATACAGTATAGTTTTTCGCAGTGTATATCACTTTATCGATTCTCAGAAGTGATAGATTTTGATGAATGAGGTATTAAACGAAAAGGGATTTCAAGTAGAACTCCTTTACGAAAAAAACAAAAATCATCGAAATTGGACAATTATTAGGAAAGATACAGCCTATATTAATGAGCACATGTTTCAGTTTATTGTTTGGAATGAAGGAATGTGATTAGACTGAGAAAAAGATAATTATTTCCTATACCTCATAATATATTGCACTAAATTACGCCATCAACATTTTCATATGGACACATTTTGACGAGATTTTGGATTTTTGAGGAGGTCAAATTTTAATGAAATTGTTCATTTTCGGAATGAAGTTCCAAAAAGGACCATGGGAAAACATGAAACTAACCACAAGAATACAGAAAAAAAGGAGAGAGAGAATCACTTTATTATCATAAAAGGGTGCTGCCCAATTACATTGGGTTGCTTTAAACACAGCATACTTATTAATCGCTACAGACAATTTTCCAAAACTAATATAAAATTATATAGTATTAACAATCATAATATGAGCATAATATACAATTTTTTTTTTATCTATATATATATATTTTTTTTATCATAATTGTTTTTCTATATTTTTATTTATTTATTTATTTTATTTTTACTATTTCTTTAATTCATTTATTAGCACTATACATCCCTTTCTGTTCCTTCTCTCACTCTATACATTTTTCTCGTTTCCTAGATTTTCTCCTCTCTTTTCCTAACCTAATTCATAACATGCATACAAAAACATAAAGTGCAGTGGACGTGGTCAATAAATAATGTAAAAATGCTGTAAAACACGCATGCCTCCCCCCATGAACAAACTCTCTATCCATGCACATGGTGATGGATAATTCTCAGGGAGTCAAGGATTATGTTCTCTGCCAACCTTGCCTCGTCCAATAATTTGGCTTGTAGGGTTTTCAAGAAGAGGAGAGCAATAAAGTATCTTGGGAGTGGAGAGGGGTTTAGGTTCATGCGCCATCGATCTTGGGGAGAGAGACCATATAATGACACCTCTGAATGAAGTGAATGATACGAATGAGTGAACCAGTTTCTTGCATATTTATGTCGCTGTAATCTAAACAATTAAATATTAAATAATACCAGCGATAGAATTTATGAAAACCGCAAATCTGTACGTACATAATATTGCTGGAGTTCGTATCATATTAAGCTCATGTTACGTATGAAATCCTGTTCTAATCTTTCGGGTGAGTTCAGGCGCTCTCGTATTCCTTTGATTCCTCTATTCCAAATATTCTCGGTTACGATCACTTATTTCTCCTTTAGTTCATTATCAAATTCTTTCATATTTTATATTTAACTATTTTTTTATCAGAGATCAACGTGAGGTGATTAATTGTTTCAAATAATAAAATAAAGGTACTTTAGGAGATAGATAATATTTAAAATAATGCATTTAAGACCTGCTAAAGAACAGCAAAGAGAATAAAACCTAAGTTATATTAAAAACTGATTAATATTACACTGATATAATGAATTTAATCGAAATGGTTAAAACTGTTTTCGAGAAAATCGTAAAAATGTACCAAATCGATGATATAAAATGCCACTTTCGATTAGCCTATTTTGACGAAAACGTTGCTGTAACATTCCAGGTATATAAAACCTTTAAATATGCAATTTCATTTTCGTACGAATTTTCATTTTTGAGCTACTGTTGACACACACAGAGACCATTTTGCGGGACATGGAGGACTTCAACAAACTACAAATTGAGAAAACCTTTAAGGAGTGTTTGTCTATTAATTCCTTATGTAGGCATTAAATAAAAAAAACATTCATACGGCTTTGAAGAACATTAATTCAGCTTTAAAACGGATATAGTAACATCGAATTTGGAGATCATCCTGATGGGTTATGAATGATCGGAAGGGTGTTGTGTTCCACCAAGACAACGCTAGCAATAATAACTTGGATTAGTTTTTTAATAATAAACTTCAGAAATTCTTTGAACATGGCATTATGCAGTTAGTGGAAAGATGGTAAAAAAATCATATTAAATAATGGTCAATATATTGTAGATTAAAATAAAATTTTAAGTATGAATGCCCTATTGAAGAACAATACTTTCTTGATACCGTCTGCAAATAGAGAAACGGAAAACGTCATTCTTTGAAATAAAAGAATGAATTACGACGAATCATATCGTAATGACAAATTTTTAAAAATTTTATGGCGCGGTGCATGTTGCAGGTTCTTGAAAATGGCTCCTGAAGCCGAATAAACATACATGTAATATATAAAAAAAACTGTGTTTTTTTTGGTGACCTATGGCCTATAATAGACATATGTTAGATTATGAGAAAATTGCACCAAACCCGAAGGATGGGACTAGAAAATTAAAATTTTTGTCTATAATACATTGAGTTGTATTTCACCCTGAAAAACCGCAAGGACTTGTTTGCTAACCCAATAATATGATATTTCTAATTGGTATACTAGAAAAATTTTATTCATTAACCGAAAGAATGCCTTCAGCGAGGTTAGAAATAAGTTTGAAGCAATCAATAAAATTTCAAATAAAGCATGCCAGGATAATAATCGTTAAATTACAAGATTAAAAATATTAGTTCCTTATCAGCAATTACCTGCTGTTATCTACAGGTAAAGCGCATAACATTCGTATAAATGATAAATGCTTCTTGTTACAAATAACAGTTACTCATTTTTATTACGTAATATTTACCGTTATTATTGCAAAACGCTTGCGATTTATCGATTGATATCAGAATTTCGAAAAAATTCCGAGAACACATACGTTAGAACTTCCATAATAAAAGATCTCTCAAAAACATTTTAATCAGAAATTTCATAATAAAAATACGAATATTATAAAGGTTTAAAAGAAAGACCCCAAAATCAGTCTTGGTCTTGCACTTTGCAAGACCAAGACCAAGGCCGCTTTACTGTTGCAGGACCAAGACCAGGACTGGTAAAAAATAATCTATTTTTTAAAATAAAAAATTGAGCTAAAATAGTTACTAATACTTGACAATCTTAGTTACTATGTGTAAATAATTGGTATAACCAATATTACTTTTGCATTTAACTTCTCTAATTTTTTATTCCGGCTTAGTTAGGTTTCTCCTATTTAAAAAATTACATTGATATCTCTATAGTAATAAGCTAATAAGTTACTGCAAGACTGTTGGAGACTCTTGCGCAAGACCAAGACCATGACCAAGACTGAGTTTGCAAGACCAAGACTCGTCTCGGTCTCATATTTCGACAACACTACAATCAGCTAATTATTATACAGAAATTATGTACATTTACAACAATAATAATTTCTACATAGCTCTCTTTAAAATGTAAATAGCAGAAAGAAGAAGAATTTCAGGACTTGAACCTAGGCAGAAAAATAAATAATGCACTACGAAAAAAAATAATGATAAAAAAAAAACATATATATATATATATATATATATATATATATATATATATATGCGTGTGTGTGATAGTGGGTTAATAATTAATTGTCATAGATATATTGATTAGAAGTTCGTTGGGGTGTTTTGTCAAACAAATAACAAAAATCTGTCAAAACGGAAACACTGAAGAATGAGATAGTATGTATTAGGTAGTATACTTTTGAGTTTGAAAAGAAGTCCCTGGTGACTTTATCAAATGCCTGGACAACATCCAGAAACACGCCGGTTGCATATTGTTTTTGCTCTAGCGCTCCAGCAATGTAGTCAGTAACTCCGTGTAATTGGTACGTAGTTGAATGAAATGTGTGAAAGCCGAACTGATGGTCAGGTATTATCCGTCGGTCCGTCAGTATGTCAACCGGTTATATATTAGTTTTTCGAAAACTTCGGAACAAATTGGAAGAAGACCGATAGGTCAGTAAAATGAAGGATTGTGAATGTCTAATTTTTATTGAAATATTTTTTATTTATTCATGATATTTACAAGTGTATTAAAAAATTAAATACATTAAGTAAATTTGATAACAGAAAATCTACCCACTGGTATCACTCTAAAAACAAAATGTATTTACAATAAGAGATCTCGAGGCCATCTTCTTTTCAGACGCCTCAGAGGGTTATCAGGAATAGAAGAAGAAGCAAGGTTAGAAACGAGAGGATTCGGATGGTTCTGAAGTTTATTATGGAAGGATTGGTATCTGGATTGGGCCAAATCGGAAACATAAGGAACATTAAGGTCATTATGGATTATTTTATTGGTGACAAAGTAAGGAGCATTGAGAATTGGCTTGTGGAGGATTGGATACGAGAGGAATTCGATGGCTTAGTGGAGCCCCAAAGCTCAACTCCGTAAGTCCAAATAGGTCTTTTGTAGTCATGTATATGAGTCTTTTGTAATTAACTGGAAGCTTAGAGCGTTTGTCTAGTAAGTGTTGGAGTAGTCGGAAACGTCGAGCGGTTTCTTGTCGTTTCAGTCTGGTATGAGGATTCCAAGTTAGACGCTTGATTGAAATATTTAATATTTAATTTTCCTAGGTTTTTTAAAATGTTTATTCTCTTATTAGCTATGATCAATCGTTATTAAAATTGTATTCTTTATTTAATTAATTAAATAAATACACAAAAGGAAAATCACAAGTAAACAAAAAACTATCTGTTTGGAGTAAAATTTGTCGATATATTTTTTTTCAAATGAAGTAATCATTCAATTAAAAAACATACCCTTCACAATTCTTAGGTTTTTTTCTGAAAAACTCATATTTTTTGAAAAAAATTAATTAAGCTCGAAATGTTTAAGATGGTATAGGCATGATTTAATATTGCTTTCAGAACCAATCTCTAAATTAAATAACGAACTTACAAACTTATTTATTATAATTTTAATTTGTTATTAATGTTACAAAGAAGTCATTCAGTCACCTTCACCACTTCATGATCGTTTTAAATTATTATGGTTTTTAAAGAGAAATTTATCGTCATATGTCATTTATAAATATAAATATATATATATATATATATATATATATATATATATATTATATATATATATATATATATATATATAGGCTTTTTAAAATAAATAGAAATATTATATAATTAATATTATATTGTGCGGTAGTACAGTTATTCATTTTGTAAAAACAATAGCTGCAGTTGCGACTCGGAAAGAGGAAATTATTAGGTCACAGTTAGGTTGTAGCAATAGCGGATTCAGTATTTAATTTTTTTTTTTTGAGAGAGGGGTTCAGCCCGAAAGAATTATATATATATATATATATATATATATATATATATATATATATATATATATATATATATATATATATACATATGGTGTCCCATAAGTTGAGGGAATTAATACCGTAAAAAACAGCTCATATAAAGATTGGACCGATTTTCGGAAGAAACGAAGGAAAATTAAATTTGTTTGAACGCACCAGTTATGGTCAGGGGGCCTAGTTAGCAATGTACAGGTCGGAATTTAAATGTAAATAATAAGCTTCCTTGTTGAATTAAAGGTTCCAGTTTTTTGTTTATTGAAGAACAATGCCATCTATTGAGAACTGTATGAACAAAGTTCCAAAAAGACAATTTTAAACTGCCTATCATTGCTCTTGAGATCAGTGTGTTTCATACATTTCTACTAACAGATTTGCTAAGAGTAAGTTGAACATTTATCTTATCTTGTCTTTATAGTTAAATAATGATTTTAGAATTTTTCTGAGGCATATCTATTACTGGTACCGACCTCCTGTCCATTTCTATAACAATTGAATTTCGTGGTATTAATCATTAAAGCAAAACGGTGTTTTTTTTAATGGAGATTATGCTTGCATAACCGAATATTTTTTTTTCAATTTTAAAGTATTAAATAGAAAAAGAAGACCCTAGAGATTCTAAATGTACAACGGAGAAGTTTATAACAATAATTACGGCGGTATAAGCCAAAAAAGACAAACAATTTTTAGCTATGTTCGTCAGTGGTGCGCATAATATGTCATGTTTGTTGTTGAATGGGAAGCGATAAATAAAGAAATATTTAATTAAAGTTATTTTCAATTGCTTTACTGTAAACTAGGCAAAATTTAATTCGAATGAAAATAAAATTTGTCATTGTTAAAATCATTTTATAAAGGCTTATGAGCGTTTGAATTAAGTTATGTTTTAAAAAAAAAACATGAATTATTAGCGATTAGTGGTTTTTTTTATAATCTTCCAACTATATTATAGATACCACTTTCAGAAATACTTCCTCGTTTCATAATTTTTAAATTCATATTAATTAAGTTTGGATTTATTAAGGAAAAACCTATGATTCACTTCAAGTTGTGTAAAAAAATTATGTGATTTTATAAAGAATAACAAACTAACTACCTATTTGTAATGGCGTTTAAACGATTCTTGATGTCCTATTAAAAATCTAATTTAACGAACAATAAAATTTTTAGAGATGATTTTTTTATATTTTTTTCAGGAAAAATAGTTATATTTAGTTAATTATTATGATTACCTTGGGATACTTATGACGTACTCAGGTTTTAAAATTTAAAATATTGTTTTTTAAGTTGGTGTTTTGGTGAACTAAAAATTTAATCAAAAAATAAATGAGGGACAATAGGTATTTCGGATAATATAGAAAGAAACTTGAATATTTTTAATGAATAAAAAACCAAGGTGTGTGCTTCACCACACGATAGCAGTGAAAATATCAACAATGTGAGATTAATAATATGAAATACAAATTATAAATAATAGTTCATTACAAAAAGGACAAAATGCTGAACACTTCATTCGCTTACAGAATGTTGGTCCGATTTTTAGTTTCTGAAAGAGTTTAATCCATTTCTTCCATAAAACTCGTTATCATTTGGTTTCTACACTATTTTTGCTCTTTTCGCCTCTCTAACACATTTCACAGTGGTCTGAGAACAACAAAAAAAAAACTGTCTTTTCAAGGTGTTATGATAATTGAAATTTCTATGTTTTCAATGTCTGAGATAGTTAATTCATATATTCCTGAAGTTTAGGCACGAATAAAAATACTAGTTTCCGAGATTTTCAATAAAAAAAACAATTTATACCATATTAATAATGTAACTTAATCATAAATAATAAAATCATTAAATATATTTTAAACATTTTTGCTGAATTCTCAACATATTTTTTGCTGTGTAATTTGTTTAATTGAGTCAGATAACTTCTTAAATAAGTTATTTCTTAATAAATTCAAATTAGTTATCACTCAACGGATCCTGGAATTTCGGATTCGAGCCAACGACCGCCAAGGTCTTCCTATAATTCAAATATTCTTTGAACTCTGAGCTAATGATGAATACAAAAATCATCTGCGATAATTTGAGATTTTGGTAATTATCTGGGAAATTCAGTCAAGAAACATACATCAAAAACGAGCAAGAAAAAATTCCTACCTGTATCTAAATAAATTTATATCTAATATAATTTACTCCTTTCCGTTATAGAAACATCCGGAAGTATAGAAACAAAAAACTTAAAAAAAATACGAAGAAAAAGATTGAAGAGAAATTCAAACAATTTCGTGACTCATATTTGATACTGGGGTAATGTTTTCAGCTCACCATTCCATGGATTTGGTTTTATCTTCATTTAGTTGTAGCTTGATTTGCTCTTCTTTTCTTACCATTATGTCCTCTTCATATCTTAGTTCTCTTGATTCGGGCAATAATCTTATAAATTTTCATTTTTGCAACATATTACATGCAAAATATATTTTTTTTATTTTTGTAAAAAAAAAATAACAATAATAATAACGGTTGGTTTTACCAAAATGGTTTTATTGGACATTAATTTATTAATTTATTGTAACATGATAAATTCCGGTTTTCAAATACCTTACTTAAATTAAAAGGTTTTTTTCTGGGTTTTTTTTCGACCGCTGTCCTCGGTTATAAACTTTCTTGCTTACACGGGCGGATCTACGGGGGAGGGGAGCTTTCGGGCTGAAGCCCTTCCCTCCAAAAATGGTAAAATATAACCATGTTTTATGGAAAAAAATATTTAAAAAATATCTCTTCAAGTATTATTGTTATTGTAATTACATTTAAAAGGACTTTAGGAATCACTTAAACACCATTTCATATAGATAGTTAGTTTCTTTCTCTTTTTCCAAAGTAATTATCATCATTTTTATTAAAAAAACAAAAATTTCGGGCTGAAGCCCCCCCCCCAAAATTAAATCCTGGATCCGATAGTACTTGCTTATAGCAGTGCACCCACTTGTACACTTAGTCAAAGAACACAACCGAATGAGGCCAATCCTTCAAATAGGAGAGGCGTTCGCAACATTAAAATATTTAAATACTACATGACTAAAACTGAAACCAGAATAAAGTAAATTTGAAATAAAGTAATTATTTACCGAGACTGAAAAGGCCTTTTTCTACTAATATTTATTTTTTTTTTTTATTAATCACAACAACCATTCTTCTCTTTTATGTTTTTTATTTTAAAATAGCCTATACTTTGTTTTTCGGCTATCAGGAGCTTTTAAATGGTGATTCAAACGAAAATGAATTTCATAGAGACGTGACGACAAGTACTATAAACAAAATCATTTTGAAAAATCAGATGATTTCGAAAATCGACGATTCGAAATGGGATGCATTCTGCTTCAGGGGATTCGATGAAACCATCAACACATGAATCCTAGAACTTAATGCACGAACATATTTTGTTTTTTTAGATGTTAAAATACAGTAGGACTTCCGATAATACAGAATTTTGCAATGGCAATCAAAAACATTTTGATATATTTAATTTTTAAAAATATCCAGGAATGACTTTATACTCTGAGTAATTGAGAGAACAACAGACCAAGACTCTTCTGGACCAAACAAATAGGTCTTGATCTAGTAGAATAATCGATGAGTATAACTTGAGGGATAGCTGCATCTTGTTGGTTAACTATTAAACTGGAGAGATATTTTCAATGGGACAAACTAATGACTTATTATATAAATTATTTTATTTATTTATTATTTAATTTATTTAATAACAGCCATGGTGTAGTATAATGTTTTTTTAATTGTGTGTGAAATAGACTATCTCAAAATTATGTTGTAAATAGAAATAAACGTTTTTCTCTGATGCGACTTATATGTCAAAGGCGTTAAAGAGAACGATTTAAAAAAAAATCCGCTATTATTACATTTTAAGTATATAATTGAGGTTTAGATAAAATAAATATTTTTTTTTATCTTTCTGTAGCTATGAAATCACCTAGATATCACAAACAGTAAAGAGGCAAAGCATATATATAATGGATTTACTCACTTGGGACGTGATGGATGAGGTACCCACTGTGTACACCGTACTTGTTCGGAGGGAGATGAGAACTGAACTGGCTGTGTAGCTAGAAGTGGGGACTCGTGAAAGAGAAAACGAAAGCGGGGTCCCGGCATTTTTTAATGTCTCGAGTTCTCTCTTTAAGGCAGTGTACCTGTGTACCTGTGATCTTGTGACCTTGAGTACCTGTGATATTGTATCAATGGCTCTATAGTACGTGGTACAGAACCCTTTTTATCAAATTATTAAGATCCGCCTGAAACTTCGTAAATGGCTTCATCCGTAAATAGCTTCATCTCATCGTAACCTACAACTATTTTATTTACGGAATTTCTTGGAATGGGGGGTTTTAGTATGGATATCTTCCTAATTTTTTTTCGTTTTTAAAAGAGATTAACACCATATTGGCTGAAGGAGTTCTCCTTCATTGAGTTAATTAAAATTATTACTCTAAATCCGCTTGAACGTTTCATCAAAAAGGAATACTTTTATGAAACTCAATCATAAAGGAATCCTTTCAATACTATCTAGGATCTACGAGGGGCTGAACCATACTCAAATAATAACAACACGCCACGGGCGGATCTACAGGGGGGAGGGAGGGCTTTCGGGCTGAAGCCTCCCCCCCCAAAATGGAAAAATATAACCATGTTTTATGGGGAAATTTTTTTTAAAAATACCTCTTAAAGTATTATTGTTCGTGTAATTACATTTTAAAATACTTAAGGAATAACTTAAACACCATTTCATATAGGTAGTTAGTTTCTTTCTGTTTTCCAAAGTAATTATCGTTTTCAAGTTAATTTATTATTAGCCATATTTACACCAATTTAAAAAAAAAAAATTTTTGTCACTTATGACTACTCATCACAATGACGACGTTTCGGCTCGTCGAGCCATTTTCAAGTCTAAAAAAATTTTCATTTACAATCATATATTAACTTTAACATATTTCAAATTATAAAGATTCTTATTATGTACCTAAAATACACATCATGTACCTGTCATTTTCACTTATGCGAATTGCAAGCGTCTACTCATAATAAAATTCCTTAATATTGTCATGTTCACCTTTAATTATTTAACAACATTATTATTACTCAATTCTTTACTATTAAATGATTCAAAATAAGTTAAATTTAACTTGTTTCTGAGTCACCCACATGTCATCCATCTCATTTCTATTCAGTGACTGGTTATTCTTATAGGAGTAGGGGAAGACTATTTATTATGAACATATATAATGCTGTTACTCAATATTACATGTGGATCTATTTTAAGTAATATTAGCTGATTTATTTCAAATTTTGATTTTTTCAATTGAACTAGCATAAAAAGTATTCATATTATCCACGTCTGTATGATTATTTACTGAGTTTTTTAAGTTTTTAGTTATGTATATTGCTTCTTTAATTCTACGTTTATTCGTATTTCTTTCATTATGTAGGATTTTGGCATTTTTGAAATCAAATTCATGTTTAGTTTGCATATTATGTTGAGAGAGTCCAGTAGCTAATTTAATTTTTGTGTTTTTTGAATTACAATTTTGTTTATGCTGTTTAAGCCTTTTTTCAAACCATTGGGATGTCTGTCCAAAATATGCTTTGTTGTTGCAATTTTTACAATTTATTTTATAAATAATATTCGTTAATTTATCGATAGGTACTTTATCTTTAGTTTTCGAATAAATTGTATCTAATTTATTAATTGGTTTGCTTGCAAATTTAATTTCATTTATATCGTATTGTTTAAATGTTCTTTCAATTTTATCAGTTAAGTTTCTAATATATGAGACGCTAAAATATTTTTTAGGTTGTTGTTTGTTCCCATTACATTTTTCAATTTGTGTCTTAATGTCATGTATATCGTTCATGGAAGGTTTTTGTTTTACTGCATTTTCAGTTTTAAAATAATTTGTTATTAAATTCGGTTCTTTATTAATATTTTGCTTCACTTTCTCGCTCCTATCATCGCTAATATCAATAATCTGTTTGTCACTATTGTCATTTATAATTAACTTTTTATTTTTATACCATAATAGTATGCACCGAAGAAGAATTGAGTAATATTGTAATTATCGTTATTTTTATAAAAAAAAAAAAAAAAAGGTTTCGGGCTGAAGCCCCCCTCCAAAATTAAATCCTGGATCCGCTAGTGCAACACGCTATATTCGTTTATTATTTTCAATAATGAACCATGAACCATTGTATTCGTAAAAAGTTCATAAACTTAACCCCCTCCTCCCCATCAAAATTTGTGATTTTATGTTAACCATAAATAAAGTATGGAGGTCGGAAAACTTTGTCTATTTATTTGGGTACTAAAAACTCGTAAATACCAATTTGCTTTCCACTTGAATCGTAAGATAACTTGAGCACAAACTCAAGAAAAAAGGTGACCTTTCAAAAATATTGAGCCGTTTGGCGTGACCTACACTCCCAAATTGTCAAAATAACGAGATTATATAGGCCAAACGGCTCAATATTTTTGAAGGCTACCTTTTTTTCTTGACTTTATGCTCAAGTTATGAAAATGCTCGGAATTGGTGCATTTTTAATCTGGAGTACGGTTTTGTCTATTTAATTAAATACTAATAGCTCGTAAATAACCATTAGCTTTCTCCTTCAATCGTAAAATAATTTGAGCACAAAATCGAGAAGAAAAGGAGGCTTTCAAAAGTACTGAGCCATTTAGGGTGACCTACACTCCCAAAATAACGAGGTTATATAGGCCAACGGTCCAAACGGTCCAATATTTTTGTAGGACACCTTTCCCTATATATATATATATATATATATATATATATATATATATATATATATATATATATATATATATATATATATATATATATATACATGAAAAGAAGTGTATTTTAATTTTTTTGTTTCGTTTAGTATTGTGCAATAAAATTGGGTTTCACAATTACTTTTTTTTGATAATTGACGCCTATGAACCTAAAACACTACATTTTTTGCATAATTTCCTCCACGAATTCAATTTAAAATAGTTTTCAAGGTATCGAAACAATTTAGCAACTACTTTCAGCTGCATTCTCCAAATATTTCGCCAACGATTCAAGAATTTTCAGTGTATTAATATAAATATTTTTTAAATTATTCCTTGTTTTTTAGTACAAATTATAAATAAAAATTAATTATTTAATACTATTAAATTATCAGATAAAATAATAATAATACAAATTCCGATTATTTAGTTAATTTTTCAAGATAAAAGTCTCACTAAATTTGAGGAGTTTTTGTATTCGATTTTTGAGTTCAACGAATCTTAAACCGTTAAACCTCAAATTTTGAGGGGGGAGGGGGTTAAGTTTTTGAATATTTTTGACGAATGCAATGGTTCATTATTGAAAATAATAAACGAATATAGCGTGTTGTTATTATTTGAGTACGGTTCAGCTCGTAAGCCCCTCGTAGAAAGGATTCTTTTATTATTGAGTTTCATAAAAGTATTCCTTTTTGACGAAACGTTCAAGTGAATTTAGAATAATAATTTTCTTAAACTCAATGAAGGACAACTCCTTCAGCCAATATGATGTTAATCTCTTTAAAAACGAAAAACATTAAAGTATCGATTGAGGATCAAGTAAGTAAAGGAGTTGACGTGGCTGTTTTAATTTACAATAACGTAATTGTTTAATAAAAGCGTTTCTGCAAGTAAATTGGCTAGAAGGAGTCAATTGAGTTTCATAAAAGTAGTCCTTTTTGACGGAACATTCAACAGCAGTTAAAAGAATAATTTTATCCAAATTAATGAAGGAGATCTCCTTTCAGGCAGTTTGATGATCTTCTCTTAAACGTTAACGGAAAACCCATTAAAGTGTTGATTGAGCGAGTAAGTAAAGGAGTTAATGGGGCTGTTTTAATTTACAATTACGTGACTTTTGTTTTATAGAAGATTCTCTGCAATGAAATTAGAAAACAAATAATCTATGAGGTCAATTCGATCTTCTTATTCCCGTGAAAATAACAGATAAAATCATTAAAGCATTGATTACTTTCATGATACTTAAATATTTGCAGAGACACATACAACCTTTTGAAACCACTTCATTTTGGTTTATTATTTTCAATAATCAAACATTGCGATCGACCAAAAAATTCAAAAACTTAACCCCCTCTCAAAATTTGAGGTTTCGCGTTTCATTTTTTTGGCCGTACGCCGTCCGCGCATTTTCTCCGAAACTACTGGACCGATTTTTTTCAAATTTGTATATAAAATCAGAGGTCAACCGAGGATGATCCTCCTTAATCGACATTACTAACCGCCTTTTACTTCCAAAATAGCGGCCGAAAAACCTGCGTTGCTATAGACTGTAGCTCCTAAACGAATGTACAGATTTTAATAAAACTTTATATTATAAACTATGATATTGTATATGGTTTTTTAAAAGTTTACGAAATTTCCTAAAAAACAAAAAAAAAATTGTTAAAATCGGACAATTAGGAGTAAAGATATGGTCTCCGGTTTTTTTAATATGTTCTACGCCAAATGTTATATCCTTGGTTTGGTTTTTAAATTTTGAATGTGTTACTGAAGTAATGCGGTTTTTTGTTTTTTTTTAGCATATTACTAATGATTAAAAAAAAAGTTTAGTCCAATAATTGGAATCACCTTTTGTTTATTTTTCTTTGTAACTAGGAATGTAATGTTACTTTAGATGTATAATTGTTTGGAAATAATCAACCATTGTGAAATAATTTGCAGCGTTTTTTATTGCTAACAATGTTGTTATAACCGATCATTACTAATGGAGTTTAGACACTATGTTAATTGATTTACAACTTGGTATATACAAGACTAAACATGATTTAAATCATAGGTATCTAAACTAAAGCCCGCAAACACCTTCGATCTGGCCTACGAAGGTTTTTTTGGTTATATTGTAAATATTTAAAAAATATTTTTAATATACAAGGTGTCTCAGTTATGAAAAAATTCTGGGGGGGGGAGGTATTATAACAAAAAAGTTCATTTGATGCAGTTAAGAACAATTTTGTGTTTTTCTTAAGTTGGTCACGTTTTTTATTGAATAAAAATGAACTGTACAAAAACTGTTCGAGATAATTAAATTTTTACAACACCATCGTAAAGTAGACAAATTAATTTTGTTGTTTTGAGAAAAACGGGATTAAATTTAGTAAAGTCAATAACAAAAAATACTTTATGGAAGTCTAATAGGGCCGATATACTGCTGCATTCAGAGTACTCTTACATGAGCAGCATATCTGTGTACAACACTAGCAGATCCAGGATTTAATTTTGGAAGGGGCCTCAGCCCGACAGCTTTTTTTTTCTTAAAAATAACGATAATTACTTTGGAAAATAAGAAAGAAACTAACTACCTATATGAAATGGTGTTTTAAGTAATTCCTAAAGCCCTATTAAATGTAATTACAGGAATAATAATACTTTAAGAGATAATTTTTTAATATTTGTTTCGATAAAAAATAGTTATATTTTCCCATTTTGGGGGGGCTTCAGCCCGAAAGCTCCTCCCTCCCCCCGTAGATCCGCCCGTGCTGTACAATGGCCGTATCAGACCTCCTGAAAGCCCCTTTTATTATTAATAACTTATGGCGTAAGCAAAATTTAATTATCTTAAACAGTTTTTGAGCAATTCCTATTATTCAATAAAAATTCTAACTACCTTAAGGAAAACATCTAACTATTTATTCAAGATATTTACAACTGTATTACAATACAAATACATCGAGTAACTGTGTACACAGGAATATAATCACATGAAAACGCTTACTGAGAAACTACTGCAATAACATGTCTATATAAGGAGATCACGAGGTAATCTTCTTTTCATGCGGCTCGAAAGGTTATCAGGAATTGAATAGGAAGCAAGGTTAGAAACGAGAGGATTCTGATGGTTATGAAGTTTTTTTTATGGAAGAATGGAGCCAAATCGGAAACATATGGAACATTAAAGTCTTTAGGGATTATTTTATTTGTGACAAAGTAAGGAGCATTGAGGATTTTTGATTGTAAGGATTGGATACGAGAGGAAATTGCTGATTTAATGTAGTCCCATAGCTCAACTGCTTAAGTCCAAATAAGTCATGTATGTTAGTGTTTTGTAATTAATTGGAAGTTTAGAGCGTTTGTCTAGTAAGTGCTGGAGTAAGCGGAAACGTCGAGCAGTTTCTTGTGGAGGTTTCTTGTCTTGTATGAGGATTCCGAGTGAGGCGTTTGTCCAGGTGGAGTCCAAGGTAGCGGATTTGTACAACAGGAATAAGAAGCGGGGTGATATTAAAGGATACTGTAGGGCAGCAAGTCATTGGTTTAAGACGAAGGGTAAAGGTGATTTGATGGGATTTATTTTAATCCTCCAGTTTAGACACCATTCTTCAAGGTTAGTGATGTGTGATTGTGACTGTTTGGGATGCAATTCATGGATCGTTATTAACTTATAGGATACATGTGTCATCTGAATAGGTGGCTATGTCAATGTTAGGATGGGTTGGGATAATGGGGGGAGTGGCTGAATGGGCTAACGTGGGTGCACAGCACCGCAAGTTTCCTGGCAACCAGATAACAAAGCTTTGAGATTAAAAATAAAAGTACGCTACGTAATTTAGTTCGGTTCCCTGTGCCAGAGGGGATTTTAAATTCCCATAATAAGTATGAATGTGTTTTTATTCAATGATGTCTTAAGTTAAATTTTTTAAGTTTTATTTTTCTTTTCTTTTGATATCATTTTTCTATTTTTTTTTTTTTGTTATTGTACATATGGTTTGGATGAGCCTAACAGCTTTAATACCCAATGCCGGCAATTGAGGCAAAATGTATTATTTCTTAATAAAATACTGGATTATTTGTTTATTGATAAATATTACAATCTGCCTCAATAAATGACATTTATAATAGAGTTCTGAGAGCACATTCACACAATATTTACAAATTCAAAAAAATAAATAAATAAGGTAATTTCAAAATAATATAAAGCTAAATAAGAACAAAATAAAATATCATAGTGAAGGAAGAAAATAAAAATAATAGTAATAATAGAATAAAAATAAATGAATAAAATAGAATTAAAATTATCTTAAACAAAAAGTAATGAAAAAAAAACATCTTAGACGCAGGCATAGCTATTACCACTATTCACAGTCGGCCATGGGAACTCCGAACCAGACTTGTCCCCCCACATGTGGAGGGAAAGCGAGGCTTCAGGAGATCCCTGCGCTTCTTCCTCAACCACTTCACTGGTATTAAAAGCCAGCGGAGATTGAGTAAGGGCGCTACAACCACAGACAATCGTGACTTGGGTGGAGAATCTGGACATTGCCAGAACTCCAATATATACATGTTACAAAAGGTCACGGGACCAATGCCGTTTTAGCCTGGGAGGAGGATTGTATGGATGAGTGGTGCTAGATAGGGATTGTGCTACGGGATTAGGGTGATGGGTAAGGTTCTGATGAAATTTGGAGAATTTTTCTGGGATAAGATCAAGAATAAATGGAATATTAAGGTCATTATACAGGGTTTTTTGGTGACATAGAAGGGAGCATCGACTATTGTACGGAGGACTTTGGACTGGAAGGGTTGGATGCCTTTGATGTTAGCAAATGTGGTTATCCCCCACAGTTCTAGTCTGTAGGTCCACATGGGTTTTAGTATTTTCTTGTAGATCAGTAGTTTGTTTTCAATAGAAAGTTTAGATTTTCTATTCAGTAGTCGATATAGCTGGCCATAACGTCGGTTAAGTTCCTGTCTTTTCAGTCTAGTATGCGGATTGCACGTTAGTCGTCAGTCTAGGAGAAAACCAAGGTACTGGACTGTTCTTAATAACATAAGATTAAAAAAAAAAATTAAAAAAAAAAAAAAAAAAAAACCTACAACTTCTTCTCTTACAGAGCTCATTCCTCAACTAAGTTGTCTTTTATAAATTTGTTTGCCACATACCATCACCCACGTGACTTGAGTCTCGATGTGGCCCGCGGGCCAAAAAGTTTGGTGACTCCTGATTTAGATTTAGATCTGAAGAGAAGAATAAATTAGCGTGAAAATTCTGATTTATTTAATGTCGTTTAGGGCATTATTTTAAATAATATAAATCAATCAACAATGAATGTAATTTTTGAAAATGTAACAATAATAATACAAATTAATTTACATAATATATAAATATTAAGCTTCAGTACAATATAAATAAGGCAACAATATCGTTATCTGACAGTTGGATGGGTCGGCCTCAGCTCGAGGCAGCCCAAGGAGGAACAGTTCTTCTCTTCGGCCTTCTTGATGATATCCTTCAGCTCTGGAGTCGATCTGGAAACAGGATCAAAATTATAAACACAGGATCAAAATTAACACTTAAATAAATACAAATTGGAGACATTTTTGGAGTATTTTCATAAGTTTTCAATGCCTGGATAAGATTATTTTTTTTTTTTCAGAGACATGGGGGTTGAATATATCCACGCGAGTTGTATTTCTATTTAATATGGAATTAAGAAAAAGAAAACGTCCTTATTCCGCCATTAATAAATAAATAGTACCGAATTTATTTTCCTTTTTCTACATTGGCTACGTTTCGGCTACGAGGCCATTTTCAATACATCTGTAAGACCCCATTCAAAATTATTGGGCTGTTAATAGGAAAATAATGCAGGATTTTGAGTTTCCTTTAAAATACCTCTCTATATATACTTCCGTGACAGACTGAAAAGATTAATGAACAGTTGCTCGAGATTTGTAATTGGTGCCCCGAGATACTACCATGTCTCTCACCACTACACTGAGTTAGAGTGGCTCTTCCCCTCCATTCGAAGACAATATTTCCTAATATTTTTGTAATTTTTTAAAAAGTTTAATAAACACGTTTTCATTCATGCAATAAAAAAGTGAAAGGTATAGACTAAAAATTTAGAATAAACTTAAAGTAAAATAAAGTAGATAGAGTGAACATAATAAAAGAAGGTAGAATAACAACAGTAACAGAGTACTAAGAAATAAATAATAACGACGAAAAAAGCACGGACTAAGAAAATAAACATAATCGAAATAAGCTAATATAATAAATTAAAAATTAATTAACAACGAAAAGTAGTGGAATTTATAAGATAATAAACGTAAGTGTAGACAAAAAAAAAATTAAAATGGGGTGAGATGGTTGCTAAAATATGATGTAACAGTATTCTAAAAGGAAATGAGATTTACTGCTCACGCTAATTTAAAATAACTAATTTTTAACTAACATAAATTAACTAATTATTTTTTTAAAGTGTTACTGAAGTGGACCTCAGCTCCTCATTTTGTCGAATATCAGTTCAAGTAACGTAGAGTTAGTCCGAGTAATTTGATTCGGATTTAGTGATTTTTAAATCACTTAAGGATGAAGTAATGCCTGTGTAATCTAAATTTAGCGTAAAATCTCGCGATAATGCTACTTTTAAATTAGTTCTATTTAGTAAAGTCAGGTTAATTAAAAATAGACCTCTGCTTGCCCTCAATAGAGAAGATGCACAATCGCATTGAACAAACACAAAGCAGATTTGCATACGAGCTGTCTTCGCTTTTCCTGCTAATTGCCATTGTCAACTCCTCCATATCGGCCTCCATAGCATGCCACTTCGCTTCGGATGGTCCATCCTCTTCGTCGGTCTGGTCATCGTCTTCTTCGTCGAAGGGAACATGATCAGGGTGATGACCAAGAGGTGCAGGTGGGGGCAGGAGTACTCTCTAGGCCGCTGCAGGACCAAGATAATCATTCGGGCTGTGTGATCGCTAACAGCAGGTCAGTGTTTTGCAATTTTTATTTTCTAATATTGAGAAAAAAATCGGGAGTAAGGCAGTAATAAAGAAATCGAGTAGGATTAATACAGATATCTTTTGAGAAACTCGAGAGTAGAAAAGTTCCGTAAACACATACGTCAAAACGTCTATAGTAAATGATTTCTTTAAAAATTATAAAAATATTATATTATAAAAATAGGGCTTGCTTTGATAAGTCTGAAAGCGAAAAGATAAAATAAATAAAAACTTACGGTATATAGTAAAAACATAACCAAGGCAAGATTAATCTTCTCTCTCTCTCTCTCTATCTCTCTCTCTATATATATATATATTTATATATATATATAATATATAATATATATATATTATATAAGCTATTATAAATATGATATATTATATATATATATATAAATGAATGTATGTCTGTCTGTCCGTCTGTTTGTCCTTAGTGCATTACTAAACCATTCATCCGATCGCCATGAAACTTTGGGAAGTTGTTCCGTACACTCCTGAGAAGGTTTCTGGCATAGTACTTCTGTCTTACGATAATTTTATATATGTAAAAAAAATAAAAATGTAAATGTTTTTCTGTCCAAAGCCGCAAAAAATGTGTCGCTATAAACTGTAGTGCCAAAACGGCTTCACCGATTTAAACGAAACTTGGCTAAAGTCTTCCTCTTGAAACCCTTTTAATTTATGTGTATAACATACTTTCCCGAAAACAAGCTGAAAAATGTTACGATGAATCCAATATTCTATTTGCCGATAAAACCCACATTTATTTGAAGATTCCTGATTTCCGTATAAATAAGAAAGATGTCATCGAAATAGATAACCATTTTCTTCGAAATAAAACTATTTCTAGTGGCCGTAGGAGAAAAGTGGGTTAAATTATTTTTTTAAGGAAAAACACAGTTGAGATTTGTATTTCGCACCTAGATAAACCCTCAAATACCAATTTTCACTGTAATCGAAAAATAATTTTTTTTTTTTTTTTGGCTCAAATTTTCATCAAGGGTGAGGACCAATTTTATTTCGGAAACTACAAACAGTGTGATAACTTAATAATGGCTCCTATAAACCTATAAACACGAAAAAATCCAGGAGTTTAGGGTCTGATTGAAGCCATTTTACAGACAAATTTGTTCCCAACTTTTACAAAATGTAATAACATTTACAATATAAACAATTATAACTATATATAAACTATTTTTCTTCTATATTCGCAAAGTAATAACATTTACAATTATAATTGTGTATAAGTTACTCTGGTAAACTTTGCTCTGACTGATCGTCATTTGTATCATGCTCTAAAAGGAGTACAATAGGTTTATGAAAAATTAAATGTGTGATGAATACTTTTGATTGAAGTCTGCTTTCTAAATATCTAACAGAAAATACATCATTTTTTTAATTACATGGTAGAGAAATTATTAACATCCGCCTGAAACTTCGTAAACAGCTTCATCTCATCGTATCCTACAAATATTGTATTTACGGAATTTCTCGGAATGGGGGATTTTCAATCTGGATGTCAGAAAACTTTGTCTATTTAATTAGGTACTAAAAACTCGTAAATACCCATTTTCTTTCCACTTGATTCGTAAGATAACTTCAAGAGCATAAAGTCAAGAAAAAAGGTGGCCTTCAAAAATATTGAGCCGTTTGGCGTCACCTACATCCCCAAATTGTCAAAATAACGAGGTTATGTAGGCCAAATGGCTCAATATTTTTGAAGGCCACCTTGTTTCTTCACTTTGTGCTTAAGTTATCTTATGATTCAAGTGGAAAGGAAATGAGTATTAATGAGTTTTTAGTACCTAATTAAATAGACAAAGTTTGCCTCCCTCCAAATTGAAAACGCCCCATTTCCGAGAGTTTTCGTAAATACAATATTTAGAGTTTATGATAAGATGAAACTATTTACGAAGTTTCAGGCGGATGTTAATAGTTCGATAATAAGGGGTCTGTACCACGGACTATATTTAAATTAAACATAATTGTTTGTGCACTTATATTAGAGAGTGAATTATATTAATCCGTCATATTTTAACGCTCGGGTAAAGTCAGCTTGAGTCGACTAATTAAAATATTTTTACATATGGATTAAAATATCTCAGAAACTAAACATCGGGCCTGCATACTGTAAGCGAGGAAATTGTTCAAAATTTTATACACTCTGTAATGTGCCATTATTTAAAATTGTATCTTAACGCGACGTCGTGTTAGGGAGGCGAAAAGGAAAAAAAAAAAAACAGTATCGAAAACCAAATGATAATGAGTTTTATTGAAGATATGGATTAAAATATCTCAGAAACTAATAATCGGACCTGCATACTGTAAGCGAGGGAAATGTTCAGCCTTTCATCCTCTCTATAATGGATTATTATTGAAAAATTTATCTTAACGCAACGTCATGTTAGAGAGGCGTAAATTAACTTTTTTTACTTCAAAATTTATGATTAAACTCAATGCAACATGTAGAATTAAAGTATGTATTTTTCATATTATATATTACGAAAAAATTAATTTATAATTAAAACAGGAATTTTGTTTTCCACAGATACGTCCAAACTGGAAATTCCTCGAAAAGAAGAAAAAATCCTGGGTAAAATATTAAATTGACTAAATCTAGCAATAATTGAGAATTGCAGAAATACTTTTCAGGATAATAAATGGTGTATCTTATTATTTATATTATTGTATATTTTGAAATTGTTATTTATTATTGTGTGTAAGGTATAATTGTAATTTAGAATTAATATAACCTTATTTTCTCGGTTGTAATTGTTTTTTTTTAAATAAGTTATTTTTACACAGAAAAATTACTATAATTAACCATTTTTTTATTTAATTAAAATACTGTCAGATCTATATATCGCCCTAATAATTTATACATTACATGGTCGATTCCAAATAAATTTATATTGATGAATATACTAAAACAAATAAATCTATACTCAACTACACAATTTGATTTTTTTTTCAAATTCACCTAAAAAACTTGCATGCATGTGATTTATATATATATATATATATATATATATATATATATATTCTTTCAACGTAACCTAGATAACTAAATTGCGACAATAGTGCAATTGAAAACATTTGATCATCGCCTTGCCTCTTCAACTGTTCAAACTAATTAATACAATTGCATCAATAGCTGTATTGCCGTTATAGTACATCAAGGTCGAGATGCGGGCATTGCACATTATGTCTGGATATTATATTTTCTAAGATATTTTTTTTAAATCTATATTTAAAATTGGACCATCGGAAACCTATATCTTCCAAAAAAAGTATGTCAGCCCGAAAGCTATTTATTCATATATATATATATATATAACGATAATTAATTTGAAAAAAAGAAGAAAGAAACTAACTACCTATATGACATGTTGTTTAAGTGATTCTTGTAGTCCTATTGAATGTAATTACACGAAAAATAATTTCAATAATACTTGAAGAGATACCTTTATTTATTTTATTTTTTTATTTATTTTTTTTATTTTTTATTTTTTTTTTTTTTTGTCCTTCCCTTCCTCGCCGTTAAGGCTATACGGGATTTTCCCGGGCCAGGGGGTGTGGGCGGGGATTTAAAAGACTCCCCCGGCACCGGGACGCGAACTCGTGACTATTTTTATATCTTTGATTCATATATCTGGTTGCCGGGCAACGGCGGTGCAGTGCACACGCTTTAGCCCATTCGGCCACCCCGCCCACCTAAACTTGAAGAGATATCTTCCTTTTGATATTTTTTTCTATAAAACATGGTTATATTTTACCATTTTTGGGGAGGGCTTAAGCCCGAAAGGCCCTTCCTCCTCCCCTCCCCGTAAATCCGCCTCTGCTAACCATTCATTGTAATAGATCCAGCATTAATGACACAAATGATGATACAAAAAATATAAATCAATCAATTTTATATTAACATTTATTTAGTCCACAAACTCACTTTAAGTTACAGAACCACAGCAATAAATTATGTACCAACTACAAAAACATATCAATTATGTCAGTATCCCTGACAACCATGGAAGGGATTGGCATGATAAATTAAACAATGGTTGAATTACAACCAATTAGGAAACACTAGTGTATTATGAATATAATATAATCATTTGAATGATAATATCAGTTATGATCTATAATACATATACTAAGGAAGTAAAATATATAGAAGTAATATGATGTTAAACTATGGAGAGCTAATTTATATTTGCTAAGAACTCAAATTCAGAAACATCTATATAATCAATATGTAATTAACGTTCAGAATTCTAAAACTTTCACTTTTTATCCTCATTTAACTTCAATAAATTATATTGATGACAAAAGCTAATTGAAGATGATCAGATGAGTAATTAAAATTATATTTTGAACTTAAAATTATAAACACTTCAAGCAAACAAATAATAATTGTAGCATGTGTAATACAAACGAAACAGAAGATCTCTATCACTTCCTGGCTGCTTGTCCGATACTCTCTGAATTTAGAATTAAATGGTTAAAGTCTAGAAATTTATCTCGGGATCAAGTAATTGATTTATTAAATGGAAACAATTGGATAGCATTGGTAAATTACTGCAAGTCTGCTTTCTCCTATAGAATAATGCTCACCAGAGAATTTAATAATTAATAAATTGGAGAATTTTGGTACCACTGTTTTTGTAATTAAAATATTTGTATAACTTTTACATTGTAAATATAATTGTTCTTATTTTCCTATTAATTATTTGTATATAAATAGACTGAAATATAATTTTGTTATAAAACACAGACTCCTCTGACGGTCAACAGACCATGTAGCACGTCTGATTTTCGGTTTTAAATCCAAAAATATTATTTTGTATTGTTTTGTAATTTTGATAAATAAGAAGATTTTTTCTTCTTCTTCTATAGAAGTAATAGCTGAGACGGAGTACACCTAGTTTCAGTCGCAGATTAACAGCGGGTATTTAAAAACAATCGACCACCATTTTCACAACTTTCTAAAGACAGGCCTCCTAGAGCGGTATTTAAAGGTCTGCGCAACTCCACAGCCATCTCAATAATAAAAGAGGAATTATTTAAGAAAGGTTACAGAGCTGTTAGCGTTCTCTCACAGCACAGTTCCCAGCAATGATGAACATGTTTCACCAACAGCTTCACGTGTTTCTTCAGTCTTCAAGAAACTTTATCGTGGATCCAATTTGTGACTTGGATATTCAGTACCTGTACAACTGTACACGCGAAGTGGGTACCTGACTACCTAAATCCGACTTTACACGTTTCCCAAATGCGGCAAAGTCAAAAAATCTTGACAAAATAAGAAACAAACGGTATGATGGTGGAGGTATAGACTTTATTCGTAATAATATAAAATACTATACCATAATGAAATCTCTCATATTAGATAGGTCTTAATGCATTCGACGTATGATAGACATCAGTGAAACATGTTTATTCATAGATCTAATATAAAATCATTAAGATACGTTTATTCAAGACATTCAGTCGGTGAAGGTTCAAACTTTATCACGGATATTAAATTGACAATTCACTTAATTAACAATAATTAATTAATTATATAATTATATCAAATAATTAATTAAACAATAGGTGCTTAACTTGTCAAACTGAAAAATATTTCTTCGTTTAAATAGTTAACTAATACAGGCACAGCTATTCCTTAATTTATACTAATCCAGAGGTATCTAGAAGAGGTTTTATGGCGCAAGGTGCGCTATTAGAATTTTTGAAACGGGCACATTTTGACAGAGATTTGTATTTTTGAGGGAAACACACTTCAACAGGTTTGAATTTTCGGAATAAAAAGTTTTAACCAGGGAAAAATGGAAAAACATTGACGATACCACAATGGGAGGGCAGAGTGACCGAATGAACTAGCGTGTGTGCACAGAATGATATGATTTGATAAAATAAGTATAAGTTCGCCTCCCGGAGGCGGGGAGGGGGAGATTTTAACTCTGGCATTAATCCCCCGCCCTTACCCTCTGGCCCGGGAAAACCCCCGTAAATCCTAAAAGGCGAGGAAGGAGAAGAAGAAAAAAAGGACAATTTAATTTTAATTTTTTTTCTAAATATTCTTTCGCTTGCATTGTATTTAAGAACAGAGAGCAATACAATTTCGTGGAAAGATAGGATTGGCGGAGATTTATGCGCAATCGACCTAAGGGTCGATTAGTACCGCTGTACTAATCAATAATTCATGCAGAAGATTCATTTGTTGTTCACTCAATTACCAAGAGTGTAGAAGTTTATTTCTGAAAGTATAGAGCAATGCATGGAATTGAATTACAGAAAATGGTGTTTCATTAATCAGTTTTTTAACACAAATAAACTAAACAATAATAATAACACTCGAATCAACGTTGCAAATAAGGTTACCTTCCTGATACACCTAACGGAAAAATATTTCAACAACTCCGACTTCGAATAATCGTGTATAAGGATCCATAAACTCTGTGGTGATCTCTCCTGGTGGTTAAAAACTAAAGTACTTAACTACAATTTCTATAACGAATCCTTGGTCCAAGAATTTCATCATGTAAAACAGAGTTGACATAGTGTCCATCCGAACATTTAGGTACAAGCAAGGTACATATATATTCAAGATAAAAGTAAAATTTGTGTCAAAAGTGAACCGAGAATTGAAGATTTTCAATTGAGCCAACTATGGAGGTGTAACCACAGGCTTTTACTGCGAAGATACTTAATATTGGGACAGACCGCATGTTCCTTCGTTTTCTAAAGCTTTTAGAAATGGCTGCTAAAATGTTAATAACAAATAACCACTAAAGTACGAGTTGACACCATGAACCATTTTATTTATACCCGGATGTACCCAATTGTTGCCTATATGAATCATAAAGCCGCGTTAACACCTCAAAATTATGGGGAACACGAGCGTGTAAAAGGGATGCTTCTCTAGGTTTGTATTGTAAAGAAAGCTTAAGGAATATGTCAAATAAACGCTAGAATCGCTTGATATTTCAAAAAATAAAGGTGTTTATTGTTTTGATTTTTCTTTTTAAAATAAAATTAGCTTAAACCAAATTTTAATTTGAAATATTTCTCTGTAATAGCAAACTGTTATCTCGCCCATCACCGCGTTTGTAGGTTTCTTTTTAATTTTTTTGATTGAGAAATATGAAGCCGCTTTAAAACGTAATACATTGTACGCAATATTACTAAAAATAATGACCTTGTAAAAAAACAATTTAGGAAAGTTTTGATGGATTTCTTCCGATGCCATCGACAAGTTAAGGATCTCGCTCTTACATTCTTCACTTTTCTACATTATGTTTTATTTAAAAAGTAAACTTTGTATTTTATTTTTTTAAATTTAATTTAACACGTTTTGAATTATATTATTTTAGTTATTTCTATTTTCCTCCCCCCCTCCCATGTAGTCAACTGTTCAATGTAAGCTTCCTTAGCTGTTGTTAATTGAACCTTGTCTTTCCTTCAGTGTATATTTGGATGGCTTCTTGAGATCAGTGTTGCCTTTCGTACGAGGATCTGGTATTTGAAAGGTATTTAAACTGTTTTACCAACGTGATTTTTCTGTATTTAGTCTCGATTTTTTCCTTTTTCCATATGATATTTTCAAGTCGACTCTTTCTCCTATTTTCTTCAGTTCATTTATCTGATTAATTCTCTTGTTCACTTTACGTTATAAGTGCTAGATCATCCAGATGCTAGAAAGCCAAGCACCTCATTTATCTCTCTCTATCTCTCTCTCTCTATCTATATATATATATATATATATATATATATATATATATATCATATTATTAATACCGTCTCGTAGATGTTTTCACTTCTATCGTGTGGTCTTAAGCATACACCGTAGTTTTCTTTTTCTATGTAAATAATAATAATGAATAATTATTATATGAACATGTTTTAATTGTTTATTTATATTTTTATTCCAAATCTGAAGATATAGATTTTTTTTTCTTTTTTTTTCTTACCCTTCAAAATTTTTACTGAAACAATTTACATATGTAGTATACAATAATACAATATATACATGTAACAAATTCCTTCCACTGCCCGAGGGCATTTTAAGGATTGGGGGATAGCTAATCTTGAAGATATAGTCTGTTAGGAAAGGCGAGTTTTATTCAATTTAGGCAGGATGAAAAGAGCGAGAATGTAATTATTACCGGGTTACTAAATGTTATTACTAAATGCCAAGAAATAACAATCTCCAATCTTTTGTAATTTTAATTTCATAATAACACATAAAATATTATAATTTTAAAATTATTATCTAACAGTTTATACAGCTGATATCCCAACCCATCCTAACACAGTCATCACCACGTATGCCGATGACACATGTGTCCTATCCGTTAATAACGATCCAACAATTGCATCCCAAACCCTTCAATCACACATCACAAACCTTGAAGAATGGTGTCAAAAGTGGAGAATAAAAATAAATTCCAATAAATCCCATCAAATCACCATTACCCTTCGTCGTAAACCTATGACCTCTTGTCCTATAGTATCCTTTAATAATACCCCGCTTATCCCTATTGAACAAATTCGATACCTTGGACTCCACTTAGACAAACGTCTAACTTGGAATCCTCATACCAGACTGAAACGACAAGAAACCGCTCGACGTTTCCGACTACTCCAACACTTACTAGACAAACGCTCTAAGCTTCCAGTTAATCACAAAAGACTTATATACATGACTATAATAAGGCCTATTTGGACTTACGGAGTTGAGCTTTGGGGCTCCACTAAGCCATCGAATTCCTTTCGTATCCACTCCTTACAATCCAAAATCCTTCGTAAAATCCTCACTGCTCCTTACTTTGTCACAAACAAAATCATCCATAACGACCTTAATGTTCCTTATGTTTCTAACCTGGCCCAATCCAGATACCTATACTTCCATAATAAACTTCAGAACCATCCAAACCCTCTCGTTTCTAACCTTGCTTCCTCTTCGATCCCTGACAACCCTCAGAGGCGTCTGAAAAGAAGATGGCCTCGAGATCTCCTTTTGTAAATACATTTTTAGAGTGCTACCAATGGGTAGTTTCTCAACATGTGATTTCATGCTATTTTATTCCTTTGTTCACATTTACTGAATGTATTTTTACTTGTAATACAGTTGTAAATATCATCAATAAAAATAAATAAATAAATAAATTATCTAATATTTCTTCTATTGCAATAATAAATGATTTATTTGAATAGTTTATTGATTTAAGCTAGATGATTATATAATATTAAAAACTAAAATATGATATAAGATTGGACTCACCCTTGCTTGGCCGCCTTGAGGAACACCTCGAAGTCCTGCGGCGAAGTGGACAACGCTTCGCAGAGCTTTCTCAAACCACACGGTCCGAGGCTGCCCTGCTGAAGAGATCGATGGCCAGGGTTCTTCGCGGTGCCTTCAGATCTGTTGGAGACGACCGACTTGGATTAATAAAGAAAATGTTATCTAATATAATAACATACCACATGTTATAACATATCGTCGACCCTATATTAACTTAACGAATGTTAAAATCGACCTGATCGCAGGCGAAGGTTTGATTGTAAATTACGAAAGTGTATGTAATTCTGAGTAACAAGAACCATGTCTGCCGTTCCAGAGCCGCTGCTTTCAAACATGGCGGCTGAATTAAAGAATATTAGGCCAGTAATTTGAGGATCGAAACGGGAAATCCATTGCGAAAAATGTGAGAAAAGTTTTTATTTTTTTAACTTTTATATATGGGTTTAGACATTGCTAAAGCGGGTCACCAAGGGAAAACTTTTTACACCCAAAAAATTCAGATTTTTCACCTCTAACTCCTCAATGCCTCAAAGCGAAAAATGGAATTTTTAAGAAATTAAAAAACGTTAAATTTTGCTTCAAATAAGTACATAAACTTTAAAATTTGGTTACGCGGTAAGGTATAAAACCACGGTCAACCAACGCTGAGTTTTACCAAATTTGCCCAAAACTGAGAAAAATTACTATAAATGGCCCTGTAACTTGGAAATGAGTCCCTTAAGAGAAAAAATCCATAGTATCAAAGTTGTAAAACATCAAATTTCGCGTATACTCAGTATCAACTAACTTAATGTAGGTCACTTTCTGCGAACAAACCCGGTAATCTCCCGATGGTTAGAAATTGGTAATGAAGGTAAACGTGATTTTCAATATTTCAACAGTATGGGTGTCTATTCTACTAAGTTAGTTTTGTGTAAAGTCTGTTACATGCAATATAAGCCTCTTTTCTACCTCTCAACAGCAAAAGATTTTGGTAAACGATGTGTCGAAAGATACCGAATTTTATAAAGGAATAACGAATCCCGATTCGAGATATATAATTGGCCAACAATAAAAATGTCAGTACTCAGTATACGCAAAATTTGATGCTCTACAACTTTGATTCTATTGGTTTTTCCTCTTAGAGAACTCATTTCCAAGTTACAGGGCCATTTATAGTAATTTTTCTCAGTTTTTGGAAAATTTGGTAAAAATCAGCGTTGGTTGACCGTGGTTTTATACCTTACCGCGTAACCAAATTTTAAAGTTTATGTACTCATTTAAAGCATAATATTAATATTAATCAATTAAAGCATAATAATAACGTTCTTTAATTTATTAAAAAATACATTTTTCGCTTTGGGGCATTGTTTAGGAGTTATAGGTGAAAACCCCAAAAAGTATCCATAAATCTGACTTTTTTGGCTGTTAAAAGTTTTCCCTTGTTGGCCCGCTTTAACAATTTTATTTTTTACGTGTCTAAACCCATATATAAAAGTTAAAAAAATAAAAACTTTTCTCACATTTTTCGCAATGGAATTCACGTTTCGAGCCTAATATTCTTTAAATCAGACGCTATAATTTATATTTTTGAAAGCAGCGACTCTGGAACGGCAGACAAGTTTTTTTTTATTCATAATAACATACGCTTTCGTAATTTACAATCAATCATTCGCCTGCGATCAGGTCGATTTTTGGGCCCTGGCTCCAGGGCTACAACGTTACTTGCACAATTTGCCGACGATATTAATGGTTTATTGCAATTCAGTGACTTTTATTATTGATAACTTTTCCTCAGTAAAATCAGAAAATTTTGCGCTTGTGGTATGTTTCATATTTAAAAGAATTTGTGTCATTTATATTTTTATCATTTTATTTTAGTGTTGGTATTATTCTAGTATTTAAAAAATGTAGGTAAAAGCTCTGTGACTTTTTGAAATCGACGATATTATGTTAGTTTATATCGATGGTTTAAAATATGTTATTTCTGTTTAGCCATTAATAAATAACTATAATAATAATTATTATAAAATATTTTACATATATAAGAGAAAAAAAAAAGATATATTTAGATCTTGAAAGAAACATTTTATTCTACTTAAAGAAACACAATTGTACCATAAAATACCTATAAGTATAATAATTAATGCAATACATGAAAAGAGACAATAAATTATCTATACACCATATTACTTATTAATATATATATATATATATATATATATATATATATATATATATATATTATAACATTTTAGCAACCTCCAAATATAATTGTGAATTTATATATTCTTGAAGATAAATTAAAAATATCACCATAGCTCAAGGGCGAAATAACCAAGTTGTTAATCGCCTAACTCGTAACTTAGCCTAACCTATAAGACAGTTAGATAGCAGTAGAGAATCTCTGCTTTCATTTTGAAATTAGTCTTTGGTTATGACGCGGCGCGAATCTTACTGCAAAGTTCGCGGCGGAACACAGCCATTGATGTCACAGGTGAAACGGCAATTCGTCGGTGGAAAGAAAGTTATTCGAAGCTACGAATACTTGGCACCCTCTTCATACCGCTCAGCTGTCATCCTCTTGATGTTTTTCCTACATTTTCTAAAAATGCTCCAGGAGAAAGTTAAGCAAACCGTCCAAGTTTTCGAAGAAAATTAACAATGGTAATATTTCGTTGATCTTAGAGGTAATGTCAAAAAAGCAAAAATAGTCTAAAACTTTTAATGTTTCTCGAAGTTTCTTCATCAGGGCTAAGCCAAAATAAGCCTTGAAAGTATAAAGCAAACAAAGAATAAATATAGATATAGAAAACTCATGAACACCCATTTGCTTTCCACTTGAATCGTAAGATAATTTGATCACTAAATCGAGAAAAAAATATCGCCTACAAAAATATTCGGCCGTTTTGTGAGACTTCCATTCCTAACATGTCAAAATAACAAGGTTATATAGGCCAAAAGGACCAATATTTTTTTCGTTTTGATGATCAGACTATCGTATGATTCAAGTATAAAATAAATGAGTTTTCAGTGCTTCATAAAGTTAATTAATTTAATGAGAAAACGCCCCATTTCTGAGAATTTTCGAAGATAAAAAAATTTGTAGGTTACGATAAAACGAAGCCATTCTAATCAAGTAAATATAGGCGAAAAAAACTGGGCCGATATCAAGAAAATTCATAATTGGCTCTAAATGTGGAGATTAGTTCCTTATGGAATGCAGAACAAACCATGAAAAGTCCCCTCAAATGCCCACGTCAGCTTTCATCCAAAATAAAGGGTCAAATCTAGCACTTCTTATGTGTTATGGACACAATATTTAGATTATATAAAAATTTCAGCCGTTAGTTCTTCCAATAATTAAAACGTCGAATTTCATCACTTTAATTTAAATTTTCGTATAGAGAGCAACAGTTTTCCACCGACTGACTGAAGTTTTGAGTTCAGATGAGACTTATCCAAAGTTAAAAATGGTTCTAAACGGTAAGTCCTTCAATTAGATGAAATGGTGCGTAGCTTCAAGTCTATAACTAGGCATCCAGTCCGAATAGTTCGCGATGGAATTCAGCTTTGAGATCGCGTTATTTTTATTAAAAATTACTTATTTTTCAGCAAATTTTTTTTTTCAGCAAAACCAATTTTTTTAACATTTCTCTTACTTAGGAATAAAAAAAAAATATGCGAAACATTACTTCCTATTTGTCAATAAGTTATGAGAGGTGACATAATTAGAATCAAGAAAATTTCGCATTATTGGTGCCAATTTACAGCTAGTTTACCATTTTTTTTATCTTCGAACTTAGATGGAATCTAAAACAAGCATCCTTGCCTATATCACTAGTACCTATGACGTTCAAGAACGATGGTTTTTGACGAAGATATGAAGAAAAAAATAAGACAGAAAGTGCTAGGTAGGTATCCTTCATTTTGGATGGAAGCGGAAATGGGATTTGCGTGGACTTTTCATGGTTTGTTCTGCATTCGATAACGAGTAAATCCCCACATTTACAACCAATTATGAATTTTCTTGATATCAAATCCTAAATTTATTGGGCTATTCATGAAGTTTAAGGATTAATTTTATAAAAAGTAGTCTGTACAACGGGTTCTATTCGTATATCTGGATAATTTGTATTACACTCTCGATCCCTTGACGATACGAATTATCGAGATTTTATTGTATAACTACTTATGAACACAGGGAGATCTACGGAGGAAAGGAGGCTTTCGGGTTGAAGACTCCCCCACAAAAAAAAAAATTAAAATATAATAATATTTTATGAAAAAAAATTATTTCTAAAAGTATTATTGTTAGTCTAATCACGTTTAATAGGACTTAAAGAATCACTTAAACACCATTTCATATAGGTAGTTAGATTCTTTCTTTCTTCCGAAGTAATTATTCTGATAAATACATACAAGCAATAATCTTTCGGGCTAAAACCCCCCTCCCAAAATCAAATCCTGGATCCGTCAGTGCTTATGAATAATAAACCATTTTGTAATAATTTGCAATACTTCTATGTTATTCTTTAATTAAATTTAATATCGAAATGGTGAAAGAGATATCGTGGCGATGACATAACAACTCCTCAAACAGACAATTTTCACGTTTGGAATTCCTGGAGGCAGGTAGGAATGCTAAGCGGTTTGTGATGCAGTACTCTCTCCCGCGACCCGTCGGATATCCACTCTCCATTTCCATCGTCGACGGCGCTGCCTCCCATTGTCGGCCTTCGGCAGCGGGATATCTCCAGGGCGTCAAAGGACCATCGGGGACTTTCCAACTCTCTTAGTGACCTATTGTCTTACTGGTATAATTTCATAAATAGCTAGTTAACAAATTGAAATTTTTCAAAAAAAAATATCGACCATCCGGTAAAATTTTGTAAAAAAGTTTTATATTGAATCGCCATAAATGAGGTAAAAAAATCTGGTGCGCGCAACACACAACTTTCACTAACCGCTCTACTTTGAATAGAAATTATTTTCTGGTAATATTGGACTATTATAAAATTTTTTGAAGTACATTTTAAACGGAGCTAAAGCTTAAAGCTTACAGATAACAAGTCATTAAGACCATTATAATTAAAAAATGTCTATTTAATATATCAACTGTAGGAAATAAGAATCTAGTCACTCCATCTGCTTTTATAAACCACATAACTTTTTTTGCTTTTATGAACTTCAGAATAACTAACTACAATTTCAACATTTTTGAGTAATGTTATTGGTTGAAAAATGTATCTATACAGACAATGAGCAAGTTGATTCCGGAGGTGGTGATTGCAGTGTTGAAATATAGAACTGAGAACAAAGGTATAAATTTAGGTACTTATTTCTTATGAAAGATGTTCTGAGGTAAGATACTTTATTAAATATCTGTAGAAAAAAGTTTTTTTTAATCTCAACAATTAAAAAAGTATATTTTAAATTTATCCAAATTTTCGCCTCTTCAGTGAAAAAAAACTAGAGACCATATCTTTGCTCCTAATTGTCCGATTTTTTTAAAGGAAATTCTGTAAACTTTTAAAAACCATTGAATTATTATTGAAAATAATAAACCAAAAATATTTAAAATGGGGATATCTCTACTAATAGTGCTGTAATTTCGATGAAAGATCTTTCATCTTTTAGGAAATTTAAATACCTTATAAACACATTATCACATTATCGACAAAAAAAGTGTATACTTTCTGAGTTATTCGGAATTTAATTTTACCATCCCTCGCAACTTTTTTCCCAGCTTCTTTTCGTTGAAGTATGTTATATAGATAAGTTTATGCTTTGGAGGAAGACATATATGAACATTGGGCATTTAAGCCCTGTAAAGTTACATCAACGGGTATAAGACCTAAATGATATTAAAGACCACTTAATTATACAATGATACACCGAGTTTAATGAAAATTGTTAAAGCCGTTTTTGAGAAAATTGTGAAAATGTGTTTCAGCGTTCATATAAAGTGGCACTTCCGGTTAGCAGATTTTAACGAAAAAGTTGCAGTCACATCCGGCCCATATACAAACCTTAAATACTTAATATCAGTTTCGTACTACTTTTCGTTTATGAGCTAGACTGTTAACACACACACAGACCATTTTGCGACACTTGGTTATTTGGACTCTGGGGACTTCAAAACATGTATTCCCGTTGAAAACTGAGATTCGAAAATTTTCACGATCGCAATACTTACCCTTACTATATATTACATATATACGTAAGTGAAAGTAAAAATTAAAATCTATAATAAATAAGCTAGATGAATGAATAAAATGTGTAAACTAAAATAAATTAAGTAAAGTTGACTAGCTGGCTAGACTAGAGTCGCTAGTAGTAGATATATAACTATTTTATTGATACATAAATGTTACTTTTATTTAAATTTTCATTTATATTCAAAGATAATAATATTTATCAACATATCTTAGAATTTTATGAATCAATCATTCATCACTTTTCACGTGAAATTCTTATCATATTTTCCTCAACAAAGTAGCCGGAGTGTGAAAAACGTTTTATATTTTTTTGAGATTGTACGCACTAAAAAATCAAGGATATTTTCACTTTTTTACACTATTCATCTTTAGCTAAAATAGCGTACTAACACTATGATGTCTGTCTCCTCTATGTTTAATCTAAACAAATACGTTATATATTCAATCGTATTTTTTAAAGATATTTTCAAGTAAATATGATAAGCAAAACAAAAAAAAATGTCCTCACAACTATTCAAATATAATATATTTAAATCATAATTAACAATTTAATATTTATATTTATATATTATAAAAAATCAATTTTAAATATTCAATATCATATTTATTCGTTTCACAATAATTATGTTGAATTTTTACACATGATAAAAACTCCCACCATTTTGATTTTCGGGCAATCAAAATCGAAATTATGCATGCATATCAAACCTTTATTTTAACATCATAAATGTTTTAGATATAACACGTTTCATCGATATAAGTTTCGATAAGTATAATCGATATAATCGATACTCACTCATCGGCAGGACTGATGACCAGGATGTTCGGAGACAATGCAGCCAACAGCAGCCCGAACGGAAGGACGATCGCCACGAACCTCAGCACGTTCTTCCACTTGCTTCCGGAGTCCCTGCAAAAACATATATGTATTCCTATATAGATAGGAGTCTCAACATATAAAACATAAACTCAACATAAAAAGTGAAATAAACCGGAGAGGAATTAATTCGAAATATATATATATATATTCCGAATTAATTCCTCTCCGGTTTACTTCACTTTTTATGTTGAGTTTATGTATAGTTTATATATATACATATATATATATATATATATATATATATATATATATATATATATATATATATATATATGTTTTTATAAAATAAAATAAAAACCTAAGCTCTTCATACATATTTCTCTATTATAAGTTATATTTTCCTTAATTATTTTGTCTTGGGACAGATTAAAGGTTAATCAATCAGAAAATTGTGCGCTTGTGGCATGTTTCATATTTAAAAGGATTTGTGTCATTTTAGCGCACTTTATCATTCATTTATAATAATAATAATAAATAATAATAATAATAAGGCTTAGCGAACCCGAAGGTTCGATGCCGACACCACCAATCGCTTGTTACACACCTCCCTCCACCGTTCGCCGTCCAAACCCAGTCCCTTCAGATCGGCTTTAATGCAATCTTCCCACCTTCGCTTCGGTCTACCCCTCGAACGCTTACCATTCGGCACAGCAAATATTAACCTTTTAGGAATTCTCTCGTTACTAAGCCCAACAACTTTACAAGCCCATTTGATTCGCCGCGATGAAATTACCTCAATTATATTACCCGGATACAGCTCACGCAATTCGTCGTTGGGTAACCGTCTGAACTCTCCGGTTAACTCATCCTTCTTCGGTACGAATATTCTACGCAATACTTTATTTTCAAAAACCTTTATATCATTCATTTATATTTTTATTATTTTATTTTAGTGTTGGTATTATTTTAGTATTTAAAAAATGTTGGTAAAATCTCGGTGACTTTTTGCAATCGACGATATTTATGTTAATTTATATCGATGGTTTAAAAATGTGTTATTTCTGTTTAGCCATTAATAAATAACTATAATAATTATTATTATAAAATATTTTATATTTATAATAGAAAAAAAATGTATATTTATATCTTGAAAGAAATATTTTATTCTACTTAAAGAAACACAATTGTACCATAAAATACCTATAAGAATAATAATTAATGCAATACATGAAAAGAAACAAAAAATTACCTATAGACCATATTACTTATTAAAATATATATTGAATATAACTAACTATATGCAGTTATATTTAATATATATTTTAATAAGTGATATGGTCTATAGATAATTTATTGTACTTAATGCTTATCTCGTGAAATTTTATAGGATTTTGAAAACAGTTAAATAAATGTATGTTTTTTTTTATATTAGATTTTTGAACGTTTTATAATTTGTTTCCGAATTTAATTTATCAGAATGCGGTAAGAGAAAAGAGAACTCCCTCCTCTCCTCCCCCAAAAAAAAAATCTAGAAACCAACTGAATTCCTCTAAGAATTTCTCCTCCTCTCTTTCAAAGATATTGAAACAGAAAAATGTCTATTTTTTTATATATTTTTTTATTATAGAACTTTTTTATTGAAAAATATTACAATCTGTCTCAAAGGACAGGAAAGGACAGCGACCATCAGGAACGCCAGTTGCTAGAATAATTTTTTTTTTTTAAATACAAAACTTATTAAAATAATAAAGTTTGTCCTAAAAAAATATTTAATGAAAGAAATTTCAAATATAACGTAATATAAAATAGCTTAAGAAATAAACTTAATTTTTTAGGGGGAGGGATGACGTCATTGCCCGGGAACGCCCAATGTCAAAGGCCAGTACTGCATATAAAAACCTTAAATATGCAATTTCACTTTCGTACGACTTTTCGTTTTTGAGCTAGACTGTTAACATACACACACACACGCACAGACAGACATACACACACAGCCATACACACATAGACCATTTTGCGGGACTCTTTATTTCGGTCCAAGAGGTCAGTCAAAACGTGTATTTACGTTGAAAACTAGCATTCTAAAATTTTCAAAATCGCAATAATTCCTCTCACTATGTATTTCATATGCAGGGTGTCCCGTAAGTATAAAAAAATATTTAAAAGGCTGATAGTAGACATCAAGATCTACAAAGAAGTTTATGTAAACAACGGCCCAATTCTCACCATGAAATTAGGAAATTCAAGATTTTTAATTTGTAATCTTTATTTACGTTTTCGTGAAAATAATTGAAGCAATCAGCAGGTTTTTTCATCTTAAATTCTTTATGTTAGGATTGGAAACATTTAGTTGGTCGCTTATAAATACGCATCAATATTTATAATAGAGATTTTAGTGAAAAGAAAAAAAAGCACAGTTTCATTATAACTTTAGAGGATAAATATTTTTAAAAAAACATTAATTTTAACATTTTTTTAATAAATAAAAAGTTTACTTTACAGTAAAAGTTTACAGAGATTATGTTGAAATTCCAGTCTGACTTTTGAATAATCTATTAAGGTTGAAAACTTTTACCAAAATAAAAAATTAAGGAGCTTATATTTTTCTTCCAATTTAGACAATCGCTAATGGCCTATCAAAAGATCGATTAACTTGTAATTTCCGTTACACTAATCTCCCCAACTAGAATCCGGCGGAAGAAGACCCATTTCCGGGCAAATCGGAAAGAATTAGGAGAAAGCGGAAGATGGCCGCTGAGGAGAAGAAATTAATCTTTTTCCGTCGGCCGGAGCCGCTGGAGTCCGGAATGGCCGAAAGAGAAACCGAGGCGCACTCTCGTTTTCGCGAACGGAATCCAGCCGGTGTCGGTTTCACTGGCAGGTGTGGCCAGGTGTCTACCTGTACCGGTACCGAGCGCAACGCAGTGGCGTATTTGACCCAAAACTAGTTACCCTCCATTATGTGTCTTAAATTATTGGCAGTGGTATTTATGTTAAATACGAAATTATTTCCTCTCCTGTTTAATACGTCATTCGAACACGCCATTAGGGAGGTAATGCGTACCGATAAAGGGTGAATCTGGGTAGGATAACACCCGTGTTTGGTTATGCGGATGACCTGGTCCTGCTAAGTGAAGACACGAAAACTATAAAACTAAATACGACAACATTAACGAAAGACGGTAAAGAGCTAGACCTCGATTTTTTTTGATTTTTTTTTAATGAAATCTACAACTGTATTACATTAAAAATACAACAAGTAAATGTAACATTGGTAACATGACACGTACAACATGAAGAGAAACTACCCATTGGTAGAACTCAAATTAAAGTTCTATATTAGAAGGTCCCTAGGCCATCTTCTTTTCAGAAACCTCCGAGAGTTATCAGGGATCGAGGAGGAAGCAAGGTTTGAAACGAGAGGGTTCGGATGGTTCTGCAGTTTGTTATGGAAGGATAGGTATCTGGTTTGGGCCAAATCGGAAACATATGGAACATTAAGGTCTTTATGGATGATTTTATTTGTGACATAGTAAGGAGCGTTGAGGATTTTACGAAGGATTTTGGATTGTAAGGATTGGATACGAGAGAAATTCGATAGTTTAGTGGAGCCCCAAAGCTCAATTCCCTAAGTCCAAATAGGTCTTATTATTGTCATATATATGAGTCGTGTGTAATTGATTGAAGGGTTAGAGTGTTTGTCTAGTAAGTGTTGGAGTAGTCGGAAACGTCGAACGGTTTCTTGTCGTTACAGTCTTGTATGAGGATTCCATGTGAGTCGTTTGTCGAGGTGGAGTCCTAGGTATCGAATTTTTCCAACAGAGAAAAGTGGGGAATAGGCCTCGAAATAAACCCGGATAGGAAAAAATAAATAGTCAGCTACATAAATGGCGATAATTCCGGTGATATCGAAAAGAAGATAATACATTTGAATACGTAGAGAAGTTAAATATCTAGAGTCAGATAACTAGAAAAAAAAACTAAATTGAGGAGGAGATTAAGGTTAGGGGACAATGCTTGTCGGAACTTGAACATTAGAATTTATAGAACCATTATCTTACCTACGGTTCTTTATGGATTCGAAACACGTGGCCGCTTACATCAAGGGATGAGGAATGTCTTAAGGTTTTTGAAAATAAAGTGTTGTGTGTAATATTCGGACTGAAGAAGGATGAGTTAATCGGAGAGTTGAGACGGTTCCACAACACCGACTTGCGTGAATTGTATCTAATTAATAATGCATTTTATTAAAGATATATTTAAATTGCATGGACAATAATTGTTTCTAAACAATAGTGTTATGAGGAGTGAGCAACAAAGTTTGTACAGCCTTTGTAATTTAAATGAAATATAGAATATAGAATAAAAAAATATTTTAAGAAAAAAATCATAAACTGCAATGGACATCTATAGACATACTCAATGGCAAAGATTGTAGCAGTTTATATATGTATTATATATATACTTATAAATATATAATGTTTTTAATTCAGCAATACAACACATAGCATTATTCAGTTATATGTAAAAAAAAACAAAATCAAGTATAATATTAAGGTTATGCAACAGAAATTATTTATTTCTTATTTTTTAACAAATTAAAGTTTATTTAGACTTTATGTATCAGATATTTTTAAGTTGTTTTAAATAACAAAAGGCTGTGTAATATTTCCAAATTTCATTGTTTTTATTTATTTTATTATTATTAATTCTTTTAATTGTAAGTATTTTAGGGCAAATCCGGGCAGACCATTCTATACCATTGCAAATAAAAAAAAATTTTTATTTAAAAAAAATTTATATGAAATAAAGCTTTCTTTCTATCTATCTATTGTATCCGGTTAATATAATTGAGGTAATTACATCACGGTGAATAAAATTGTTGGACTTAGTAACAAAAGAATTCCTAAAAGGTTAATATTTGCTGTGCCGACTGGTAAACGTACAAGGGGTGGACCGAAGCGAAGGTGGGAAGATAGCGTCGAAGCCGATCTGATGAGACTGGGTTTGGACGGCGACCAATGTAGGAAGGCGTGTAGACAGCGATCGGTAGTGTCGGCATCGAACCATGGAGTTCGCTAAGCCTTTGATTTTTTATTATTATTTCAGTGCCGACCTTTGATATTTCGCGCCCCCGGGCGATGAGGTGTGTCCGGGTGACGTTGACGGGATAACTGTTGTACGTCAGCGACTCAAGATTTTACCTTTTCGAATTTTCCATTTATATCCTTATTATTTTATAGTCCGTGATATAGACCCCTTTTTATAAAATTAGTAACATCCGCCTGAGATTTAGTAAATAGCTTCATCTCATCGTAACCTACAAGATCCCTATGGACTTTCAGAGGAGACTAATGGATCATGGACACTATGTTAATTGGTTTAAAACTTGGTATATACAAGAATAAACATTGAATATTTAATAGTTGACCGTTGCATTATAATGAAAGGAGATGCGGTCATAAATAGGCTAAATAGTGGTAAAACTATTTTATTGAAAGCCGACGTTTCGACCCGACTTTGCAGGTCTTCTTCAGAGCTAGAACGGATAAGATACAAAAAGACAGAGAATTGTGGCAGTTACATAATATTTAGACATAATTTATAAACAATATGAATAAGCTTATTAAAATTATAAACAGTAAGTACAATAAAATATGAACAAATTAAGCTGAATAACAAGATCCTAAACTGAAGTAAATAAATGCTAACAATTGTTTTAGTGTAATATATAATAAATGAAAATATGAATATACTTCTACAAATCTACTGGAGAGATTGAAAGAAAAGGAAAAATGATATTAAATCTAATCTTGGTTTCCTTTTTTTCTTTTCTTTCTCCACATTCCTTTATGTCTATTATTTCATATTATATCCTTTTTCTTTTTCTTTTTCCTGTCAACACCATGACAGGTGCGGATAAATAATTAAAGAGAAAAAAAAAATTAAATTTTTATTTTTATGGTTTTCGCTATTTTGCAAATTCAACATTAAATATTACTAACTATCTAAATAGCGGGGGGCCTGTTAGATAGTTAATAATATTTAATTGACTCTTGATTTTTTTTTTTTTTTTTTTTTGCGAACCCTGCCGTCTCCACTGAGCATCCGGCAAGTTTGTTGCGGAAAAGATTTTTCTAAATTAAAGACCGTAACAAAATCGTTGTGGAAAACTCAAGCTGGCCGGAGAAAATACAAAGGGAAAGTCTTTATTATCCTTTATTCCTCTCATCCTTAATAAGGACCAACATTTCCCCGATGGAAGTAGCTCATTTGCTACCATGACGACGGAATCCCACTCTCCAGTAGAGAGGGGCCTTTTGTCCGTTCATCTTAATGGGAATTTACAGCTGCCATCTTTCAAAATTAATTAAAGCCAATAAAATAATTAAGGGCAAGTTTATGAATAGGAAATTTAATGAAAAATAAATAAAAACATTGAGATAAATTTTATGAATGGGAGGTTTCATGAAAGATAAATAAAATCATTGAGATAAAGTTTATGAATAGGAGATGTAATCAAAACTTTCTTGATAATGAAAAATTAGTTTCGGTCCTTATCAACATCTATGTTTTATATATATATTACGGTAGTATATATCTGTGGATGGATTTTAATAAATGAAGTATTATAGTATTATAATCAATTTCAAATAAGAAAGCCATACTTTACGTTTCAATGAAAGTCTTGGAACAAATCGAGAGATTTAAAAAAAATGAATGGTTTCAAAAGTTATAATTCAAGCCGGTATACAGTCGCGGGCATAGAAATTACATCGCCCAAAAAAAATATTATTAAATCTTATTTTATCCACAAGATTGCTATTACAAGATCTCCGAACATTTCTTTGGCAGTTATGAAACGATATTCTAAAACAACAGTCCGTGGTGCAGACCCCTTTTTATCGAATTATTAACACCCGCCTGAAACTTCGTAAATAGTTTCATCCCATCGTAACCTACAACTATTTTATTTACAAAAACTCTTAGAATTTTCAATCTGGAGGCGGGCAAACTTTGTCTATCTAATTAGGTACTAAAAACTCGTAAATATACGTTTGCTTTCTACTTGGAGTGTAAGATAATTTTATCACAAAGTCGAGAAATATTGATCCGTTCAGCGTGACCTACTCTCCCAGATTTTCAAAATAACGAGGTTATATATGACAAACGGCAAAATATTTTTGTAGGCCATCTTTTGTATCGATTTTTTGATCAATTTATCTTACGATCCAAGAAAAAAAACAAATGGGTATTTCCGGGTTTTTAGTATCTAATTAAATAGACAAAATATGACTCCCTCCAGATTGAAAACGCACCAATTCCAAGAGTTTTAATAAATAAAATAGTTGTAGGTTACGATGAGATGAATCTGTTTCTGAAGTTTCAGGTGGATGTTAAGAATTCGATGAAAAGGGTTCTGTACCACGGACTACAATGGCGCCATCAAACGGTCAATTTGTTCCTTTTTTTTTTCACCTCCGAGTTCCTTTCTATCGCTCAATGGTGCTTTTTTTAACTTTTTTTCCAAACCAATCAAAGTGGCACCCCCGCCAAGCAAGTTGCGCTTTACCCACTTCCATAATGAACAAATAGAGTACTCACTTTCCGTGCTCGGAGAGGTACTGGTTGTAGGCCGCCGGAGTTCCCTCGGCGCCGACCGGAGGGTACGCCAGGCTGTAGTGGTTCACTTCCCCGTTGTCTTCCTGGATCGGCTTCTCTGCCCCGAAGCTGGGCTCGAACTGGTACGGCGGCGGGCTCTGGACAAAGTGGTTTCAACGGTTAATAGTAGCCAGTGTGCTTATCAGTTATAAACATGGGTCGAGGAATGGATGAAGGAGGCCTGGTTCGGGTTTGGAATCAAGGAAGCATGGGCCAGCTGGTGATAAGCAGCCATGTTTGTTCGCAGCCAAGGCTGGGTTTTGGTGTAGTCATAATTTGCTGCGAGTGGCATAACCATGGTATGCCCCTGATGCATTTTAACCATGGTATGCAGCACTTTTGTATTGCGAGTTGCATAACCATGGTATGCCTCACCTGTATATTGTGAGTTGCATAACCATGGTTATCATGGTATACTCCATATCATCCACCATGGTATACCTCACTAGCGGATCCAGGATTTAATTTTGGGGGGCTTCAGCCCGAAAGATTTTTTTTTTTCATAAATCTTCAGAAAAGTAATTTGAAAAAAAAAAGAAAGAAATTAACTATCTATATGACATGGTGTTTAAGTGGTTCCTGATGTCCTATTAAATGTAATTGAACGAACAAGTATACTTTAAGAGATAGTTTTTAATATTCTTTTCTGTAAAATATGGTTATATTTTATCATTTGGGGGGGGGAGTTCAGCCCGAAAGCCTCGT